>JARVJO010000173.1:5245555-5282895 GCA_031762555.1 Cynodonichthys magdalenae | reverse complement strand
GGTTGGAAGGATGGCGGACAAGAGGGTTGAAGGGACAGGAGGCAGGCAGGTATCAGGCATGCAGTCAGGGGATGGAGAAGAGGGTTGCAGGAAAAACAAAAAGACAGAGACTTAGCTAAATTCTAGCTGGTCATCACCAATAAAAAAAAAAAATCCATCTCGATCTGCTCAAAAAAAATTGGGGGGAAAAAAGCCCAAAATGTATACATATATAAGCCAGGTTGGTATATATGTATAAGGATCCAAGGCAGGAGGAGGATAGAGGGAAATAAGGGATGGACGGATGAGGAGAGAACAGGCAACTGGCTCACACACAGACACAGTGCGCCGTGGAGACGACACGGGCTTCAATTTATGCTTTCTGGTCGACACCACCCCCCCAGCTCATATACACGCAAACACACATACAGCCACGCTCACACACACATATAGAGTGTCCCGCCCCCCTGTCCCCGTCCCTGTCCCGTACTGGATGCACGGCCCAGCTGATCAGTGCAGAGGGATTAGCCAACAGGGCCAGCTGGCAGGGATTACACAGGCAAAGTGGGGGAGGTGTGTGGACAGGGGGGGAGGGGGGTCTAATGGGGGGTGCTCTTGTCTTGTCCTGCACACTCACAGATGTGCATGCTTTTTAATTCTACAGATGCGTGCGGGCACCTTGCACCAGCGAGCGATAAGAGAAAGACGGGGAACACACAAAGCTGCAGCCAAACGTACGCATCTTCTTTTCTGGCGTCAACGCACGGTGTTGATAAATATATGTAAATGTGCAGAAAGCAGCTGGGGGCGGACGGAGCGCCGAGGGAGGGGAACCCCACGAGGAGAACAAGGCCTAGGCTGACAATGCGAGGCTTTGACCCTTGACCCTTCCCCCCTCCATCATCCGTGGCCATCAGCTGATTCTGGTAAATTGACAACCCACCACCACCGCCCCTCCTTTTCTCCTTCTCCACTGTCAAACACGCACACACTCACACACGTGCACATCGACACGAGACCAGCGCTGGATCAAACAGGGATGACCTAGCATCTTTTTTTTTTCTTTTTTTTTTATTACCAATCCAGTTCCCTCTTCCTCTTGAGTGCCATCGCTCTTTTTCTGTCTCATGGCTCACTTCCCCACTTAGCTCATCCTGATATCCCCGCTGCTAACCTTTCTCATTATTTTGAAAAGTGTCGACATCTGCAACTGTCACAACTGCACAGAAAGAGCTCCGTCCTGGAGGAGGATTTATTTATAATGTGCTCACATTTGGACTCATTCAACTGTGTTTTATTTTCTTTCTCTATAATGGTTGTCAGTCTTAGTTTTTTTTTGGTTTTTTTTAATATATTAAACAGTTTCAATCTTTGCAACAATACAGCCGTATTTTGTCCCTATTGTAGATTTGAAAAAAAAAAATAACTTAATCTACATGAAAGGCTTTTATAAATAGAGTTGTAATATATATTTTTTTATCACATCAAACACCCAAAAAAGGTGCTTGAATAATAACGCAGAACACTGAGCTGATTTTATCAAGGCTTAATATAATAATTTTATTTTTAATAAAGATTGTTTCAAGAAAACAGGCTAAACCCTGCACATCTTCACAGTTTGACACACACCTTCCTTGCTCCTCCCTACTTTAGGGAGTCTTCAGCATTTCTGCCTTTAAATGGCTTTCAGAAGTTACCTCTGTGGAATAAAATGTCCTAGAATTTGAGGCAACTTCATGAAAAATGCAAACTGTTGTTTAGGACCATATCTGTCAGATTTGTAGGAAACGGTTACAAAAAAATGGTCAAATGTGAGCTTTAGCTAATATCCAAACACGACAGATGTATATACATTTAAAGGGGATGTCTGTAGAAATAAAGTGACTTTTTCCTTGGGGGGGCTTACAGGCGGTGTTTAATAGTCAACATACAGATTTCGACATGGCTGATGTGAAACAAACATGACATCGGTTTAGATGCGTTGCACACAAAGTGCACAGCTACGATGCAGCAGAGCTTCAGGGTGGAATGACACAGACGGCTTTTGTTTAAAAATAAAAGAAACTTTAAAAAAAACTGCATAATTTCATTTCTTTTACTTTAAAATTTGTGATATTTTGCATAATTTCAAAATTCAAAGTTCATCATGTCAATAGCTGAATTTTGTGCACATTTTGGATGCATTTTTTTGGACTTCACGTAGGTACAAAAATGTTTTTTTTTCTTCTGCCAGCTGATCTTTAAATTTTAAAAAGCTCAGGCGGGTTGGGGGTGAAAGCACGCAAAGAAACAGACACGCAAGCAGGTAGAAGGCATCAAGGAAGATCAGAAAGAGGCAAGAGAAGAATTTTTCATCATACGGAGAAACATGGAGGGGAGAAACGAGGCATTGGGTTATATAAAAGACAGACAGACGGGCAGAAGGAGCGAGAGACAGACAAGTCAGAGACAAATAGGCAGTGCTCGTCTCTAGTTTGGTAATCTGATGGAGAGATTAGCAAGCCGGCAGCATTTGGGTCGGATTATCGAGTCATTAGAAAAGACTGGTGCTCCAGAGCCTCTCTCATGTGTTAATGTGGCTTTACAGGTCCTCAGCGCAGTCTGTGCAGATTGTCAAGAGGATGTACAGTAGAAAATCTCTAAACATGCAAATAAGGCCACGTGAACCTAATAACCTGACTGATTGAACGCGTGTAAAGATGTATTCTAATGTTTTTAAAAGTCCAGCAGATAAAACCTTTATTTTCTTAATTTTTGCCTTCTTTATAACGAGTTTCACAATTCAAATTATTTTACAGCATTTTTTTTTTTTTAAATATGGCAAAAATCATATGTAGGTTTCATATTTTTGAGCCTCTTGGAAAGAAATTCTATATTTTCCATAATCAAAAATATACGCGTGGCATCCCCAAGTCTACGTGGAAATGTGTACGTGTAAGTCGGTGGCTTGATTTGGCGCCGCAGGCCAAAACGCAGAGAACAAATGTATGTATAATACATGATTCTCAGTGGTGACAAAAAAAATTTGAAAAAGGATCATAAGACACTGGGTGAGCCTAAGAGACTGTGGGTGTCTGTGCTGGTGATTGTCTGATACTACAGGAGGTTGTGTAGATTTTTAAAGGTGTTTATTCTGTCAGTGTGTGTGTGTGTGTGTGTGTGTGTGTAAGAGGTAGCCAAACTGTTTATTGATACCTGATCAATGTTGCTGACATTCTCTGTGTCAGTTTTGCTGATGTGCAATATTAGTTTGTGTCACTAGAACAATGATGCCTCTGATGAGTGAGCGTGTTTTTATTTGTGTGTGTGTGTGTGTGTGTTCATGCTGACACTATACCATAAAGCTTTGTCTCAGTTGGACTAACTATTATTTCAAAAATTGTTTGCAACTTTTTTTTATTCTCAGACCGACTGGCCTGTACGCGCACTTTCACACAACCTCACGCCATCTGATCTGTGATCCCCCTTAAAAACAAAACAAACAAAAACAAAAAAAAAACACAAGAAACCCCTCTTCCCTTTTGCTGCTGTCGGTGCATACACCCTGCGCCAGTTCCCCACCCCCACCTCTTTTTGTCAAATAAATTGCTATGTGACCTACTTCTCATTTTGCACCATTTTCGCTTGTGTTCAGATATTATTGTTTGAACATGAGTGATCTGCTTTGGGGCAGACAGTTTCAAAGAAAACCCGGTGTACAGTAGGAGACATATACTGTAAATGGATCGGGAATTTAATATGAAAATATTACCGTCAGCGTGAACAGGTTTTTGTTCTGATTTACAATTCGGTGTTGTGGCAGCTTCGTTTTTAATGTGTGGGCAACACGTTTAGAAAATTGCCCTTGTGTGATTTGTAATTAAAATACATGCTTCACATATTTCCTGATTAACACGAACAATAATTCTCAGAGCCCCCTCATCCTAAGAGGATGTCTCTGTAATGGTCATAGACTTAAAAAAAAAAATTAAAATAATAAAATGAGGTAAATCAATTTTTTGCAGCCTAGTTAAGCAGAAAGCACAGTGGTAATTTTTAATAATAAGCATTGCTAATTTATTGAACCACATTGCATTAGGTCTGCACTAGTTGGCATGCAGCTTTTATATTTATATAAATATATTTTTTTTGGGGTGGGGGACTTATGCTGAATTTTTAAAGAGCTCCTCATGATGGAGAGGATCACATGGCGGTTGAAGTCAGCATCTAAAATATCAACGGCAAATCAAGCAAGTGTTCGTGTTTGGAGTGTTCTTCAAATTTTATGTTTTCATTAACTATAATTTGATTGTAATTATATTTTTAGCTATATTTGTATTAAAAAAAGTTACAAAATCTTCAGGAATCATCCTGTGTATCAATAATTTGACAGTTATTGTCCAAATTTTTTCACGTAAACAGCAGCTTGTGTGTGTGTTTTGTCACTTTGAATACATCTACTCTGTATGTGTGTGTGTTATCGTGCATCTCGATGCGTTTGGTCAAGGTTCCCTCCTGTCTTTTCCCAGCCGTGGAGAGATGGCACCGGAGATCACGCTGACCTTATTTGGATCAGAATCCACATGGCAGCGGTTATATTTAAAACCACAGAACAAACGTCGCCGACATCCTCCGTCCTGATCTCTGTGGACATCCTGCACAGTTTGAACAATCTTCGTGGACTTCTTTTTTTTTTTTTTTTTCTTCCCACAACATCTTTTTGCTTTTTCTTTTTTGGGTCAGCCACGTTCTGAATGTGGAACTGGCAATCCAAATTCCTACTTATGCATATAAAATGCTTGAGCAATAAAGCCACCGTGTTCCTCAAAGAAAGTTGAGAAACGTGTGTTTTACTAGGATTCAAATACATAATTCTCCTAAATAGTAAATTTGTTTCTCTTAGTCCTAAAAAAAATGTTGAACAAATCGAACAGCGCTCAAAACATTTATTATAATTGCACAAGATCTTTTTATTTCGGCGTATCCTCCACAACGTTTTATCATTAAAGCGTCTGAGTCATTCGTACATACATTCTGGTTTGTTTGCTCAAGGCTCTTTTGCATTTCCCCTTTACATTGAGTTTCTTTATTCTTTCTTTGTGGCCTACATCAGCCGCAGCTTTCCTAACTCTGTCTCCTTTTCTTTCGGTCTCTGTCGGCTAAAAATGTTTTCGGCCTTTCAACTTGAGACAGGAGACTTTGCTCGGGGGAAAATTTGCCATTTATTTTCAGGAAAAAAAGGAGGCATTAGCGCTTTGTATCTTTACCTCTTTTTGTCTCCTTTCTCTACACATCTTTGCTTTCTGCACCATTGTCGTGTCTCCTCGTCCACCTCAGGCCTCCGTGCCATCCTTCTGTCCTCGGGCCGCGTGGACCACGAGAGGACAGTGGACGGCTAAATGTACTTGTGTTGACCGGGACGGCAGAACGGAGGATGAATTCTCAAGCTTTCGAACTAATTTCACGGTACACGTGAGCTAAAAGGACTCTCAAACAGTTCTTGTTCAGCAGAAGCCGGCACACATAAAGGGAATTACGCAAGATGCACACGGTTAATGTATAGTCGAGTGTTACCAAGTGCATTCATACAATCCCGTGTTTTATTTTATTGTAGTGTGTGTACTGTAAAGTTGTTGCCTGATTCCAAACTTAATCTGAAGGCAGAGACAATAGGCGAATAAAAAAAAATCCTTTGCTAGCATTTCTTAACTAGCATAGCTTGGGGACAGGTTCTGTCTGTTCGAAGATTGGCTCAGGATGTGGTGCGGGAGGAAAAGTTGCAGTTGGCAGCAGGCAGAAAGACACTGCAAAGGGAGCGGGGGTTTACAATAAAGGATTTTAAAACCAAAGCCTCTTTGGTAAAGCAGAGGGAGGGAGGCAGGGGTGGAAAGAATGGGGATGGGGTGGGGGGTGGGTGGATGGATGGATGGATACAGGATGACACAAGGTCCAGATTAACCCTAATCTCAGGTCTGGTGGTTTAGGTGAGGCTGAGGGACTGAAGGAAGCTGCTGTCCCATGCCAGGTGGTCATGAGGAGGTTAAAACTGGTAGATAGGGTGGCAGCGGAGGGGGGTGGGGAAGAGTTGCTAGGGAAGAAGAAAATAAAAAAACAGGCGAAGTTTGCAGTATCTCTGCTCGCGCCGAGCTTTATTTTGATCCAAAATCGCTCGGCATCGAACAGAAACAGAGAAAATGTCGTGGATTGGAGTGGCGGGGTTTAAACGACTATAACAGCACATGGGGGGGGCGCTGCAATAGTGGCTGCAGGGTGATTGGGCGGTTAGCACATGGTGACAGTGGCACATGCCCTGGTCCGTGGGATTAAAGGGACGATCGGTAATCTGCTGTTTAGGCTGTATGTAGGGCAAGAGTAGCTTAGCCCGGCCGCTCTTAGCAAGGCTGGAGCGAGAGGGAGAGGAAGTGGACTGACATTATACAGCAGCACTTAGCTCATTCACATCAACCTTCGCTTTTTCTCTTTTTATCTGCTTTAAATCCCACATATAACCGCCAGTGATCTGTTAACTGCAATAAGCCACTAATGTGATAAAAAAAAAGAGGGAAATAGAAATACTCTGTTTGAAGTGGATGCTTAGAATCTTTTTTTAATTTTTTTTATCTTTACAAAAAAATATATATCAGCAAATTAAAAGTTATAAGAATTGACAATACTTTGTTTCTTAAATGTATTTTATGCATATTTATTTTTCTTCTTTACGCTTTTTTTAAGCAAATCAATAAGAAAAAGTTTCACCCTAAAATATTTTTTCTCTTTACACATTTAGACAAAAAATTATTTGATAACCTGCATTAAAGATGTCTGAAAAAAACCTCAACACCCCCCCCCCCCCCAACATTTTCCAATAATTAATTTGGGTAAATATTGTATACTGTTAAACTGGTCTCAGTGGTCAACGTTTTTTTATTGTGTAGGGATTTTCTTCATCACTTAACATTTTCATGCAAAATTCAAGCATTTTCAAAATGTTTCCGGGGTTGTTTTTACTTTAAGTCTCAATATAATAATAATTGACTTTTTGTGGCTAGTTACACACGATGAATCTGCTTGTTTTCATGAGACTATTATCCTGAGTGTGTTAGACACAGGAACTTGTGTCAACTTTGAGCACTTTTTAATTTGATGCTGAATTGGTGGTTGAATCTGTGACAGCAAACTGTCTGGTCCCCGAGGCAGCAAAAAAAAAAAAAAAAACTTCAATGCATAACATTTCCATCATCATGTTTTCACACTCGATACAAGGTTATTCTTCTGAAATGATGTTTTGAGTTTGGGCCAAACTTGACTTCTCCTTATTTATTGTTTAAAGGCACAATGTTAATTAAAATAAATGTAGCCTGACAAACATTTTCATTTAAAATAAGTTACAAAGTCTGAAGGCAGACTTCAGAATTTTCACATCTTAACATTTTATAATGCTAATGTAAAAAAATAAACTTTTAAACATTTAGCTTCAACAATCCTTTTATGCTTTAGTTACACAAGTGCTCTGGCTTTAACTTGAAATGTTTAACATTGACTAAAATTCACTAATCTAATTATTTGACCCACTGGCACAACAAATGCAGAACCATAAGACGATATGGTACATTACTCTGTAGTGAACTACTGTTTGTTCTACAGTTCACACACCTACTGTCAGATGAGTAGAACACAGAAAGGAGTGTGACGTGTGTAATCACTTTTGAACAAACAACAGTTTAAGACATGCATTTTCTGCTTCAAAGTAAAACGTTCTCAAAGCTGACATATTTCATTCAGTCATTTAGGAATGCATTATTCTGTAAATTTACTGAATATTGTTTAATTGTAATAATTAAGAGAAGGGAAGAGAATTACAAAATCCCTTAATCTGCAAAATAAAATATATGAAGGCAAACTGATAAACCTGATTTCCAGACAAATTTAAATGTTTTCTGTAAAGCAACAAAATCATTTGTATGTAATAGTTATTTTCATAATGTTTTGCTTGTGTTTATGTTTGTTTAATCCAAAAATTAAACTCTTACAACTGATTAAAACCTGGAGTTAATATAATTTGAAATGTTCGCTACAGCTAATCTTAATTTAGCCAACACAGCAGTTTTACAGCTATTGAGCCTAAATTTGGTGTGGTAGTAGGTAAAAGGTAGTATCCCACATAGCAGACAGGTGTGGGCCAGAACTGGTGTCAAGCTTGCTCTGCTAATATGGCAAGTGGTTTATCAACTGGATGTGGGCCAGTTCTAGCAATTATTTTACAGTTTTTAGGATGGCATACCGCACTTGGCCCAGGTGTGGTTAGGTTTATGTTGGTCAGAACTGGGCCAGACAAATTTTTTGCCTTCTTGCATTGTAAGGCGACACAAATATGGACAACATCAAGCTCGAAGGAAAAGGACCGAAGGCTGTATTGGACCATAGCAGTATGACGCTGAAGACATGAGGACAAGACGAGAATGGTAAGCTAATGTTAGCTTGTTGTTGTTTGGTGGCTCCCTCCCCTAAAGTTAATCTCATCTGTGCGACGTGACATCCCCAGTCAGTGAACCTATGAATGAGCAACAGCTGATAGCTGATGTCAAATTGGGCCGAGCAGCGGGGCTCAAGTTGAACCAAATTGAACCACGAGTCTTGGGGTTCCAGACATCAGGCTGGAATTGGGCCATTTGGGTTTAATGCAAATGTGCCAAACATTGGTTTGGATCTAGGCTGGGCCAGAGCCGGGCCTTACAGTGCAAAAAGGCCATGTGCTATGTCAGATCTGCCTAAGTTGCAAACATCACGAAAAAGTCTCCAAAATATCTTACAACTCTTGTGTAGTTCACTTTTTCACAAGTCACAGAGACATATTCTTTGATTCAATTTTATTTTCGTTATACTGTAATGAGTGGTGGTAAGTTACAGCTACGGTATTTGCTATTACTATGATTGATATAATGTGTCAATTCTCGGAAGTGAACTGATATGGTCACCTGGTGTATGATTTTATAACCTATACAGTATTCTGTATGTTATAATACAACCAACACTATGATGGTGTAGCTTTATGTCTTAGAGAAGCACCAGTGTGCAGTCTTCCCTCAGCCTTTCAGCTCATTCAAACAAGCTCCCATCTCCTTTCTATCCATTTTCCAATACGCCAAGTGATTTATGTCAAGTGAAGTCAAGCATGGGCCATCAAATGCATCAAAATTTGTCAATTTTTTACCTCCTCTACTTCGGTCTTGACACAGCTTACTTTTGAATATAAATTCTGCCTGTAGCATAGCCGGGCAGTCAAACCCGTTGTTTTTTTTCATGCCAGACCACAATCCCACTTGCTTTGGTGAGAGATTTTGGAGGGTCCTTTTGAAAACAACAAGGCTGCGTGATTTATTATTGAAATTAGTTAGAGTGAGACTTTAGTAAAAGCGCAGTTACTCTCAGCCGTTACAGCAGTTTTCAGGTTGACTGACTCCTCTTCTGGTCAGTTGTTAATCAGAGGCAAGGTGAAAGCTGCTCGTGAGTCACTCTGTTGCTTGATGTATTCAAAAAACAAACAAATGCATGTCCAAATCTGAATCCCAAATCGGCACGTTAAATAAAAAACACATTAATCTGTCCACCTCATATAGGTAAGACAACTTTTCCTCCCAATCAAACACAGGGCTTAACGTGGAGTTATACCCCAGTTCAAATCTGCTGCAGTATTTAATTCCAGGTCATTTCGTAATCTCTTTGAAAATCACGTCTGCACGTCTCTCCGCTCTTGCTCGCTGACAATCACACAGCTGCAAGCTGGCATGCTCGTAAATCCTCCGCTACAACACACAAACTACACACAAATACAAAATATGCATTTATGCACAGAGAAATGCACAATGCCTTGTAAGATATCACTTGCGCATACACGTGCCTATGTTCACAAAAGCACTCAGGGACAAACAAATTCACTTACCAACAAACGGCTACACTCTGGATTAAAAGTAGATTGTTCTGTCATTAAAGCACAACTGAGGCAGTGGAAAACCCACATTTTTAAACAAATACACATTTACAGATGCACTTGAGGATGAGGAGGAAATTAACACAGTGTGTGCCGATTGTGTTTACGTAGTTTCAATCCATCCCTGTGGTTCTTTTCACTTCATCACAGTTACGACCCAACCATCCAGCATCAACAGACAGGTGAACCCTGTGTTTTGGTTCATCTTTTTTCTATCACTCCCTCCGCCTCCCTTTCTACTCTCTGCCGGCTCTATTTTCATCCGCGTGCTTCCACTCTCCTAGCTTTCGAGTAATTACCTGGCATTTGCATTGCAAAGTCCTCTGCGCTGCATTCAGCTCCTCCACAGGTGATTGAGCTTCGTTTACCCGGCAAACAAGAGAGGGAAGAAGTGGAAGTGGGGAAGGAAAGGAGGAGGATCGAGGCCAGATGTGATGTTGTTCTGGCTTGCAGGGTGTTGGAACAATGTCCTTATTCTTTATTTACCCATATATTTTTGACTTGAACATAGTGTATTCAAGACAATATGTTATACATGAACTATGTCATTATTATCCAATCATAAGTGCTGACTAAAGTTGCAGACAGAGTTCCATGTGCAGCTTGACAAGTGGAGGCCCATGAACTTTGTTAGAATCATTCACTTTGTGGGATTAACTTTTGACTTTTGGTGGCAAATCAAACAGAAAATGTGAAGGCACAGTGAAAAATTATGAAATAAAACTAAAACACAGTCATTTTATTTTCAGACGTTGCACCTTCTTTGTATCCTTTCCTGCAAAACATCTTACAGCGACTTCCATCCCGAGACATTAAATGTATATTGCACGGTGAGATAGGGTTCCTTTTTCAATGGTATACAGTGGAATTCTGGATCGAAAGTTTCTTTGATGACGTTTTGTTGAGAAGTGGTGCAGAAGTAGAGAAAATGTAAGTTTTTAATACTGTAAATGTTGCGAGTTGTATTTCTTTAAAGCCAGTCTGGGATGTTACCTAAATACAAACAAGGGATTATATTGCTTAAACAACAATAAAAGCCCAGCAATCTTTGAAGAATTGCCTCTCACTTATACCCTTTCATTGCAGAGTTTAAAACTACAATTGTCTTATCTTGAGAAAGAATGAAGTTACAGCAATTTTGTTCAAACCTTGTGAATGACTTAAGGTGTAAACTCATGCAATAATAATGATCAAAGGAATGACTCTCAGCTACTACAACACAAAGTTAAGCTCAACATTTGTAAAACTGACTAAATTTATAATCACATAATTGATTAGCTGCGGTGTCCATTTAAATTGGATTGATTAGAAAAACTAACTAGTTGTAAATGTACAGGTAATAGTTGGTAGTTTCGCTAGGATCCATCCACTTGTTCATATTTTGCCAACAGGGAGATAGTGATGACAACAGTTATTGCCAGTGTTTTAAGTAAAAATATGCACATTGGTTAGTGCTTCAAGTCTGTGTTGGGGATGACACTCAGCATATATCACGCCAAACTGCAAAACTGATTGGGCCTCATGCTAGAACATTTTTGTTTTCTTATCCTAAATTTCTCTTACTTTTTTTCGTACTAAGGGCTCATACGAATATGCCACGACAGATTCAGCAAACACTTCTAAGTTATTTCTAGCAGCAGAACAGTTTAATTTATTAATATTTATGTCACCCGTGGTCATACAGTCACTGACTGTAGCAACTCACAGGAGAAATGGCATCCTATTCCCTGGCTTTAGTAGGTCCTTTAATTCCACAGCTGATGCTGCTAAAAAAAAAAAAAAAAAAAAAAAAAAGAGATTTTCTTTTCTGAATCTTTGAGAGCAGGACTTCAATTTCCCAACTCATGAAGTTCTTCTTTTTACTTTTCACTGCCATTTTCATGAATGAACACTTCCTGATATGTGGGGCAGGAAGCGTAGCCTTATATGGTATTATTGAGGTGATAATTATGCTAATTTCTTCTCTTCGCGCACGAGCACCTGAATACGTACAGGTGGCATTCATCATGTTTACGCTGCTCATTAACACACTTTTCCTGAAGTTATCCACTTTGCCCTGTCCTGATTTGTGCTGCAGGCACAGTTATCGCCACTGCTGACAGTTTGTCTGCAATCCCCCTTCTGAGTAATTTCGTGAAAATTATGGATTTTGAGGGTCACAGGTAAATGAAGAAAAAGTTTGATATGAAAATGGCTTCAAAAAACTTCTTGCCATTACAATTATTGCATAATTTAAGTTGATTTGTTCGAGATCTCGAAACTTTTATTGTAGTGGTATACAACAGCAATAATAGCAATTTAAATTCAATAATAGTAAGTAAGAAAGTAAAGTTTTATTTATAATGTGCCTTTCATAAAAAAAGTTCACAAGGTGCTGTACAATAATCATAAAAATATTAATAAAGTATACACAGTAATAAAACATTACATAGGTAGACAGATGAATTCCAGTACAGAGCAGATAGGAGACAGAGCATAACAGGTGGTGATTAAATGGTGATAAATGGAGGGAGGACAATGAATTAAAGGGGGTGAGAATGGTTCCGGATGATAATATCGCTAGGCTACATTAATACATTTAAAATTACAAATCCAATTCAAACAGAATAGCCTATTGTCAACATAATTATGGAGTGTGATTTATTTTTAACTCAAAATATCTTCAAACTAATGAAATATAAAGTTATTAGTGAAGAAAATCAGTCTGGATAACAGCAGACTGACTGCACGTAAAATATACGACAGGTCTGGATCATTCGTGAATTTTGTTGTATCCGAAAAAAATCTTACGAGAAAATTGGTGAATGCCGTAAGTTCTCCTAAATCACTCGTACGGACAACTTAAGAACAAATCTGTTCGTACGAACGGTTCTTGCACAAGGCCCATTGAGTCTAAACCATTCTCTGAACATACGTAGACAAAATCTTTATTGCTCTGCCTTCAGCTTCATTGGCAGGCAGTATTAAAAATGAAGGCCTACACATCACAAAACACCAAGTGAGCAAATAAAAAGTGTAATGTTGTTGTTCAGTTATAAAAAAAATTAACAGTTCATGAAACATGTATTGTTTCTTGACTTATAATAATGAAAAGACTTGCATATAAAAGGAGTAAGAGTATAAAAATGTGTCCAAGTACATGAAAGAAGAGGAATTAAGAAGAGAAAACACACACATTGGGTAGTGTTGGATACTCAGTTCCCACTGAGAGAAATTAGACAAAACCAAGAAATTATTACATTAAAAGTACTCAAAGACATCAATTCGATTTGTTTTGGATCTTTCATCAGCTGCACCAAAATAATGTTTCTTTTTTGTTCTTGTTACATAATGAAACTGAGTTCAGTTTTGAAACCAAGCCAGCATTATAAGTGTGGCAAAGTTCGACGTGATTCATTTATCTTGCATGAAAAAGTTTAACCTTGTAATTATGAAAATACTTACAGCAGCTCAGGAGTTTTTGTCTTAAATGCCTGGAAGAAGATCTCCTGAAATCATAAAAGTGACTTACATAATTCACCTCAGAATGACTGTTGCAAGATTTCACTGACATTTTGCAACATATAATTTTAAATAGGAACGTTATAGTTGTCGGTTTTGACAAGTGGCACAGGATTGGAAGGGAAAACTCTGACTTGTGTGGAGTAAACAACAGTGTATGAGGGACACAATACTTTAGGACTGTATAAGCTATTAGCTTTTTGTGTTCCGGTTGATAAAGAATTAAACATAAAATGGTATAACTTTGAAATAACATTAATAATAATAATAATAATAATAATAATAATACAGTTTTTTAGATTTTTAAGTAGGTATTCCCCAATGTAATAAATAAATATATTGCTAAAAAATATATAAATAAAGAAAGAAAATAAAACATCCATACATCCATATACCAACCTGGTCCAACAGAAGTGCCACCCACAGAATAAATGATAATTAGTGAGTGCTCATTTGCATGCTGAATGCAGTGGATATTTATTTAAATTTAATTTCGTTCCCGGACACGGTGCTCTGCAGGCTTTTGTGCCAAAGTCATATTAACCCTTTGACTAGTTAATATGCAGCGCACGCCGTTATACACGTGCGATGAATATTCATATCTATGGCATGTTTTGTTTTCTATCTCTCCTCCCACCCCGCTCTCTTCTTCCTGTAACGTAACAGCACGCGCTGTTTAGGAAGTATCCCGGAAGTGGCAGCCATACTAAAAGTTGATTGTTTCTCCCCCAAGCAGAAAAAGCATCGCGTGCGTCCACCTGCTGCTAACTTACCTGTTCGCTGTCGCTGAAACCACCGTGACCATGGCAGAAAAGATGACGGGCAGAGAGCAAGCTCTGAAAGGAAGACAGGAGAAAATGATCGTGGCAGGTAAAAATAACTGTGTCACAAGTTTGGGAGGCGCTCCAGCTAATGGGCGTCACCTGCCAAGTTCACTGTTAATTACAGCTGAAGAGAACAATACAATTTTTACTATTACAGCTGACCGTGAATTAAAGTTATATAGCTATATTTTATATAATCATGTTTTTAAATGTTTCATACCTGAAAAAAGTCAGAAGAAAAATAAAGAAGTATAATTTGAAGAACTGGAAAACCTTTTTAGGTGGGTCATGTCATGCGCTCAACCTATCAGCTGTTCTGCCAAATAATATAATTAGCTACTAGTTAAATTACTTTAAATTAGGTTTTATGTTATGAATTAAGACTGAAATATTGTAACTATTTGACGCTGTTGTTGTCTTTCAGCTTTTATATATATATATATATATATATATATATATATATATATATGAGAGAGAGACAGAGACAGACATAAGGACATTTTAGAAAACAAAAAAAAAAACATTTACAATAAACTAATATGGCGCATAATATACTACAAAGTGCTAAATTTCAGAAAACTCCTGTTATTGTTTCCAGTTTGATTGATTTATTGATTGATTTGATTGATTGTTTTATTGAATAGAGCTAAAAAAGACAAAGAAAATAAATCCAACTGTTTTAAAATTAGTTGAGCAATAGGAAGTTATGTCAATTTTATGGACTAAATAAAATATATTTTTTCTAAATGACCCAATCTGATTATCTTGCTTCCCTGGCTTCTAAAACCACTATAAGCTCAACAGGTTGTAATTTGCCAGAATGTAAGAATTTTTATGATAAACTGCTTCTTAGCTTTGAAATAAACATATATAAAGAGACGCCCCCCCCCCCCCCCCAAAAAAAAAGTGGTAAATGCTTCATTTTCTAAAATATATTTGAAATATTTATTTTCTGAAACAAAACTTAATTTTTAAAGTTTTTATACTATTTTACAGTAATAAAGAACCAAAGCTTGCTTTGTAGAATTGTTTGGTTTTGTATTCTTTTGCAAATGTATCATCTTGTTACATGACACTAAACAGAGGGTTTCCAGTTTTGACATACATCAGCAAAAATAACATTACAAATAACCTTAAGAGGTTTAATTAATCTCCAGCCTTATATGGGGTAGATTGACTCCATAAAAATGTCAATCAGTGCAACATAAAGGACAACTCTGGCTCTGAATGAACATCCAGCAGAATGAAGATGGGTTTGAAGTTATCACATTACTCACCTTACTGTGTTAGAATATAATAGAGTTTCAGAGTGACTCAAGTTTAGTAGTACTCCAATTCTCATCAGAATAATTTCACACAGTAATTTCTTAGGATTTTTGTTCATGGTAGTGTAAACGTGCCCTTTGGAACTGGAATTGCCAAGAGAATGCTTGCTGTAATATCTTTTAACTTTATTGAGTTTTTAAAGTGATTTAATTTGTGGACAGTAATGAAATTTTTTGAGTTGTCTCCAAAATCTGCAGCGGCAGCAAAAGCCTGCTGGGATATGTAGTGCAGCTCCATTTAATAGTTGTTGATTAAATCGGGACGTCATAAACCTGTATGGATTAAAATCTCTGCTCTGTTGCTCTCATTACAGATGTGATGCTTCAGTTGTGCTAGTTTTATTACATTACATGATGATTCTTGCTCTGTAGCAGAGTCAAGTGTCTTCCTTACATATGATTGTACTCTCACCTGTTCAGGTTTCTGTTGAGGGGACAGGGGAGCCAGCGTGCTGTAAATGAGAAACATTTTGCAATATGAACCTGGTGCTCCCACTCATCACCCACTCAGTTATTAGCATCCACAAAGTGCATTGTGGGAGCTGGTGCATAGGAGGAAGAACTACCGCAGCATCCAGGGGCCCATCTGGGCATTATGCGCATGAAGGCTCCGCCCCATCGTAAGTTCCCACTCCGTCTGTTGAAGCAGCTCGGAGACACGGCATGGCAGAAATCTGTTCCCCCCTCTTTCACCGTGGGGGACGCAGTTTATAGGGATGTTTTTTTTTTCCAGTGCGTGTTTGCCGGTGTGGCCCTTTAAGCATGAGTGATTCAAGGATTGCAAAGATCAACTTCACATATGCCCTGTGCAGTCCTAGTCTTGTGTGTCTGACTACACATTTTTATAGCTCCTCTGTATGACGAGGATTACTCACTTTAAAAGTTGCTTTTAACCCTCCAGTCCCTTTTGAAGAAGCTCCGGGTTCCTTGTTCTGTTTTCTGTTGTCCCGTGGTCCCTCCCTCGCTCTGGTCTCTGTGATGTACTCTATGACCTTGGCGAGAATGATCCAGTGGCAGATTGCTACATGGTAGGGGCACAGTAGCTATTATTTTGAGTCAGTGCAGGATAGGACTGCCAATATTTCTTCTAAACAGGATGGGGGAGGTCAGCTGACCGAAATCAATTTCTGTTACATGTTTTGATGTAGCTCTTAAAAGCAGATTGATAGCAGAAATTTACAGCTAGCACTATTTCTGTAGTTTTTCTGATATCTCAGGATGCCCTTGCGTTTACAGGTAAAGAAAAATGATAAAACCTAGTGAGCAGGCACATTAGGCAACAATATAAAAAATTAAGTTTTAGGAAAACATGAAGATTTAGAACAGGGATGTCCAGTCCTAGCCTGGTTTTCTGCATATTTTACATATTTCTCTGCCTAAATACACCTGCTTCAGTAACTGAATTGCCTTTTAAAGTTCTGCAAAAGCCTGTTAATCACCCATTCATTAAAATCAGGTATGTTGCAGTTAGGGTTTGGCAATATTAGCAAAAAAATTAATCACGATTAATTGTAGCATTTACCTGATGATGAATATGATTATTACTGGAGGACAGTTAAACTTGCATGTTTTTGACTCAATCAGTTACCCTATGTTCTAAAATTGTACTTACAAATCATCATTCAAACTACCTTCATTATTTTAACAGCTTAGTAAATTGTGAATCGAAACCCACCTTTTCCACAATGTTGAGTGGCAGCATATCTTAAGTAATGCAATATGCCATGGGCTCACATGTATGCATGATAAAGAGAGTGTGTTGCTCACAAAAATACATCATCATATGGCTCTAATTGCAAATTGGCAAGTATTAAATGTTGACAGTTTTTCTGATGATTAATTCCACACGATACAGTTTTGCCCATGCATTGGTGAAACCTCTAAAACCTGCAGGATAGTGGGTCTCAAGGACGAGGATTGGACACCTCTGATTTGGAAGACGGTGCTGAAAAACAGTATCTGCACTAGAATAATTGAGGAAAAATAGTTTTTATATTTTTAGATTTACTACATTTCCGATTATTCATCTCTTGTGTTTTTGTATTAACAATAGTTAAATGCACATCAGGGCTGCACAGTATATAAATTTTTTATTGTCATTTTTTTATTGTCATTGTAATATCAGTCAGTTTAATATCAATAATGCAAAGAACTGCTTAGACAGCAATAAATCATTTGCTGTTATTCAAGTGTCATGCATTCATTTTCTGTATGCCAATAATATATTTGACCCATTCATTTGGTTCTTACTGCCCTTGATGCCCATGCCCAATCATATGATAATGGTTGAGTTGCTAAAACACTAAGTGTTCTGAGAATCCAGATGTGGAAATGTTTTTTGCTGCTGATAATGTCATTTGCAATATTCACCAATGGTATCTTAAGAATTAGAGCAATTTATTCAGTTTTCCAGCTGATTGTTGCCCCTTTTTCATATCAGACCAACTAGTCAAATATTTGAATCAGGCCCTAACAAGTAAGGCTGGGTATTGTTAACCTTACATTTAAATTAAATTACAATTCTTTAGGTCACAATTCTATTAGATTTTGATTTGATTCAAAATTGCTTTAAATGCTTTGATATAAATTTCATATTAATAAGGGACTCCCTGTGGATAATTTTTGAATATTTTCATACCCATATAAACAGAAATGGTATATATTAACATTTTAGAGAAATAAAATATCTGGAAATAAAGCAGTAGCACAATAATACTTGTTCTAAATATGGAGGGAAAACAACTCTGGGCTTAATGTAAAAGAAAAATCCTGAGCTTGTAACTTTTTTGTGGTGGTGAAAGGAATGAAATTATAACATATTTTTACTCTTGCCAATCTGTGAGAATCTGTTCAAAAATCCACACTTTAAATGACGGAATAAAAGGGGCAGTGGGGTGTTTGCTTCCATATATCACAACCTGAGGCAAATCAATTGTATTCCAAGGGTATGTAATAATATGGATGTATTCCAACATAGTCCTTTACAGGGCTCCATAGTTGGATTCGTTTTGTGGCTAACTCTTTTTTTAAACTCAACACAAAGTAGCTGTGTCATCATTAACATTCTGTTTGATAAATCTGTAATCCCACAGCTTTGAGGTATCGCAGAACATGTATCATCACCTTATTTTATTTAACTAATATCCCGTGTAAAATCGAAAATGGCAGATTTTTACTTTAACTATGACTATCTGAAAATAATCTCATGGAGAAAACTTCCATTTTGAGCGGAGGGGAGGAAACATAGATGTAAAGTGTAAATGTAGACACCCCTTGGCTGTAGTCTTGGTCATACAAATTTATGTCTTTTAATTGTTAATAGTTTTATTCAAGAACTAAAGCAACCAAGCCAAACAGGCTGTGCGCGCTCCTACAGCGACTGATCTGTTAGCACAACACTAGCTTACCTTTACACGCATCGACTGGTTCGGCTCTTTTTTTTTCGTCCCAAACACTGCAAATGTCTCCACCTGACTGGTGTCGGACTGCAACCAGGCCACAGTTTCCTTGTTTTCTGGCCACTTTAACAATTAAACATTATCCAGTTTGTGTCTGATCCTAAAGTTTTGTTTGGACCAATGCACATGATGTGTCCTGTTATCACTGACTGGCCAGAAACAATTAAAGTAGTTTTGGATTGTTCCCGACCAAAACGCAAACTGGCCAGGGGCTTGAATCGATTCAGAGGATTTTCTGAATCAATATTGAATTGCAAAAAAAATAGTTGCAATGCTTTAGTGAACTGATTATTTTACTCACCCCAACTATCAAGATGTGCCACCTTGTTGCTCTATGGAGATAATGGAGTTGATGTCAGAGTAGGTACTGTTCTCCATAGCAACCATTTCTGTTGCTAAGGTACTGCATGTATGGAATGTACAACTGGGTTAAAAGTTGTGCTTCTGAGTCTGGATTTTTCCTCATCCTGGACTGTGTGTGTGTGTGTGTGCGTGTGTGTGTGTGTGTGTGAGAGAGAGAGAGAAAATCAGAAAGTTCGGTTGACAGTTCAAGGCTACATTGGTAGGTTTCCTTACTTACCTTTTACTGGTTTTAAAGATGGACCACCTCCCCCTAGTCTTGCCTTTTCCCTTACCTCCCCTCCTTTACCCCACTCACTACCCTTCATCTCATTCAGCAGAGGGTAGTTGGCACCAGTATAAAGCATCAGCCTCCTTCGACGACTCGTGTCTGACTCGCTGCCAATCTGTGTGAAACTAGAAAGAGGGAGGGAAGAGAGGTTTTTTTTTTTTTGGAACAAAATAAACAAAGCAGTCTGGAAATTGACCCAACGTCATCCGTTTTGACATCCAGGGATGTTACCTCTCTTGTTTTTTGTGTGAGGAAGCAGCAGCACTGGGACCTCAGTTGTATGAGAGAAACAAAGGACCACAAGCAGAACTAAAGGGTAACAAAGGCTAAAACCCCATCAATACAAGTCAAACTGGACTTTACTATCCACCATGCAACAGATTGTTGTGCCTTTGGCTGGTATTGACTTGGTTTGAAGCAGAAGAGTGGGGCTGGAGGTCCAGTGTTTAGATTTTGGTCCAGCCACTTACAGCTGAAAGAAATGGAAGGTGACTCAATATTTTGTAAACTGCGCTTTCCAGATATCCTCAAAAAGAACAATAAACAAAAGAAATACTGCCCATATCTCATCCATGTTGGGAAAATAATTTCATGAATCCTTCCCACATATTTAGCCTGTTTTCTTCTTTTTAAGCTCAGTCAGTACCTCTTTCTGCTCATTTTTGTTGTCCTGTCTTTATCTTGCTGGCATAGTAAGACGTGAGGGTTTTCAGCCAGCTCTTCTCTGTGTGTAAAATGGGGTATTTCTGGTAGAATGGGTGGCGGGTGCTCGGCTGGTAGGAAGGGGGGTGTCAGACTAGGCACAGAGAAAAGGGGTAGCCTAGTACCATCTGAATCTCAGCCAGAAGCTCCACAGGAGAAGTGTCCACTGCAGAGGTTGGTGTGTGAATGATTGTAAGGTAGATTGTGTACACGCACGCAGTCGTGCATTTAGAGCAAAGCGAGGGATGATGGGAAGGTGGTGTGAGCAAGAGAAAGTGTGAAGTAAAGATAAAGAGCATCTTAGACGAGAGGGCGGAGAGTTCTGGCTGCGAGTTGGCTTCTCGGGACTTGTCGACAGGTTCTTGGCCAACTTCATTTTAACTTCTTTTTTGTTTATTTACTTGTTTGTGTGTTTGTTTTCTCACTCAGACGAAGTGCTTAGTCTTTCTTGCATAGCGCCTGAAGGCATGGTGGTCTGAAAGCCAAAAACTCTTGACTGGCTCTCTGGTACCATCATCTGTTGCTTCTCACTGGCTATTTCCTCCTTTTACTGTTTTGGCAGGCTGATCTCTCTTCCTCCTACTCCTCCTCTTATATCTCACACTTGTCTCCTCTCGCTCTCGTTTTCCTCCTCAGAGTCATTTGGCAACGTTTGTGTCTTTTTATTCTGCTGTCCAGAAGCAGGATAAAAGGGGAGAGTAAGCCAAAGATAAAGACAATACAAGTTCACAGAAGAAATCTAAAGATTTCCTCTGTCCTGCTTTCATTTTAGGTCCCCCAACTGGACGGAGAAAAATGTAGCCAGTCATTCACTTGGAGGTACTTTGATTGCAGCTAACTGTGCCCGCGAACATGACCTGGCAGTGCCAAACAACCTGCTGCTAAAAGACAGAACTGTGGCACAACAGGAGGGCAGGAAGCTACAGCCTGAGGGCAGCCAGGCCTCTGTGACATTTTAGTCCTTTATGCTTCTGCAATCTGTTACTGAACATAAAACCCAAACAATTTTGTCAAATATCAAAAACATCCTGTTGTTATCAGCTGAAGCGTTTCAGAGCTTTTCGACATTATTTTTCCTCCAAAAGACTTTTTTTTTTGTTTGTTTTTTTCCTGGTAAAAACGTGTATTCTTACTAATATTTCGTGGTGTCTCAATACAGGCCCGATACCAGTATTTTTTCAAGCACTCGTACTTATACAAAATACGCTGATACTTGAGACCAATACCAGTGAATGTGTTACAGTTTACATTTCAAGTAAAAAGTTTGTCAGTTTTGTGTGTAAGACATTTATACAAGTTGGAAGAAAATCTTATTTGTTATTTTTATTTTAAAATGTTGCAACAGCATAGATCATGCTGTATGTTTGATTTGATACAGTCAGAGGCGCTGGAGGCCTTTAGGGAATGAGAGGCATTGTTGTAAATAAAAGAAATGTGTTCATTGTTTAATGTTTAAGTTCTAACTCTGTAAACACTTTGTATTGGTATTCGGTATAGGCGAGTACCCAAGTACCCCTACTCGGTTTAAGAAAAACTGGATATTCCTAGTGCTTTTGTGTTTTGCTTTAAGATAAACTCTAAGTTTGAATGAAAACTGCATGTAGCTGTTGGTTTTTAGTCTATTGTCATAGTTAAGGATAATCTCAAGGCTTATATGTGAACAGAGCGGTTTTGTCTGTATCAGATTAGAGATTGGTTTCAGGTCAGTGTCACACACAACACATCTTTGCAGCTAGTAAGCGATGACCCTAACTGAACTGGCGTAAGCATCCATCTTTGATTTGTGCCGAAGCTCCTGTTGCTTGTTTATCTGTAGACAAATATTAGTGGTTGCAGTACAAACCAGCCTTGCTTAGTGGAGATTTGCACGCTAAGTCACCTCAGTCTTCTTAAACTCTAATCCTAATGACATATCTGAGTGACACGCACACACACACACACTTCCTCTTTAGTGCTCTAATTCCACTCAGCACAGTTGGCACCAGAGTGCCACATCTCTCCATTTAGGTTTACTTATTGGATATTTTTATCATGATGAAGATTAGGAGAGCACTGCGTGAACTTGTAAGGCTCTCCTCTGCATGTCACATAATACAGTCTCATGAAGTTTTGTGATCATTGTGGACCCCTTGTTGTGACAAGCTGATCTCCATAAAGACTTGATTGGAGTAAGAGACAAAAATGAACTACTTTAGTTCAATGGGTAATTGTGGGTATTGAGGAGAGGAAGAAAGTCAGAGTGGCAGCTGAAGCTGTGTAATCCACTAAATGTCTTCCTACACAGAGACCTCTGGCTCTGATCCATTGGCCTGGGTCAGCATCTTATAAAATGAGGACCTATGAGGCTGACCTCAAGCAACTCATGGGACTCTTTGCTCAATGTAACTTGTATCATTGTGTTTCAATGTTGTTATCTTTTATCACATTTTCTCACTGTTTTCACTCACAGACAAGCATGCAGTCAATGGGAATCCCACTGTGGAGCCCTTCCCAGAAGGCATGGAAACCATCATGTTTGGTGAGATAGCACACTCACACTTATTTCTAGATTAGAAAAATAAAAATAGGCCGTTACCAGTTTGGGGTTTTGTAAAACACATTAAAATGTCATTTTGACAATTAATAGTTAAAAATTGTGCAACTGTTTATCTTCTTGTGCCCAGGAATGGGCTGTTTTTGGGGAGCTGAGAAACTTTTCTGGCGACTTCTAGGAGTTTTCTCCACACAGGTGGGCTTTGCTGGAGGCTTTACACCTAACCCAACTTACAAAGAAGTCTGCACAGGTATTGTATTGCATGTTTTGTTTTTGCTCATTTATGTCTCAGACTGTATTAACAGATCAATACTGATGATGTTTTAAGGTATGAGAAGTCGCGGTTCATGAGAGAAATAATGGGTTAAATAAAGAGATGCGGGAAAGGATTGTTTTAAATACAGCTCGCTCATCATGGTTCCTGCCTTCATCTGCAGTCAACTACTCAGAATGCACTGCTCCAGATGGGCTGCACCCCCATCTATCCCCACCCCCACATGACCTACTTGTAAGGATTTTGCTCTCTGCTGTGCTGTACTGTGGTGTTTTTAACCAACAGAGGTTACCAAGTATAAGAAATAAATGGGCTTCTTGCCCTGAAAGTGTGATTTGGCGAATGCAGTGCTACAACCTCAGATTCTGTTTGTCTGCTGTTTTAAGATGTGGGAAATGCTTGGCTACTTGTCTCCTTCCAATCTTTCTTATCACAATAATCAAATGGATTTATGTAGCGAGTTGATTTATAATTTAAACGACGATGTCTGGCTGCGTTCATCTCTTGTGTTGTAGGAGTCATGAGCTGTTAGTTTGGGGCTTCTCCAGTTCTCTGGGGAAGGCATCATTGCAGGAAGGCATAGAGTCTAGGTGCAGAGGCAGTATGGGGGGTGGGGATGATGCTCTGGGATGGGCTGGCAGATTTTCTGAGCAGAGCCCTTCACATAATTTCTATCAGCAGGTTTCCTGTCCCCGTTTTCTGTCAGCCCCGCCAAGAAACGGGATGGTCAGCTGTGGTAGAAGACAGGGATGGAGAAGGATGCGAGAAAAGAAGAGTACGAGTTCTGCTGCAAGTGAAGGAATGAATCAAAAAAACTTTTTAAGAGAGAGGGGGGTGAAATAAAGAGTGAGAAAGAATGGTGGTCTTGTGCATCGGCTGAGAGAGTGCAGGCGTCGCTCCAGTGGCCATGACGGAGCAGAACACTGCGACGGCATGAGACCAAGAAGCTGTCAACTCAGCCAAGGCAAAATGAAGTGAAAGAGGAGGTTGATGGAACTGTCAAATAAGATGGGAAAGGACAGAAGGACGGGCAGATAGGTGGATGGTCTGACTGACAGAAACAGTAGAGCTCGAGATGCTGTAAAATATTTGTCTTTAGGGGACACATGCGTACTGACAGCTGAGAAGGAAAAGAACTTGATGCCATTTTTTTTCAATCAGCATAATTTACGTCTTCTCATTTATAGCATGAGCACAGTGCAAAGTGTGATATATTTGTAGTACAGCACTGAGCTGAGGTTATAACCTATTGTGCATTACATCCACAGTTCTTCATAAAGTTGAGCCTTTTTATAGACTTGGTTAAACAATGTTAAAGAGGGTCAGTTATGCACGTTTATATAGTTTTATTTACTGCTATAGAAAGTACTGCAAGCAGTGAGTTAGGGCTAGGCAATATAGCTGAAAAATGTATCAGGACAGAAATATTTCATATTGATATTGATTGGTTAGTTTTTTGTTTTACCTATTTGAAAAAAGGACCAGAAGAAATAAAGCTCATTTATACTGCCAAACTGGTGACGTGACCTTTCCTCTTTTATCCACAATGTCCTCTCAACCTGTTGCACTTATTTTCTCCTTTCACTTCACATCGTTTTTTTTTTTTCCTATTTTAAGCAGTTAGAAGGGACGGTGGTGAAACATGAAACTGCTACTGCTCAAGTGACTCAACAGCTTGTTGCTAGCTTACCAAAGAGTGAGTGAGTTAGTTGATGCCACCAACCTCGCTTAACTGGGCTGTGAGAGGTCGAGCAACTAAAGCCTTTTTCATCCCCCACAATGCTGTGCAGTTCTGGATCAGAGTTCAAGAATATTATCAACAATCCATCTGACAAATTTTTTTATTGATGTTGATCACATCTATCACTATATATATATTTTTTTCTGTTTGTATTGGTGACATATCTATCGTGATACATTGCTAACCATTATTTAACCAGGAAAAATTTAATTGAGATCAGAGATCTCTTTTGCAAGGGAAGACTGGGCCTGAAGGCAACCTATTGTACGCATTTTTGGTTAGTGGGCGAAACCCGAGTACCCAGAGAAAACCCATAGAAGCACAAAAGAACATGCAAACTCCACACAGAAAGACCCCAGGTATGAACCGGCGATTGAACCCAGGACCCTCTTGCTGTGAGGCATCAATGCTAACCACCGAGCCGTTGTGCTGTTTTTTCTAATATTGACACATCTATTGCAATATATGCCATTATTGTTCTGTATTAATATTTACGGAAGCTGAGAGCGGCCAAAAATGGTCTTTGTTGCTCATGTGGATGTTTGCATGTAAAGTTTAATAAAAGTAAGTTTAAGCATCTAAAACCAAGCCCATTGCTGCCTCACTTGTGCTGTTTTCAGTTGTAGTAATGGGTTAAACCAACAAAAGGCCAACAATACGGCCTATCAAATTGTTGCTGTAAGCACCCAAAACCACTATTCACCTTACTGAATGGTCCTTCAGTAAAACACTGAAACTCTGGCAGTTTTAGTGGTGCTGATCTTCTCAGCCTTTCACCCGCTTTATGTGGTACAAGCTTGAAGAGTCATGGCACACAGTCACTTTTTTTTCTCACCCAAAAGGTTTTGACAAGGGTTTTTTTTTTTGCTCCAATTGAATTTTTTGCATTTGGCCGTTTCATTTTTTCAAATTTTTTTAATTGACTTTTCTGCACCTTGACTGCCAGTCTGCAGCTCACTCTCTGTAACACAGGAAATGTTCAGTCCCACAGGATTTGTCTTTGATAAATAATTTTATGTGCTGACATAGGGCCATTTTAGTATAAAGTTAGGAGATCAATACCATTCTTAACTTGGCAACTATGAACACCTGAATTTTAAAAAGTATTTATTCCTCATGCATGTTGTATCTTTTCAATTTGTATGCATTTTTATTACTAAAAAAGCACAATACTTAACTTTAAAAATGTACGTGTATGTGAGTAAAGTATTATTTTAGTCAACAATGGGATAAATAATACATAATAACATACATAATAATACAGTGTCTCTCAGACAAGCACATGATTTTGTAATGTCTGTTCTAGTATTTTCACTTGATGCAACGGTCTGCATGGTTTCACTGTGGGATTAAAAACCATACCTGTGCACAAACCCTTGCACAGCCCTAACTGATGCAATCTCAACTTCCTCCCGCTTTCATATGATATGTTTATGGTGTTTTCTGCTATAAATGTGTGCACTTTTCCTGATGTACATACAATAGATGTGAGCTTTAAAGCAGCAGATTTTGAGGATGCCTGCAGGTAGCTTGCTTAGGCTTTTGTGTTCTGGCAGCTGCAGACAAGAATGAGTGTCTGTGAGCTTCTGGCAACCTCCACCATAAGCTCCATCTTTTGACTGTGCCTCCTTTCGCTCTACCTGTTCCTCTCGTTTATTTTTCCCCCCATGGTGCCATGAGCAAGAACGTAGCTCATGGGGGATTTAACCTGTTTTTTTGTTTTGTTTTGTTTTTTTTACCTGTGGCAAATGCACTCATTGACATGTTGCATGTATGCACGCTGTTCTCTCTGCAATTTTGATAAGAAAGATGATTGAGTTAATTATGTTTGAAAAGTAGGAACGTATGATAGGATGAGGAGGATATGAGATTGATTAATGCCACTTTGTGATTCCCCCTCAGGTCTGACAGGCCACACCGAGGTGGTGAGGGTGGTCTTCTCCCCTCAGGACATCAGCCTCGAGGTGCTGCTCAAACAATTTTGGGAGAACCACGATCCTACACAAGGTAGTAGCTCACTTCCACACACACACACACCACAGTCACCTTCAAATTAGACCCATCCCAAAGGGCCGAAAAGTGTATTAGAGCAGAAGGATGATGCCCAAGCATGTGCCTGTGCTTGTTGTGGTGGGGGGAAGGTCTCATGGGTGGAAGTCAATGCCAGACAGTGTTAATGTGTCTGAGATCCAGCCATCCATAGAGGTGCGCACCAGTGTGGTGCACATTCAAGCCTCAGTTGTGGAAAAATTTGAGCTGTTCATGGCATGCAATGTGAACCAGGCCTCTCTCCTTTGAGCAATGTGGTGATGATGGTGAATAATTTTTCTGGCCTGAATGCTGCTTAGGTCTATTGAAAGTTTTTAATCACAAGAAGCAAGTGAATTTAAAAGAAAATGTCTGCAGCGGACCTAATTAATTTACAACTTTTGTTTGTGATGCACATTCCTACGCCATTTCATAAAGCACGTTGCGTATCTGCCACCCACTCATACATGCACAGAGCATCGACGAGAACCTCCTCTTAAAAAAAAAAATAAAAAAAATCTCTCCATCTCTTCAAGTCCGTTGTGCTCTTGTTTTCTGTGCTCACTGAAGGAGCTGATGTAAGAACATTAATGCATCAGTAGGACACATGGAGGGTGTGTGTGCGTTTATGTGTGGGTCTGCAAGAATGTACAAAGTGGTACTCTGCACACTCATACTGAATGAAGGGAGGGGCGTGACAGGTTGAGAAGAGACAGATCAAAGATTTATAGGCCCGTTGATGCTCACCGTAACTGTCCTCTCGTCTTTTTTTTTTTAAATCTGTTGAACAGTGTTCAAGTGAAATTTACCAAAATAATCAGTAATGTTTCACCACCACTACTGATATAAGTGTATACATGCTCTGACTGACCAACCAGTTTCTGAGGAGTCGGAGGAAGAAGTTGTGTTTAAGAACTTCTTTGTCTCCTCTTCTAGTAGCCGAAGGCAGAGACGGGTCTTTCTCCGAGCAAAGTCGCAGATAGAGTTGAGCCGACAAACCACAGGGTAAAGGCAGCAAGGCCAAAAAGAACGGGCACACTTTTCTCCAGATGTTTCATCTTATATTTTGTTAATAGCATGCAGCTTGTTGTCTACACATTCAGCTTTTATTTGTTTTGATCACAGTTAAAACCAGTTTAAATTAACTGCCCCCCCCCCCTCTATAGAAGTGGTACTTTATGTGCGTGACTTAAATGTGAATTTGTGCTGTTCCTCTCCTCTCAGACTCGGGGTTCACGTGTAGCAGAAACTCTTCTGATTTGACAAATGTAGCGTGGAGTGGTGGAAAGCGGCCCGCTGGCTGTGCCTTCATGCATGCTTAAGCTCCAATTTATTCTGTCCACCTTAGAGCCGGGCTTAAAAGAGAATGGAGAAATGAAGGAAGTTTGCTCTTTCTGCTTTGACCTGTTCAGATTCACCAGAGATGGTATACGGAAACCAGCCCGGAGCATTAGGAATTCTGTTTTTGCCTGACGTGCATCAACACTCAGCCCAGGTTTATTTAATGCTCAGTTTTGGCATGTGAGTGAAACCAAGCTTAGGTATTCAGTTGCATGTAATGCCTTCTTGTGATGAGTGTGTGCATGTATAGATGTGTGCATGCATATATACGTGTGGGAGTGCGTGTATGTATTTTGATATCTTTGCCTCCCTGCTTTGCCTTAGTTCAAAAGGGTTTAGTCCCGACAACGTGATGTCGGGCTGCGTCAGCTCAGCCAATCCCAGCCTGGATAGCAACATTAGGAGCCAATCAGAAACTCCCAGCAGCCTTTGCTGTGTGCCCTCTTTCCATATTCAGCAACGCTAGTCTCAATCCGCTGGCTTCCCTGGGATGTTGCATAACCCCACCAATTCAACATGCTCCCATATCATAAGTTTCTTATGTCTGTGATTTGACAAGCTCTCAGCAGCACACCTGCACATGAGTGTGAAATGTTCAAACACAAACAAATTGTCAAGAAAGTGACATGTGCATGTCACAGGGTCACAGCAGTTCTGCTTCATCATGAATGAGAAAGATTGAAAATGTTCACAGTTGACATTCAAACACGTTGCTGCACTTTAACACACTGCTTATCACATTGCCCCAAACATAATGCTGATTTCACATTATGTGCAACTGAGCATAATCCATACTAATAGCTTTACAGTTCATAAATGATATATCTAGGAACTAATGTAGTATAAACTGCATATTCACAGTTGCAGGCAAAAGTTTACATCCAAGTGTTGCATTAATTGGTGTTTTGTTTGAACTGCTCATTTTCCAGCGGAAGGTGATTATACAACATACAGCTTTAAAATTTTTAAAAATCAAGAATTTAGGGAACAAGTTTGACTTCATTGTGGACTTTCTCTAACTCAAAATTATATGTACAGGCTCAATTATATATTTATACAGATTTACCCAAATACTTCATCTAAACGTATTGCTGAAGGTTCAAAGCAAAAAAAATAATGAAGAGGTCTATGTCAGCATTTTATTTTTCAGCTTCATTTCAAATCAACATTTAGACCATTGAAAGTTGGACACAATTTGAACACGACAATATTACCAAATGCACATCAAAACTGATGCGATGGAATGAAACGGGTTAATGTTAAAACTCTGGAATGGCCCTCTCAAAGCCAAAACCTGAACCCTATTTAAAAGTTGGGGACCTTGTTTAAAGCCTGGATCGTATCAGGAAGCCAATCACTTTAAAGGAAAACCAATTCTGCTAAGAAGAATGGTATCACTTCTTTTTTGAGGGAGGAATGGTTCAGATTAAAAGCCCCAAATTATTCTGAGTTTCATGTCACTGATGAGTGAATGTAAATGTCTGACTGCAGCTGTAAGCAGTGGGTGTACACTACTGCATAACTTGCATATTGTTACAAAGGCCTGCAGGCCAAACTTCCCTCACTGATGATTTTTTGCTCTCTTAACTACAAATGTAAAATGGAACATCTTACGTGGCTTTTTTCTGCCATCCGTTCACTGCATCCTTCTTTTTTTCTCTGTTGCTCCCACAATTCAACCACTTTTTCTTATAATGATGCTTCAACATATTTGAACATTGTCACCGTCCGCCCTTCTCTTCCTGTCTTTTGCCACTGAATCTTTTGCTCCTTTCATGTTTCATGTGACCCTTTCCCAGCCTCCGCCCCCCGCACCACCTTGCCAATTTCACCTGCACCCATCCCCTCCACCCTTGTCCACTTTGCAGCGAACAGAGGGAAGGGGCGAGCGAGTGAGCAAACGGCCCGGAGCCTGTCAGTACATCCGCAGAGCAGCGCTCTGAGTCGACCGCTCCCCGAGGCCATCCGCTCATCGCGCAAACACACTCACATCCACTCACTCCTCTTTTATCTCTTAGTCACCATCTCCTCCTGCTCCCCCCCACCCCCACCCCCGTCTCTTCCCTGCTCTCCCGTCTCTTTCTCCAACCCCCCACCCATCTTTGCCGCCCTTCATCTTAACAACCAAGGCTTTCCCACCCTCCTTTGTTTCCTCCTTGACTCTTTTTCCTCCCCTGAACTTCCTCTTTCCTTGTTGCCTTCATCCTCTCTATTTTTTGAGGCCATGCAGTATTTATGGTGTGGGCTGCTGATGCTGCGTCAGTGAACAGGCAAAGCAGGCATGTACCAGTAGACACAGAAACACAAATGCACAGCTAAAATGGCCGACGCAGCTGTCCTCATTTGATAACGTCTGCACGTACGCACACCTTCATCCTTAGAAGATAGTGTTGGTGGAGTCACACAGTAAAAAAAAAAAAGAAATTTTGCAGATCTTTTAACAAGTTGCCAAATGTTGCTGTCCTTTTTATGACCATTGAACTTGATTTATTATTATTTTTCATACAAAACACCTCTTAGAATATAGTGCTCCCTGCACTAAGTCCTCACTGCATAGCACTCTAAGTGATGAGAGGTTTTTGCAGTTCATCCCATAGATTTGTAAAATGTCGTATCACAACATGGAACATTTTGTATTTCTTGGGTCAAATGGACATAAATCAAGCTGTCTTCCATCTGGCACTGATTTCTCTCTGACAGCTGAAATGAGCATGAATATTCCTTTTATATAATATCTTAACCCCAGCTGGCTGCGACACACGCCAATTCCCTGTTGGGGTAGCCCCATATTCCCCTGTGTCACCCCATCTCTCAATGTTAGGGGTATCTCTCCAATCTAAAGCAAACTCCTCCCAGGAGGAAACCTTGACCTCTGACCTCTGGCCTCCGCTACCCCCCACACTTTTAATTCAACCTTTTTTTTCTCCTGTGCGGTTGGCTGATGATGGCGTGCTCATTACCAGGTGTCAGTTATTACACCCTCACACGTGCTGACGGCCATAATTTATGGAGATTGTGGCACACGTGCATGCGGCGTGGGGGGTTGAGCTTTGTTTGATTGTGATGAAGTTTTAAAATTTTTCAAATGAACTCCTTTTTAAAAGTAGGTTTGTGTTTGCAAAAGCAAACGTGCAAAATTGTCAGCGCCTTGCTTTGAGAATAAAAATGAGGGGGTAAACCAGATAAACAAAGACAAAAATGTTTCATGTTTGTTGTGTTAGCAAAATACCTAGTTAACATATTTCAGAGAAATTCCCAGAAAGTAATCATTGGATTTAGATCTACAACTGAATAACTTCTGGAGGCAACCCAATCAAATCCATCGTAGCCATCACAAAATATTTACAACTCGGGTCTATTTACAGATATTAAGCTAAATTAGTTGTGCTGGTAGCTGAGAATCATCTTCAGCACATTCTGAGCTCTAACATATTCAAATAATACTTGGGCTTGAATTAAAATAAACCAACTCATGCATAACTTGTCCATAATTTAAAAAAAAAATTTTCACCAAAAAAAAAAATACAAAAAATCAATTTTTTTTGTTTAGTTTAGAGCTGTTACGAACTGAATAAGGTATTTTAAAGCTCTTATGTAATGTGCTGTTCTAAAACTAACAAAGTTCTATAAAAATATGTCTGGAACATTGACTGTAACCTCTCAGCTGAAAACCCCACACATTAGCACTTGATATATTTGAAGGAATTCAGCATTTGATCTTGTGCAGGCTGATTTTATGGAACAGTAGGGCAACCGTTACTTGTTACATTTAGATGCAGCTAAAAATAAACAATTGTGGGCCAGAGTCGCAGTGCTCTGACAGCGTGCCCCAAACCATGAAGTAATCCTGTTAGAGAGTGCCACTACAATAAGCTGAAAATAAAACGTAAATTTAAGCCGTTTTCACATGTGAATTTCAAACTGTATCTGCTGTTATTTCTTCACAAATGTAAACAAATTTTTTTTTTTGTGCTAGATGTGTTAGACTACAGGATGTGTTGTGCACATTCAATCACTATACTTTTGCTGAGGCAGACCCATTCGGATTGAAAATCGCCTCTGTATTTATGTCACCATCTGACAGCAAGAAGGACATCATTTTATGTTTTGCTTTGTGTGTGTGTGTGTGTGCAGGTGAGTGGATGTGTGTGTTTGTGCAGGTAAGTGGATGTTTGTGTGTGTGTGTCCTCTGAGGACGCTCTTACCATCCTAGCTCCGAACTCTGCCTCTGTCTCCAGCGCGATAGGAGCGGCTTACATAAGAACAGGGCAAAAATAGAAGTTGAGAGAAGAGAGGAGGAGGAGGAGGAGGAGGAGGAGAGAGCTCTGCTGGCATGCATGCAGTCGTAGCGGGACCGCCGGGCACGGCACAAGCCTGAGTACTATCACACACATACAGGGAACACTGCAGTTATCAGGAATTGCACTTTTTTTTCTCTGTGTGCTTCCCTCAAAAAAATGTTTAAAAACAAAAATTCTGTCAACACCAGATAATATTTGTTGACGTTGGTGTGGTTATAAGGCAGGTTAAAGCTCCTCTAGACCTGATTGGATAGATAACGGTGCATGATGATAAGTTTGGGTTAGAAAAAGGGGGTAAAAGAAAAAGGAAACTACTTTTAGAGGTTTTATTGGTGCTCACTCTATGACAATAATTTAAAATTCTTTTAGATGTTTTTTTACACTGAAAAGCATGCAAAATTTACCAGTTAAACATTTTTTATTGCCGACACTGAGAGCTCAACCACAAAGTTACATTTTTATCAATATTCTTTTCTTTTGCCTTATTTTTGATCATGTCTTATTTTGCGTCAATCTGCCACACAGAGGTAATGAATGAGCTCATAAAAACAGGATAAATAAAGCTGTGAGGAGATGATCTCAGTTTCCATGTTAATAATGAACGAAGGAACTTTGCTAATAAGGTGCAGGCCACCAGTTTCCTGGACAAAAGTAGATACAAGAGCCATTTTCAAAGCAAGCCTTATTCTTTCTTATTTATATCTCTCTTTCTGAGACATCAGCATCATTTTTAATCTAATTAACCATCTTTAAGGTTCATCCCTTCAAATGGAAAATCAGGCAGCAAGTATATCTTGCTATCGTATATAGTAAGTGAACACTCAGCAATGAGAGGATCAAACAGAATTTAAAAAGAACTAAATGCGCTGCCAAAAAGGACGGGAACTAGAGAAGGAATGGTCTAGAGCAAGCAGGTAAAGTGAAGTTTGAAATCTAGAAAAATGACAGGCTTTTATCCCGAACAGCCAGCAGGGACGAGCTGTGTGGAGCCTCTTTTTTTTTTTTTTTTTTTTTTTTATCCCTTGCAAAAGAAACCCTGGAAGAGATTTTACAGACTTGCATGAATTCTCAGCGGGTTTGAACACAACAAAAAGTGTTCACATGTACATTTGTGTCCACTGGTTTGTGCAAGAACGTCTCTGAGAGTGGAGCTTCTCCCTCGGAGACCCGAGATGCCCCTTCAAACACCCGCTGACAGTTTTTGACTTTGGCTGCTACTTGATTTAAAGGGGCCATGTTGAAATTCTCTATTTTAAGGAGGGGCGGTTAATTAACATTTTTGGCTTTCTGTGTATAGGTCAGTGACCTCAAAAGCGGCGTGTGCGTGCGTGTGCACAAGTGTGACCCCTTGCCCCTCCTCTTCTGTCCACCCCCATTACCCTCTGCTTTGAGAGGCGAGGCTCTCATGCATAATGCAGAGAGAACAGGGAGGTTCTCATTAATAATTACTGCCGCCTTTGATGGATGTAGAAAATAACGAAGGGGGCCTTTTAAAAATGGAGGATGAGAGAGATGATGAAGGTGGAAACGTGTGCCAAAGGTTTCTTTTTGGGCGATATTTGTTTGGGGTGTAGTTCTGTGGACTGAGTTGTTGTGGGGATGGATTTGAAGTTAGTGGTATCAAAAGATGAGGGTGATATTTTAATATTTTAAAACAGGAGGAGCCTCTCGGTTTGTATTCAGAACCATCAACTAGTTTGTAATAAAAGCCTTTTTTATTGTGAGATGTTAAACCTTTTCTCTTAGGAGGATTTCTTTTTTCATGTTACGCTTTAAAATTGCTTTAATATAATTACAGCAGTCAAACTAATAGCTTTGTGATACATGAGTGGGTGGCATGTCTTGTCCACATATGAGTCTGCATATGTAAGTGTTCCTGTGTGAGCCACAGTGTGCTTTGGGTCCTCAGAATCACAGGTCAGCGTGGAAAATCAGTTAAACAGCTAAGTTACAATACGACTGCCAGCCATCCAATAATAATTGAGGCTCTGGTGGACCTTGTCAGTGTGTAACAACACAGAGAGGCAGAGGGAAAAGATGAAGGTAATGATCTGTCATTACCTCTCTTCCTTACACTTTCATTACCCTTATTTGGTGAAAGATAGAAGGGAATTTTCTAAATGTGTTTAGGAAATTACGTTATTTATGATTTTGTAGTTTAGATACATAATTGTCATGTGAAAGATGTTAGAAATGTTTAAAGGGAAAAGATATAAAACACTTAATATGCGTAGGATGAAGCAACATTATGAAAAATACTTGTTTTATTGTTGGTGTATTTTACGTTTTCTTGTGCACACAGTCATGCAACACTGGCAAACATTAAGGCAGTGATTGTAAAACATTTTGTTCCATCACAGGATACAAAAATACCAAACAATTAATTATAGTGAAATGAGGTTTAGTAGAATATCATGAGTTATTTTTTTGCAGTTTTCACTCATGTCGGGTCTGAAATGTTCTGTGATTTTGTAGAACTTCCTATTAGAATGCATTGCAAAGGGCAACCCAATCTTCTGCTGTCAAGTACATGTATGTCCGTGCAAAATACGTCTGGACCTGAGTAAGGGTGGGCACAATCGTATTGTGTGCAATTGTCAGAAAAACTGTCATCAATCAATATTTACCACTTTGGGATTATTATCATGAGCACATGTGAGCCCTATGCATATTGCATTACTTCAGATATGCTGTTGCTCAACATTGTGGAAAAAATGGGTTTCAATTTGCAGCTTTTTATTTTAACCTGATAAAATTAAAGTTAGTTTTAGTGATGATTTATAAGTATAACTCTATCACACAGGGTAACTGGTTTAGAGTCAAAAACATGCAAGTGCAATTATCTATTACCAGTAATCGTTATTGGCCAAATGCCACAGTTAATCATGATTCATTTTTTTTGTCAAAATCGCTCAGTCATAGACCTGAGTTGTCATACTCTGGTATTTAAAAGGAGGTATCAGCCTGTGTGCAGGTCCTTCACAGTTAATAGATTAGCAGAGAACATGAGACAAGAGATTGCTGTACCCACTGAGCAAAATGTAAAAAACATTCCTTTGTTTCAATGACCTGTGTTTTTGTTCTTGTTCTTCTTCCTTTTAATCCCTCATTTTAGCCTAAATTTATGATTTTGCTTTTGCCAGACTGTGAACCCAAACATAAAAGTTGTGACATAAATTTTGTCATCTTTACCTGTCAAACAAACATGTAGCCCAGATGTTTGTGGCTGCATGGACTGTTTACTGACAGTAAATGTACGCGAACAAAACTCCTATTTATAAGGTGGCCCTAAACACACAACAAACAGAGAAGATCCAGAGTCAAACCACAAGCAGAGAAAGAAAAACGACAAAGGTTGTTTTGAGGAAATACTGCATGATGAGATTTACTGCAATCCATATTTAATTTATCACACAGGCACCACAAGGACACGAAAACTGCATGAAAGGTTCAGTGAGAAGTCAGTCAAATTTCTTCTCTACTCATTTTTTAAATATAGTTACCAAACCAGCACGATATTGCCACCTTTTAGTATGAAGTGTAAATTATAGAACCTTGACTTAAACACAGTAGAGCACCAATTAAATCTGTGAATCAGTACAAATTAGTTAATTATCACATCCAAAGTTAATTCATAGAATAATATGAACTGATGCATTGGTTTGTCACATACTTATACTGATGAAATTTTATATATTTAATGATTAGAAGAAGAGCCTGCAAAAAGGTTAATTTCTACAGACGTTCATCATAGAAAAAAGAAAATGTAAAAATATAATTACATTTGTGTAAATAAATGAAGAATGCCCTGCCTTCACTTCTTTTAGTATTTAACTCCTCTTTTTGTTACTCCTCCTGTAGCCTGGCCCTTGCTTTGCTACACAGTTCTGCTCAATTCTAGTTTCCCTTCTCTGCTCCGTCTGGGATTTCTCCGGTAGAAATTAAAACGGGCCAATCGGCGAACAGGAGGAGGAGTTTTGACTGATGATGTTGATTTTCTTCACTGTTTTAATCTGCCTGTAAATTTAGAAATGGCAGCGGAGGAAGTAATTGAAGCCAGTCTATGTTGACCAGGCTTCCAAATTAAATTAAATTTGTCTCATAAAGCCTGCAGCACTCATTTACAGCCATCTCATTCGGCTCAGTACCTCCCTCTTCCCAGTAGCGGATGGTTATTTACAGTGCATGCAATTTCCAGTTAGCTTCTTAGCTTAGCTTCCTTCATGGTTGAGCTGGCGTACCACATACGTCATGGCCAAACGTTAGCCATTAGGGGAAATCATATCCATCAGAGGCCACGCCTCCAGCAAGCAATCATTTCTCAATAGCCGAGATTCCAGACCCTCTGTCCAAAGCAAAGTGTAGAACAGAGGGCTGGTTTTTACCAGGTTACTCTTCCTGTTGTTTAGCAATATTTTTTTATTAGCAGCGCCTACTGTTCAAGAGGAGAACTGCAGTGGCACAACAGACCCCAAGTGTGCTTCACCCCTCACGTGGATCAAGTAATATTCCAGAAAAAAAACTTTTATAATTTGTAATTCAATTCAATTTATTTATATAGCGCCAAGTCACAACAATTGTTGTTTCAGGGCACTGTACACAAAAAGACAATAAAAGCTAAAGAAGAAGCCAGCAGACTGAGCCGAATCTTTGCTTCATCACAGTCTCCCATCCTGAGCAGCAGTGGCGACAGTGGAGAGGAAAAACTCCCCCTTAACAGGAAGAAACCTCCAGC
>JARVJO010000173.1:5220715-5245455 GCA_031762555.1 Cynodonichthys magdalenae | reverse complement strand
ATGTTATTGATAGAAGTGATTACAACAAACATGTAGAGGAGAGAGACTAAAGACAGCAGCAGAGTGAGGACATGTGGCCAGTTTGTGCTCCAGCAGTCTGAGCCTATAGCAGCATAACTAATTAGCTAAATAACTAAGGAATAAGTCAGGGAACCTAAGCCTAGCTATGGGATTTATCATAAAGGAAAGTCTTCAGTCTAGTCTTAAAAGTAGACAGAGTAATTAGTTTTTTATTTAATTTGTAATTTATCATTTGTAATGTAGATAATACATTTTACTGCTCACTGTTGAGTCAATAAAATTGTTAAACACATACTGTATGTAAACATGTACTGTATTTTTGTGTATTGTTGTTAATATTTCAAGTGTAATGACATGTTAAAAGAAAACCTGTTTGTGAGCAGCCATTTTTATTTTCTGGTAAATAATTATTCTCAAATGATCTCAAATTGTTCCTGTGTTTTGTTGTATTGTATTCCAGGACTGTATTTCATTGAATCACGGTGTAATAAATCAAAACCTCATGTTGAATTGAACTGTATTGTGATTAAAGGCTGACTTGTATTGTTTGCTTCTGCTCATGTGTCTTTAATGAAATGATTCATTATGATTCATTATCAGGATTTGAATCGTATTTGAGGCAAACCAGGTGAAAGGAAGTGTTCAAAAATTAGATGCCCGAATAATTGCACAGAAACTCAAGTTAGTTCCCAGTTTACAAAGCTTTATTCTTCAGATCTAAAAACTCCATTCATGCTCAGAGTCATCTGTGTGTGTGACCCTGAGCCTAATCAGCACCAAACAAAACGATGGCTTCTCTCTCCTGCTGCTGGTTACTCTAAAATCTCTGTGTCCCTACAAACCAAAACAATAATAGAACATCCTGGTCACACCACCTTTTTACGTCAGCACTGATATACCAGATATCTTAAACAAGTCTTTGCTTTTCCTGCAGTAGAAACATCTTGATTCTATCACTGTTTAAAGTAAATGACTACAACTGATATAACACTGTATCTAAATTTCCTTCACAGGGATGCACAACCATGTGTGAGTTAACAAAACACTAACTTCTTATAGAGAGAAATGCGTGTCGACCCCTCAAACTCCTAACTTAAGTTTTATTTTTTAGGTTTTTGCCAGACTTACAAAACATCTAGATTGCTTTTTATCAATTTCCTCCTACAACTAACAGTCTAGATGCATTTTGTTTAACATAATCCCCTCCCTCCAGCACTTTTTCTTTATCACATTTGAACCACAAAAGCATTTAATATTGTTGAGGAGCTGTTCAGTGAAGCAAACTCTCTGAGGCAGCAACATCAGTTATTGTGCGTTTATTCAGCGTGTGTCAGAGAGCAGGCGCTGTCTGCTCTGATTTGAATGAAGACAAGATAAATACGTATGGCCGTTCTGCTTGAACGGGCCTTGTCGTAGATAGGTTGTGACACTCTATGATGTAAGGTAACATTTAATATAAAGAGAACAAGATATGCAGATCACTGTGTCAGGGAGACGTGCTGTGTCAGTGGAGTTATTTACCCATGATGTAAAGAGAAAGCGAACAAAATGATACAGATGATGCACAAAAGCAGGGCCAACTTACAATATGATGATTTACAAAGTTATACAATTTTGTAGCATAAGGTGAACATTTGTCAGTGTCCAATGTGTCATTGATTACAGTGAAAAGAAGGATGTGATTCTTACTGGAAATAGAAATCTGAGTCACTAAAACTATCTACAACGCTCACTTTTATTTTCACATTTCAAAACTCACTCCTAGTGTCATAAAACTTTCTCTTCTTCATGACTTCAAAGAACTTTGTTAAATATGCATTGACCTTGTCAGGGTGTGAAAGTACAAACTTTAATCGCAAAGCTTTTTAAATAAAAAATGTATTTCATTTTCAAACACTTTTAATGTGTTTTTAAATAAAAGGTCAACTTCTTTAATCATTGCCCTAGTTAGTCCATATTTATATTAGTAAGAAAGCAGAACAAAGGTTTCAACATGTCTGTCTGGCTACTCTTATATGATCATACCCCATGTTATTTTTAGATAAACAGTGGTGCCAATCATTGAGCCTAATGATAAACATGTCAGTTGGTGAAAAACCAGTAGGTAATTATCATCTGTGTAGCGCAGAACTTAACAATTTGGTTTTATTGTTACCACTTTTCATGCAATTCATTTGCAGCCTCAGCATATGGTGACAAAGATAACTCTTTGAAAAAAGCTACAGTATGCTACCTGCCAAGCACCAAACAGAAGATGAAGACTCTCAGCAACTATTACTACCCGCTGAAAAGTTGGCTATTCCCCTTAGGAGTTTGAGAAAAGCAAAACAGAGCTAAAAGGAGATGGAGCATTCAAACTCAGATTTGTTGGACGAGCACAAACACTCCAAGGGATTGCCAATGTAGCTGTTTGTTTAATGGATAAACAAGCAACCGTTTGCCAAGATGTTAACAACTTTATAAGGTGATTAGTTTTCAATGTTGTGTTTATAACTTGATGTGTACCAAAAACTTCATTGTGGTGTAGGGAGTAAAAAAATAACTAAAGCATTTACAGGTTTTGAATTTACAGCTTCTTTTATAAGATTGTGTTAATACATAATCCCTGAGTTCGCAGTAGTTTACCAAGTCACTGATTGTGGCGTATGGAAGAGGAGCAAGCTGTATAGTTTAAATGAACTAATCCGATGGTGCTGTCAGACAGCTGAAAGGCATGTCTGTTTCAGACTCCACTGGCTGCAGCTCTCATAACAAAAGGCCAAACACCGAGAAACACAAGGATTTACAGCCAGAGATGAGGCAAAAGAATGGCACTCTTCAGCAAAAACAAGAAACCAACCGTTAGGGGCAATGCAGTGTGAGAGATAACAGAGAGAGAGGCCTGCCATTGATGCCTTCATTGATGCCAGAGCTCCTCAGGATGGTAGCATGTGAAAAGCTTAGAGGTGACGGCAGCCATTTAGCTCTCTAATCAAGGTACACTACACTTGGGCTTCTTCCAGATCCACTGATGTAAAGCTGATGAAAATTTTGTCAGTGGCACCTAGATGAAAAAGAGAAAGAAAATGCACCTCGATTAGCTCGTACACCTAAACGAGGCCACCCCTAAAGAAAGCCCAAATCTGCTGTGATCTTCGTTTTTTTAATTTGATTTTTTCAGCTTTGTAATTTGAAGCTGCAGAGAGATGCCGTGTTTGTGGAACTCCTTTTGCACGCAAATGACTTTATGTCTGATGTGATGGTAGCATTTATGCTTTTATGGGGGTTTTGATTTTCTTTGTTTGTGTTATAGGTATGAAGCAGCATAATGACCTCGGTACGCAGTATCGTTCAGTCATTTACACATCCAGCCCCACTCAACAGGAACTCGCTCTGAAGAGTAAAGTGGTCTTCCAGCAGGTATAACACACACATTCCACACTTATTATTTTATTTATTCAAGCATGGTTTTACACATAAATTATATGAAAAGTTATGGCAGAGTATCTCATAATAAGCAACTAAGTGACTACAAAACCAGCTCTGTTTATGTCACATTTATCTACATGCACTCAGTGACACCCTCCTTCTAAAGCTAAAAAAAGAGAAAGAGGGTCAATAGGTCATCCTAAATGATTTTCAGATTGCTTCTTTCAGCAGCACACGCGTCCCCCTTTAGTCCTTTCAGTCCATCTGTCCATCCATCCATTCTTCTGTTAGGGTTTCCTCTGTTTTTCTTTCTAAATTATATTCACAGATGAGCTGAAGAGGTTTCAGAGGGGAACAAATGATCATTGACACGGCGACTTTGGGCTCTGAGGGGTCAGCTGTCACAAACTGTGGGGGCTGTTATGTTTCCGTGGTAACAACCTCCCAACCTTGGCCTTGGGCTGGGGTCAGAGGTTAGGGGAGGAGAGGCAGCTGAGAATAGTGGAGTGTGTGTGTGTGTACTTGTTTTTGTTACCTATTTTGGATCGTTTCTGGTTTGCACACCTACCTTGTCGAGGCTAGTAGTCCTAATGGGGACCAAAGGCGGGTCCTAATATGGTGGAACTCCATTTTTGGAGTTCAGTTTAGGACTAAGTTGTGAATTGAGTTTAGGTTAGTTTTAGGGTCAGGTAGGTACCTTTGAGGTTAGCCTTAGGGTTGGTGGTCAGGGTTAGGCTGTAGAAATTACTGGAAATGGAAGTCAATGAACGGTCCTAATAAGGATAGAAATACAAACCTGTATGTGTGTGTGGAGTGGGGGGACAGCAGAAAAAAACAAAGCTAAAGAGGGAAGAAGCCAGATCAGAGAGTCAACGCTGACAGGCTGTCAGTTGAAGCTGACCCTGTCACACACACACACACACACACACACGTTTACATGCTGCTCACCTTTACAGTGTTTTCAGGTGAAAACAGCCATCACAAAGCAGGAGGATTGGGTAAAGTGTTATCGTCAACAAAGAAACTATGACCCTGTTACATCTGTTGTCTAGATCCAGAAGCCTGGTTCAGTACTATCACTCTTTATATTTTGCTTTACATAAAGACAAATAAAATTACCATATTCAGAAAAACTTTAGTTAGTAGATTTTAGTAAAAAAAAAATTTTTTCTTCACTTTGTCACTTTTATCCTTTGTTGTACACTTTACACTTTGTATCCATAAAAGGAGATACTTGCACCTGGAAAATTAACTCACGTAAAAATAAGAGACAAAAATACAAGAAACAAAAACATTACCAAGCTGAATAAATTTATATACACACATGTGGACAAAATTGTTGGTACCCCTCTTTTAATGAAAAAAAAACAACAATGGTAACAGAAATAACAAGAATCTGACAAAAGTAATATTAAATAAAAATTCTGTGAAAAGGAACAAATGAAAGTCTTTTAAAGCAAATATTTTAATGATAACACATTTTTAAAATCTCTTAAAATTTGAAGAGTGAACATCCTTTTGTGAGCTTTTAAAACCAACCTGAAATGACCCACGGTTCATATTATGGTGGGAAAAAAAGGGAGACGTTAAAGGGTCGTTGTTTTGAAATTGATCATTTTTGTCACGGTGATGACAAGAAAAAGCTGCAAACCTTTATCCACTTCACTGCAGATTTTCACAAAATACACTTTTTTTCAGGCATGGAGAAGCACAACCACGTTCTGACATTTCCTTCCTTCTCTCTCATTCCTTCATTTTCTCTCCCCGCCGACGCTGCTGACACCACCGATCTGTCAACCACTTTAGCAACACCCCAGTACCATCTGAGGGCCACTGGGACGCACATCTTCTTCAAGCAGCTGACACACACTGAACCAAAATGGCAGCTTCCTGCCCTGAAATGGTTGCCTGTGTCGGGGAAAGATGAAGACTTGCTGGCTTTTCGTGACTGGGGTTGAGTTTACGCATTTTATCCTAAAAAGGCCAACTAAAGTGACAAGATAGAGGGGGCGGAGGTGTTGTGAGACCACCAGAGATAAGACGGGCATTACCAAAAAATTCAGATTCCACCTCGCCTCCAGCCCATGAGTCACACATGTACATACTGACACACACAAATATACGTCTGACATGTACAGGAACCGTCCAATTAATAATTAACCCCAATGAAGAGTCTCCTCTGCACGGCTTTCACTTCTTTAACTTCAGCACGGTGGGGGAGGGTTGGGTGGGGGTAAGAGAGGGAGGCAGAAAAGCTTGTTTAAGCGCGAGAGCGGAGAGGGAGTGGGTAAGGGGGAGGCAGGGTGGGGTGGCAGAGTGTAGAAGGAGAGGGGGGGGGGTTGTCTATAATGAAATTTGAAATTTGCAGAACATCAAAGGCTTCTGTAGCCCAGCCGCTGTGGCAGCAGAGAGGAGGAGAGCTTCTCTTCTTTTCTCTCGCTCTTTCCATCCCTCCCTTCTCCGCTGAAAAGTGTCTCCCTAGAGCTGGGTGAGGGGTTTAGCGGAGGGTGAGAGAGAAGGGATGGGAAGAGTTGATTAGGAGGAGAGTGCGGGGTGGGGGTGGCTCAGAGATGGGTTAGGGGTTTGGAGAGAAAAATGGATGAACGGGGGGCTTCTGCATATGTGTGTGCATGTAGGAACAATAGGTTTTATCAAGCCAGCTTGGATATTATGTGTGTGTGTGTGTGTGTGCATACATGTAGGGCCTTGGAGGGGCGAGTGCGCCCTCTGATAAAGCATCCCAACTTAATGAGCTTGAAGAGGGGGTAGAAGTTTAGATGATGGGTGGGAGTATGGGGGGAGACATTTGGGGTTAGAAGTGATGAGGAGAAGCCCGAGGGTTGGTAAAACAGGGCACAGCATCAGCAGGTTTTGTCGGTGGGCTTCGAAGTCACACAAGCTGATGCTTTCTGTTTTGGAAAGTCTTCAAAAGTAAGATTTTCCCTTCAGAATTTCCCCAGTGCTTCCATTTTTCCAGCCTGTCTGTGCTTAGCAAAAACAAAACAGAAAAACTGAAAGCGTTGTTACGGTTTGCCAAACTGATCAAACTTCCATTATTCATAGCAGTAAACAGAAAAATGCAGGTGGTTTAATGCTCATGTACATGATTCCCTTCCGATGTTAATACTTCCCATATAAATATATATATATACATAGAAGGAGCTTGCATCTCACTCCAAGACTGAAGTGCGTGGATCGTCTTCTGCTCTCAAAATGTAGGAGTGTTGGCTTCCTCGCTCACAAAATGTAGGAAGGCTCACTGAGGATTAGAGCCTAAACTAAAATGGATGCCTGACCTGTGTTGAAGGAGGGAGATACAGATGAACAGAGCAGGGCAGAGACAAACCCAAAGAAGGGATGGATATATTTTATTTAGGTCAGACAGATGCAATTTTTTATTTTTATTTTTTTGAATTTCACACAATCAAGAAGCATCTTCGTCATCTTCTGTCCATCACCCATCTTGCTTCTTTATCATTTGTATGCCCCCCCCCCTTTTTTTTCTTCCCTCTCTCGTTTTTGTGTGTCACTTTCTTGCCATTGCTCCCTCTCTGAGGTCATTGAGGGCAAGCGCTGTGCTGCAGCGGAGTATTCGACATGTCAGGCGATTTCATGTGTTCACAGGCGGGTGCTTCACCACAGAAGAAGAAAAAAGCTTTTGTGTTTGCTGTTCTCAAAAGTGTATTTTTATTTTTTTTAGGATGTTGAAGGGCTTTTTGTAAACTTTGTTGTTCAGGTGTGCAGAGGCAGACAACGCTAAACAGGTTTTAGATCTAAGTAAAATACATCCAGGAAGAGCAGGAAACCAAATAATTTTATATAGTTTTTTATGGCCTTATTTTGATTTGTTCTGAGTAATTATACATGGTTCTAATGGGATTAAATATTTGCAGTTTATGTTGTTTTTACAGCAGTTTGTTTTAGTGACTACTTTTTATGTTTATTCATATATTTATATTCTAACATTAAATTATAAGTATTCTATAGAATAAACCATTTGCAACCCAAACGGAGACCGACGCAACATCAAAGGCTGCTCATCCTGTAAATAAAGAACATCTTTATAATTTTAGATTGTGGAAATCCTGCAGGATTTAGGAAGCTTTTGTCATTAACATGAATTGCAATCAGATTTATTGGCCCAAATGATTTAAAAATGTTTGTTTGTTTATAATGTGTCCCTGAAATTTTGAAAAATGTTTAGTCTTAAACTGAAACAACCAACAGACCAATCTTACATGTCAAGCCTTTATTTACAGTTTTAAATATAAAGTTAGCTGCTAATACAAATTATTTTTCTTAATTAATGATAAAATTAACGTATTGTTATATACAGATATTACAGTATTTTATAATTAGTTTTTTGTGGTTGTACTTAAGTCTTTCTGTTCTCTGACATCAATCATTGTTTTAACAACAAACCTTAAAAAGGATGTGGTTGCCATTACTAAATTATAATAATGTAAATAAAATAGTCCATTTTTTAAATGATGAAGATAAAAACACAGTCGCGGGCTTTACAATGATTACATAAATCACGAAAATCGAGGTCATTTCCATCTGCAAAATGTCTTCACTGTGAGTCATCGGATGTCACAAACTCTACGTCAGTGCGCGCCTCTCGTCCCCACCGCTCTGCAGCCGAAGGCCCTCCAAAGGAAGGAGACGGAAAGCGAAGACTGTGGGGTAAAGAACAGAAGAGGACTGAGTACATTTTCTTCCTCTTCCACCTCTACCCCTCTCTCTCTGGGTGTCACATCCTATTTGTGTCCCGGGGTCGCCTCTGTGGCAATGGCGACGTCGCTGGGGGCTCTCTCGCTTGGCTGGCAAGCAGAGAGGACATTGGTAGCACGGAGCATTGGTCTGTGCTTGCATTGGAGAAAGAAAAAAAGCAGGAGAATCAGAATCCATCAGGAGATGGAGAGAGTCAAAAGGGAGGAGGTGGGGGGGGGCATGCACCCATTCAGCCATGTCTTTGACATGGAAGTCTTTCCGACAGGCGTGAAGAAAGGAAGGGCTGACTGGGCTGAGTGAGCTCAGCTCTGCACACACACTCAAACATGTTTTTCTCACTTAGGAGAACTTGTATATACTGTCCTCAGTTATTGTTAAATAACAGCACTTAATCCATCCGACGCCAGTTCTGTTTGAAAATCTCACCTTAATCTTTCACTGCAGCAAAAAACAGCCTTGTGTTCAAAATAAAGATGCAAGTACCTTTAAATGATTTTTCTCTTTGCAAATTGAGTAATATATACACATGCACACTGATTAATTCCTCACATGTAACCTTTTTACAGTCACTAAGACAAATAGATGCTCAAGTACGCCCATTTCGGACTATTTAGTCATCACCAATATGACCCATGTGCTGAACCTGAGGACTTCCCGTTTCCTTCTCTTCATATTTGCTGTTTTTTTTTTCATTTTCCATATTCTTCCCGTCATCCCTCTGCTGCTGCAGTGTGTGTGAGAGAGAGAAAGCAAAGCCATGTAAGGTTATACACAGTGGCATGATGCCATGCATTCTGATTTATAGATCTAAAATGGCTGCCGTGTTGTGACTGCTGTAGAGGAGTTAAGTGGAGAGCGAGCAAGAGGTGTGCGGGAGGGGGGGGGGGTGTCAGGGTGGAGGTGTGTGTATTTGCTCGAAACGATAAACCTTTCCTCGGACGTTGCGCTCTCTTCACTCAGAGCGTCCCGAGCCCCGGAGGGTTCTGCTGTGGTTTGGTGGTCATGGCTGATTAATTAGGCCACGAGGTACGGCGCTTTCTGCTTGTGTCGGCTGGCTTACCACAATCCTATTGGATAAAAAAAATAAATAAAAAAATATGCTCCCCCGTGTCAGACTGTATATGGTTTGTATGTGTAAGGTAAATATGTCTGTTGACAGCTGTTGTTAGGTCTGTATACATTGGTTCCCCTCCTACGGGGAGATCGGAGTCCTCACATTGAAGAAGCAGCCGCTGAGGAGTTAGAGGTCAGCTGCTGCCTCAGCCTCTCTGTGGAGCACAGAGCTTTGATTTACTGACTCCACTGCAACACTTCCAGCTCACTCACACACAGCTGGTACCACGCTGCCTCCATGTGGACATATTTACACACCACTACTTCTACAGGATGGCAGTCATATCCTTAGTCTCAAATGGAACTTCCTGGAATATTCTGATGAATGCTATATAAAAATGTCAGGAAAATGTTGTTAAAATGTTTCATACTTTTATTGTGTTGTAAATTATTTACTTGCAACAGACGGTTAATTTTTTTTATTTTCTGTTCTGTTTTTACTAAAGCTTCAATATCCAAGACATCAACATATTAGGTGCTTAAATTATAAAATGTTTTAAAGCATTTGCAGCAGTTAATATATTTGGCAACAGACACTCATCATCTCTGCAACAATCTTCAGGTCTTTAAAATTGAAAGGCTTGTTGCCATCTTTCAGGTTTTAGTTTTCCTCTACAGAGAAAAGATGAACGTTAGGTCTAGGTTGTTTTGTTCTCATCCAGAAATGCTCTTTGCAAAGATTTTCCACATACTCTGACCTTTTGCTTCATAATCTGCTTCAAGTTTTCTTAAAATACAAGAAAGATACTGTGAATCAAATATTGAACAAAGGTAATAAATACATTGGTGTGAGCTTTAAACTACAGTATGACCTTCATCAAAATTAAGGTCAGATTTTGCAAGTTTTCTTACTTTCTTACATACTTTTCTTCTTGTTTCACTTCACTTCATAATTCTCATTTCATACATAAAAATCATTTTATTATTGAGTTGTTCACATTCAGTTATATAGAGCTACATTAAAAGTAACTATTGTGATTTGCAGTAGTTTTTGAACTCCACCTTTTAATGTTTCACCTACAGCTGACACACAGCACCTACTGTAGCACATCAAATTATAGGTTTATGTTTAGAGATTTATATGGCAATTATTGGTAAAAAAAAAAGTAAGTAATTCCAAAGTATAATTTTGAAATATTTGTATATTTTGGACAAAACATTTCGGCTAAAATTTGACTCGACAAAATTGACTGAACTGCAGAGTTAATGAACCCTGATATAAATGGTCCTAAATAAGCTGCACAGCTAATAATGTTCATCAGTCTATAGATAATAAAATGATCAGTCTCTATCTGGTTCCACAGTATGAAACAAAGTTTTTTTTTATTTTTGGTGTATATGGAGGAGTTGTTGGGATTTCAAGTTGTTTTATTTTTTTGTGATAAGACAAACTGTAAAAATGTTAGAAATACCCATATTCCACTAAACGTCAAAAGGAGAAAAAAATCTAAAATAATTAATTTACATGTATACATAAGAATTTATTCTGTTCCCCTCTCATTGCCTCGGTGATCTTTTAGTTAGTCATCTATACTTACTATATATGTTCTATCAGAAGAACCAAACATTTACTTTCTACATTTATATTTTAGATGCTTTCCACTTTGCATAGTGTAGCTTAGAAGTATGATTTTATATTCTTGTAAATTTACTTTCACCCAGCCTCTAATAATGACGGATAAATAGAAGAAGAAGAAAAAAAAAATCAAGAGCAACAACTTAATCTGAGAATCTGTTTCCAAGCCTGATTCTCCATCTTATGTTTGTTTTGTTGCCTGCCGATGTTGGTTAATGAGGGAGGAGAGAGTAAACAAAGCCAGTAAAGCTGGGTCCAGTAAAACCCAAACAGTGTGATGAACACACAAACTCACACATAAGGATCATAAAGCTGGGTGATAAATCTTTGCAGCTTCTTCATTATGAGCTGCAACACCTTTTCTTTTGTTTAACAGAACCTCCACACCCTTCTCATAATCTCTTCATCAAAATCAAAGCTGTGTTTTTAGCCCAATTACAGTTAAATGTTTGGGGCCATAATGAGTATAAAGATAGATAATGCCAGTCTGGAAGAGCCTTTAAAGGGGTGATATGTATTTTCCAGACACACCTTTCAATTGTATACCACAATTAAATAACTGTTATCTTCAGTTATAAAAATGCTGTGTATACCAAGAAAAATTACCTTTGCATCATAGCCTTGAAATTGGGCTTTTTTTTAAAGAACCTACTACCATTTCTGACACTCCCACTTCAGCACGTCTTCACAACAATTCTTCAGGGAGGGGTGCTCTGTTGGGGGGAGCTCTGCTGCAGACTGAGCACCATAGAGGAGCTAGGTACAATAGGCGGTGCTTTGTAGCAATAAGAGTTTAGACAGCTCCAAATGGCTACCACAGGAGATTCAAGGATTTCTCAAACATGCACGAATGAGTCAAAGCAACACTCAAATTTTTGATGAGGTAAATACATTATAACATGATATAAAGCAACAAAAAAAAAAGAGTTGATTTTACATAAAACTACTCTTTAAAATGACCTTTTACAATGTATATTTTTGTCTGCATGTTGGGCATACCTGACATATTTCAGGTTTTGTCACTTAATGCTGTACCTAAATACTTCTAAAATGTTTTCAAGGAGAGAGCGTTCATAGGCTGATATGAACAGCTTGAGTCCAAATTGAATACACTCAGCTCCTTTTTATGGCATCTCTCCTGCAAAGCAGAGCGAACCGTTTGGAGGTGGAGAGAGCTACATGCAACCTACTTGTTGCCCACAGACAGTCCCAATGCACTTCAGACTGGTTTTGTCAGAGGACTGATCTATAGAGGACTGAAGGCTTGTTTTATTAGGTAGAGGGAAAAACCACTCGGCGCAGCAGGTATACCTTTGATACTCCTGTCAGAGGTGTTTCAGTGTGTACAGGTGCGTCTATTTGAAAGAATGTGTTGTTTTTTTGGCGCGTTTGAAGACTTCTCTCGAGGTATTTAAGTGCGAAAGTGTCTTGAGTTCTCAAAGACAGCGGATACTCTTTGATGCTTTGTCCTACAGAGAGAGCCACGAAGGCGCACCGCACTATAAAAAGAAGCTCATGTTCCTTTTTTTGTGTCACTCAATCACTTTGCTGTTTAGTTGAAGAGCACAGAATCTTTACTGTATCAGCAAGAGGTACTCAAAGTTCATGACTAATGTACAGACTTCAGTAAGCTTTTTAGAGATGTGATAGTTTGGAGGAAGTTATGACTGACGCTGGAAGCAGTCTTCAGATTATTTTATGCAACTTGGTGTGTTTAAAAGATTCATTGGTAATTGGTTGTGGCTGCATAACTAAAAAAAACAGCTTTTTTTTTTTTACCACTTATACTGTATTTCTCATGGAGTTACATGAGTAAATTCTGGGTCCTGTTCTGTTTAAATTGTTTCCATTTGATCTACTATTAGACAACACAACTTATCCTAATACTCCTGTGCTGATGACCTCATGGGTCATTTAGCCCAAGGGCAGCAGGAGGGTTAACCTTCAAAATAATGTTCTACTAAACAAAATACTGGTTTTATGGAAACTTCTTGAGAAAAAAAATATTATTTTGGATGTGTTCTGCTGAATGAGGGAATGACATAACATGATGTAAAAGTCAAAAAAGTTGATTTTGTTTAATGCATCCTATTACTAAACAAACTACAGATGAACCAACCTACTACAAATAACTGGCCAAGTTTTACATTTTTTCAAATAATCTCCATGCCTGCTTTAAATTTAATCAGTTAACAAGAAAAATATACAAAGTTCAGGTGCTGCAAACAAGCCACTGTGTTCACAAGTTACTTTAAATGTGATGCTCTTCTGTCTACATAATAATTGTCCATGTTCTTCAAAGTTTTGTTAAATATATGTTTATTGAAGTTGCACAGTCATAACCAAAAATGGAAAAGAAAAATCCATTCTTTTTAAAGATTATCATACGCCATAGAAAAACGTATGTGGCTGACCTTTTCTTTAAAGTCCTTGTGTAAACATCTTATCATACCAAGACTGAATGAAAAATTAGTTCAACCTATTTTTTTTTCAGTCAAACTCTGACCTTTAGTCATTACAGCCCTGTTCTCTGACACTGTTGGCAACAAGAAAAATGTTTATCAAGCTTTTAGTTAGATTCATGTGTTTTAATTAGTTGATTACTTTTATTATTTTTGTACACAGTATGTATTTTTTGGGGGTGTTGTACTTTTATAAACCCAAATACGTTTGTCTCACCTTGACTATTTGCATTTACTGTATTTCATCCTCAGGAGCTGAAGAAGAAGAACCTTGGACCAATCACAACAGAGATTCTGGAGGGGCAGGAGTTTTTTTACGCTGAAGACTACCATCAGCAGTACCTTAAGAAGGTTCCCAAAGGCTACTGTGGCCTCAAAGGCACCGGGACTCCTTGTCCCTTCGGAGGCAACAAAGATGAGATGTGAGGATGATGATGGAAAATTTATTGATGGTGATAAAAAAAATATTGACTGATAAAAATCAAAATTATTTTTGTATCTACATTTGGTCACATGATTTAAATATCTTCTAAAAACAGTTGCACACATTTTTAAGTTTTGTTTTTTTAAAGAACAACAGTAAAGTGAAACATTCAGTATATACAGCAGTCCTAGGGGGAAAAGTACAAAGATGAGCAGTGGTTCCTAAACTTTTCAGCTTTTGACCCCCAAAAAAACAGAAGCAGAGACCTGTGCTCAACTATTTTTGGTAATAAACATTGGTATCAGGTCAAATATATAAGGGCACAGTTACAATATTCATTGTGCTACTTGTATCTATTTAAGGTACACTAACCTCACTCTTTTGTAACAAAAGAATTGTCGTTAGTAGTCATTTTTAAATGTAACTAATTCTGAAAATATTTTTTAAGAGGGGTCCTGACCGCAACTTTGGGAGTTTGGAGTTTTATCTGCTTGTAACCATTGTATAACCATTATGCATTAAATCCACTGTACATTGATATCCATACAGCATCCATTGTATCTACAGGTTATCGTAACATTAGTCAAATCCTATATGTTTAATCAGCCGGAAATAATTTGTTCAATTCCTCAGAACCTCAGAGTACAAAGAATTAGGAAAGTGAAAAAGAATAAAATAAAAAAAATACAATTGAAAACACTTTACAGAAAATATTTAAAACTACAAAATGTATAAAAAAATGAATTTAATTCAAATATTTTTCATATTGAGCTGCAGTGACAGTCATTGTCCACCAAGTGGTGATATTTCTCAAAAAAAAAAAAGATTTCCAGCTGCTTTTTTAATTTGACACGATTAGTAAACTAACTATTTACAAAATTATTGTGATGTAATGTTGGTACACTAAATGGAATAGTTTAAATATTTTTACAATTTTGTTTTTCCAATGCAACACTTTGTTCAAATTTACTTTTAAAACTAAACTGACCTACTAAACTAAACACACACATATATATATATATATATATATATACACACACAAACACACATTTATTTATATATATATATATATATATATATATATATATATATATTTATTTATTTATTTTTAAAATCTTAAGTTTTTTATGACTATTAATAGTCAAATACAGCTATGACATCTTACTTTTAATACTGTTTTTACTCTTAAATAATTAAAGCTAATCAATGTTACAACTTTCAGAGGATCTTTAAGATGCTTTTGGAAACAATAAAACTACATTTTCATACATTTTAATGATGTGTACATATTTATTTATGTAAACGTGTTAGCATTTTTTTGCCCCAGTAGCTATATTTAGCTACTGTGTTTTTTTTTTTTTTTTTAATTCTTGTAACATTTTCTCCTCCACTTGAGAAGGGACGTGCCACAACTCTGAGGGACAAACAAATGTGAGTCAGACGCACTCATTCTGCACAGCAGGATGAGAAGCTCGAGGCAGGCGTCTTTGCTGTGTGATGCACACTTTGCTGAAACTCTCACCACAGTTCTTGCAAAACCCAGAATTAGAAAATAAAGTGCCATTAATGGTCTATCATAGAGAAAAGAAAAGAAGCTTCTTTTTTTCAAATTGCGTAGCACATTTTAATAATATAAACACGCTTGCGTAAAAGTCTATTTAAAAATAAAAATCATGGTTACAATCCAAAATACAGAGATGGTATCTAGAAAAAGCTTTCTGGTCGACCGCAGTAGTGTGATTCAACCCGCTCTTGTTTTCCCCCTCCCTCTCTGCTATCTTTCTTTCTCTGTCTGTGTGTATGTGTCACATCCTGACACCTGTGTGTAGGTGTGGACCAGGGCACAGGTGCAGGTGCAACCTCCCCGGGCCTATTTTAGTATTGGGGCAGATATTTTTGCATGTGTCTGCATGCAGAAGTCGTGCATGTGCGCGAGTGTACGTGTGTGGGGTGTGTGTGTGTGTGTGTGTGTTGAGACATGTGAAGCTGTGGCTTGCTTGATCGAACTGCTCGGCATGGTATGTGGTTGGGCCAACAAGCTGTTTTCCTATAAGTGCCTGCTTATAGTTTGCATTCTGTTTTTATGTGTTTGAAGTGAATGTTAGAGGAGATAACCTTTAAAATCCACTGATATTAATCCCCCCACCCCAGTTTCAAGCGTGGAAAGCTTTAATCGCACACTGAGATCAGTTTCACCGCCACCTGCATCAGTGGCCGAATTGAACAAGAGATGCCTCTGTTTGTTTCTGCAGCGCAGCAGAGACGGCGTTATCGTATAGAAAGGTTATGAGTTCAATATTAGCAGGGAAGGGAGAGATAAGCTGCGACAATTTGTAACAATTAATGTTAAAAACTGAGTGGTTTTTAGAAGTAGCTGAATGCGTGGGGCTGTGCTCTTCTCCTGTGTGATGCATTATAACGGAGGGGCTTGGAAATGCATGGTACTCTCATATACGCATCTGTACACAAACACAGTGAGGCGAGGCAGGACAGGAACCAGGCTGTGCGCCCTTCAGACAGAGCCTATTGTCTGCAGATGGGCCTATAATGACCCTACAGCTGGCCACAAACAGCACACCGCTCCAGCTTACTGCCATATACTGCTCTGAAACAAGGACACCAGGACCATCACTGACTGTCGTATGGGGTTCCATTTGTGCCAAAAATATGTCGCCAAACATTTTTCTCACCGCCACCAAAAAGTGAAAGTGGACGATAATGGTTTACGCTTTTGTGGGTGTGTTTTAATGATACTCGCAGAAAATCATTAGCTGTACATCTACCAGAGCTGCACGATATTGGAACAAATGACATTTTTAACCCTGCAATATGAAAAAATAAAGGAATTTTCAACAATTTGTAACAATTGTTAAAACCTGAGTGGTATTTACTTTAAATTCTGCTGCCATCTTGTTGATGATGAACCTGCACCAATTTTGCTTTTTTCTTTTGTGCGTATAAGTAGGTTTTTGTCTGTATTTAAGAGTTATTGTGCGAAAGTACGTTTTACCACATAACGTGTTGCCTCTGTGTTTGTCTTAGTTTCTGTTTTCATTATGCTTTAATATTAGCCTTCAAGCTAACCGTATTTTACCTCTTTGACTACTACTGCACGTTGATTTTATTTGACTCCTACATCTCTGGACCTTCAGTGTGATTATTATGCACATGTACATTGCAATGACGATGCTGAAATTATAGATTGCACAGCTCTAACATCTACAGCTAATAATGTGAATGCCTTAAAGTGTTCACACTATTGAGATAATTTGTTCTTCTGTAAGTTTATTGACACATATATTCCACAATTTTTGTATTATTGCAGCAATTCATATATGTTCCAGTTCTGACTTTTTCTATTTTTCTGCTAATTTCAACTTCTTCTTCTTCTGCTACTTTAAATTTTTCTTTCATTTTCTTTCTGCCCTCTTCAGCTTTTTCTGCCCTTTCAGCTATAATTCTATGCTTCTTACTTTTTATCTGCATTTTTCAGATATTCTGTGCTGATTAAGCTTTTATTTTCACAGGTTCGGATCTTCAGCAAATTTCAGCAATCATTCAGTACATGACTTCCACCTCAGCTATTAAAATACAACAAGCACTAATAGTTCAGCATTACAAAGATATTTCAGCTTCTTCAGCAGCTTTCAGCTAAATTATTCAGCAATAAGCTTTCACACTATATTTTTGCAGGAAATGAAATTTCTCTACTTAACATTTGGAATCAACCCTATTCAAAATGGCTGCCACAGCCAACTGATCTTAGACAGCCCAGAATAGTTACTCTAACTGTCTGTTAGCTAAATGTTTTGTGGAAAACTAGAAGGAGTTTAATGAAACTTTCAGGCATTATTCATTGGCTAGACAGTGCCAACAGTTTCTCTTCCTTTCATCAAAGGATTTTTTTGATCTTATATCAGATATATTTTTTTAAAGTGTCTGAATTAAAGCTTAATGTGTTTGTGAAGACATGGTGCCACAGTGGAACAAAACAAAGAAAGGTGTTGGTTGTTTATCAGAGGTTTTTTGTTTCTTTTATTTTTGCACATATACACACAATGTACACACTTTCGCATATAAACACACGTCTCAACCACCACCTCGAAATCGGTCCTGTACTACCGCCTAATGCAAAAGGAAGTGCCCACGCAAAAAAAACAAGATACAAAGAAAGACACCTTGCAAAGACGTGCACCCACACAAATTTCTTGCACTGAAATGCTCTCTGTTGTGTCCTCCTTTCATGGCTTTTCATTTGTCTTCCTTCAACAACTTCAAAAGATCTTCACTTTTTAAAAAAAAAACAGTTGTCATAATTGAAAACAGCATAGATTATTAATGTCATTTCCTCTTCAGATGCTAAGCTGCAACATGATTTGTAGCTTCAGACACCAACATGGCATTGTTTTGGGGACTGTATAAATAGAACAATAGCTCAGAGTGGTGCTATCTTAGCAGCTGGAGAGTGGCTGTGCTTTCTTCTTCTGCTTTTTATATAATTACTTTTTTCAGCTTGTACAGCTAGCAGGCGAACATTAGTTAGCAGCAGCATGCTTTGTACATGTAGCTCACGATGTTATGAGTGCTTGTATGCAGGCTCTTGCAGATGCCAGATGTGTTCGCAGTTTCCTCCTGTGTACGCTCGTGTCCCCTCCCTCTGGTTCCTGCAGGGGCACGGGGTCTCAATCAGAGCATCAGGGCTCCAGGAACCAAAGCACAGCAGTCTCTCTGTGCTGCCCAGAGAAGCGCAGCCTTGTCTGGCATTTTTGCTGCATCTGCGGCTTGGGGGGGCGAGCGCCTAAGGGAAGAGGGCAAATCTTGGTGGGCCCCCAGTGTTGCTGGTTTCACTGGAAGACGTGTTCACAAATACAGTAGATCCTGCTCGAGTCGATGCTTTGGATCATACTGAATAAAATTTTCTCTAACAGGTTAGTTTGGTGCGACATGAGCACGATTAGAAGCAAGAGCTAAATAACTAAAAGGCAAGAGTGCATGTTAAACCTGGACACAATGTTCATTTATTCCACAGAGGAGATGTGACAAAGTTGGTTCACTTTTCCTTTGGGAATACAGTCGGGTTTCGGGAGGAGGGCAGCACGTGCTGCAGGGCCCAGTTGACTACTAACTGGCCCACAGGCTTTCTGGCTGACAGCCCACTCTGTGACATTCTGCACCTGTGAGCCTGTGTGTTGTCAGCCATGCTAGCTAACTTGAACTGCCGCCACATGACACACAGGAAACCCAGAAATAACTGCTGGGTGTCTTCAGTGCTGTTACCGTGTAACTGAGACTTTGCTGCTGGTGCAAAGTGTTTGAGTTGAGGGTTTAAAGGAAAGTTTAGGTCAGGAATACGGGCTGGAATAGTGACTCTGTTAGGGAGACGGAATAGAAAGCAAAATAGCAACTTGCACCTGCACACTAATATTTCACCAACCTTGATTCAGACACTGCTGAACTACTTGTATGGCATTTATTTTTGCCAACAAATCTTGTGCCATTTTTATAATCAAGCAGCTTCAAAGACCCAAAGATCAATCGCTGACATTTTAACGGCACAGACAATGATCTAACCGTAAAATTTCCAAAACGCCTTCCACCTCACGCTCATTTTTCTTTTTTTTTCAGTTTTATCTGCTGTCCATCTGCCTCTTGAGTCATCTCAGCCTCACCTCGCACAGCTGTGCAAGTGGAGTCAAAGTTCTAACTTTGCCAACCAGCACCTCAATTAGAGCTCAGTGCAGGAAAACATTGTGCAACAATCGGGTTTGCAAGTGGTGAGGTGCTGATGTTTCACCCTCACGTGGAAAGAGGACAAAAACAGGACGCGCTCCAGCGTTGCAACATGCACAAACTGTTTACAAAGCGCAAGCTAACGCCAGCTAATTTCTGCCAACTGTGCAGATTGAATCTTGCAATGAGCTTTCTCTTATCATGAGATGGCGGTGTGATGTTCTCCAGTTCTTTGTGTGTCACAGAGAGAGATAGAGAGAGGGAGGGAGAACATTAAAAAGGAAGAGAATAATTAAACATGAAGGAATGAGTAAATGGAGGGAGTGAAAAAAGAAAAGGGGAGGAGAGATGGTGCTTGCTGCACCAGGAGGAAGCTGGGTCTGATGCCTCTCCATGCAGCTGCTCCCAAACACCCACACTCTTCCTGTTGGAGTGTGTCTGTCTGTGTGTGAGCAACAAAAAAAAAAGGTTTCACGTTTTGTTTATGAAATTGGTGTTTTACTTCTATTTTATGAAATGCAAATCTGTATCTTTTACACACTGATATAATTTCTATTTACTATTTTATGTTAAAGTTAAATATCTGTTATTTTACTTTCTTTTATGCAAGGATTTTAAGCAAAGATCATCTTATTATGAGAAATGACAGACTTGAAAAAATAAAGTTATGCTCAATCGAGCATACCACCAAATTTATGCAATCTGTTAGCATTTGGATTATGTCTCGCTAAGAACTCCCAGCTACTACCATGTTAAATTGTAGCTGAATATCTGTAAAATGACTGAGTTGTGGCCATTTCTGTTTTTAATGAATTTAATCAGCTGTGGTGGCCATCTTGAATCTGGCCAACTCCAAAAAATAATCAGTTGTCAATTAACATCCAGTGATGGCTTTCTGATCATTTCATTCAAATCTATTCAATGGTCCATGAGATATTTTGCTAACAGACAGAGTTGACTCCAGTCGTTAATGGCAAAGTTTTAAACATGTTCTTGCAAAATCTGTTAGCTCTCAGACTATGTGTGATAGACCAGTTTCAGCTACACCAAATTTTGGCTCATTAAATGGAAAAGAGATGGGCTCATGCAAAACCATTACTGGCCACAACAAAAGTCTTTATTTATTAAAATAAAAATCTTACTTTCCAGTTGGATCGGATTATATCGCTAACTCCTGCGCATTTATTTTGTTTTGAATACTGATTGTTAATAAATAAAAATTTCCCAATCTTTCTTCAATTATAAAACTTGAGTTACTTCAAAGAACACTCAGCATTCTGCTGCCCTGATGAGGCCTTTTCAGTTGTTTGAAACAAACGCTGGCCTCAAAAAACATCCGCTGGTGGAAACACTGGCCTGTCAGTCAGTGAATGGAAAGGTTTGAGGTGACAGTGTGGCCACAGTGAGGTGTCAGCAGGGTGTGTGATTGTGAATATGACGAACGTGTGTGTGTGTGTGTGTGTGGGGTAGGGTTTTTTTTAGGTGCCCTATACAATGAAACGCACAGAGCGTCTTTCATCACCCAAATTAACTGTTGTGTCTGAACTCTGGTTTTACTGCAGCTTTGTTCATATTGGACTCTATTAGACAAAAAAACACCAGCAAAAGCATTTATGTGATGAACTTTTGTAGCTTTTTAAAGGAATAGTTGAAATTTTTTATGTTGAATTCTAGTGGCGTTCCGATACTGATACTATCATTTTTACAAGTACTCGTACAAAATGTCCCGATACTCAGAACCGATATCGATACTCAAACGTGTTAAAGTTTACATTTCAAGTGAAATGTTTGTCAGTTCCATGTTTAAGAAATGTATACAAGTTAAAATAAAATCTTATTTATTTTTATGTATTTAAAAACGTTGCAACAATATATATCATGCAGTACATTTCATTTGATCCAGTCTGAGGGGCTGATAAGGAAGGAGAGCCACCTTTTTCTAAAAAAAAAAAATTATTTGAAGTCATTGTTTAATGTTTAAGTTCTAACTCAGTAAGTCCTCTGTATCGGTGAGTAACCAAACTGAAGTACTTGTGCTCATACTTGATTTGATTTGATTTGATTTGATTTGATCGGACACCCCTATTGAATTCTGTGGTTCCTATCCACATATTTTCATTAAGTCATGGAGAAATTGGGCTCGATACAGACCTGTAAATACTCAAATTTGTACTCATAAAAAAACCCTAATACTTTGAACTGATACAATTTTGGTGCTTTGTGACATCATTTCCACTTCCACTTTACAAGTACACTGTAACAAATTGCCCATCTAACAAAGTCTTACAATCTTCTATCCAGACAAAAAGTATTTTTAATCTTGTTTTGAGACACTAAGTCTTGGCAAGTAAAATTGTCTTACTGCACTGGCAAATTATTTCACTTAATTAGAGTCCTGGTGAGACTTCAAGAAATAAATGTCCAAGTTAATAATGTAACACAGTTTGCCCTTGCCTAGTGTATCAGTCTCCAAACAAGATCAAGAATTGATTTAAGATTGTAAGACTTGGTTAGACTCAACAGTGAAGCAGTCTACAAGAAAGGACAGAGCAGACTGTACTTCTTGAGGAAGCTGAGATCCTTCAATGTCTGCAGCAAGATGCTGCAGATCTTTTATAAGTCTGTTGTTGCATCATCTGCTGGGGCAGCAGCATCAGAGCCAGGGACCTAAAAAGGCTAAACAACCTGATAAAGAAGGCTGGTTCTGTTCTGGGGACGACTGTGGAACCTCTGGAGATGATGGTGGAAAGAAGGATTTTACATAAAATCAAGAACATTGTGGACAACCCTGACCATCCTCTTCATCAGAGTGTCTTCAGTTGGAGGCTTCTTCAGTTTTATTGTAATACAGATGCTACAGAAGATCTTTCCTGCCCACAGCCATCAGCATCTACAATAATTCTTTAGTTAAATGAGTTAAAACAACACCTAATTTCCCTCTGGGATCAATAAATTATTTTTGAATTGAATTGAAAAGATGGATCATTTTTGCAGTGCAACCGAGGGCAAAACATGAGAAATGATCATAGTTTAAATATATTTGAAGATAAACATGGATAATAATAAGACAAAAGACTGTTTGTTGTGTTTTTAATTTCAAAAAGTTTCTAAATTTACTGTGAAATGTTTAAGTACTAACTCATCAATGACTCAGTATCTGCAACTACCCAAAGTGAAGTACTTGTAAAAACCTAGTATCAGGCCACCCTAGTCATAAGACCAGCTGCAGCATCTTATAAACAATCTAAATTCAGAATGTTTACTTTAAATAAACTATCTGACTGTCAGAGAGCCAACATTGTCAGCACATCTGTTGTGGATCTAAATACGAAGTTTGTAGTCAGCAGGTTATCTGAGTAAATGTTGCCCCGGGACACTGAATATTGCGATGACTGGAGGCACGTCGTCGATATTTCCTATTTCCATGCTGCTGGTTCTGGGCATTGAGCTACTTCACGCTCCATAATGATGGTGAACAGCAGCTGCCTTTTTTTTATTATCTTCAAATAAAACTGCTAATATTACGATGGTGCCTGAAGGAGCTCAAAATGTGTCACAATTTTCTAAAGTCACATTGTTGTGTGTTTCACTACTTTCTGAAAGTTTTATTAAACATCTTTCCAGTGGTTCACAGGATATTCCGCTAACAGAGATGCAGGCAAATACAAAAATAACTGATTTTGGGTGGTGGGCGATAAACCATAAAGATGTTTTCTTATGTTTAAGGGAAAAAAATGTAATGATTTAGAAATTTTGTAGTTTTGTTTTTTGTTTTGTTTTGTTTATTTTTTTTGCAACTGTGCTCCACCTGAATTAAAATACCACGTGAATATTTTATGTGGCTTCATTTTGAAGAGCTGTGCACAGAAACTTCACAGAAAATCTGCGTTGGATTGATGGAGATGAAACCTAACGGGAAATTTTTAACGCTTCTATTATTTCACTCATTACAAAAGAGAATCTTTGATGACAAATCTGCCGTCGCCCTTGACCTTCTCATCATCTCGTCTGCATACTCTGATCTTTGTTGCTCATTGACGCCTCTGTCTGTCGCACATCTTTTCCCCTGACTTCTCTCGGGGGGGCTGTGTGAGATGAGTACAAGGCAGAGGAGAGTGTGAGCTGTGGTGAGCCACAGACCAAAATAACTGGTACTTTTTTTTTTATAAAAACACATGTGCATCCACCCACACATAAAGTCACACATGTGTGCACTGCTTCAAAAAAAAAAAAAAAGTTGTTCACAGAGGGCCCTTTGACGTGAGGATCCCTAGATATGAAGTGATGGAGGCTGATGTGAAACTGCCCACATGTGGACACTCTCCGCAGGATAAATTAGAAGTTTGACTAACTTCCTATACAAATTTGCTACCAATTCCTGGGGTTTTTAGCGAGAGGACGACTCTCCATCTGTCTCACTTTCTCACTCGGTCCTCTCTCGTGACAGATCCTGCAACCTCCCTGTCAAGCTGGCATAGTGGCATCATTCTAAAACTGGTATTAGGCATTTCCTGCTGCGTCCGTTGGCGGGTGTAAGAGTGTGTGTGTGTGTGTGTCTGTGTGTCGGGGCGGAACGCACCTGGTCCACGCAGCTGTGGGGATCCTAGCAGGGGGGAGACAGAGAAAGAGAGAGATAGAGGAAGGAGAGAAAAAGGGAGGGATGGGAGGAGACGAAAATGGGGCCCTGTGTGCTGTAGTGGGGACCCAACAAGTTTGAAATGAGAGGAGGCTGTTGGGAGACGAAGGGGGATTAGAAAGTGGTAAAATGCTGCAAAAACTGGATTTAAAATTTGCATAAATTCATTAAAATATATGAAATAATGTGAAATAAAAATCAGCCTTCGCGAGGAGATTTCTGATTTTCTGAATCAGCTGCACATTAAATCAATGCTCTGTTTTGTCTCTCCTCCAAAGGGATGACAAAACACAATGCTTTTCACCTTTTGGCAGCAGGTGATAAATAATGAGCTTGTGCCTAAATCTTATTCACACTGTCCTTTAGATGACATGGATTTTTCAGTCTCCTTCCATTCCCAGGATCTTACATGAAACTGTGTCTGCATGGATGCAGTTCCTCTGCTCCTCTGCAGAGGGAGCAAGGAATCTAAGGGAAAAACATATTGGAGAGCCATGATAGGAGTGGATTCTATACCTTTAGACCAGGGGTGGGCATCGAGGGCCGCAGTCCTGCATGCTTTACTTGTTTCTCTGCTCCAACACACCTGATTTCAATGAATGGGTGATTATCAGGCTTCTGCAGAACTTGGAGGAG
>JARVJO010000173.1:5146431-5196163 GCA_031762555.1 Cynodonichthys magdalenae | reverse complement strand
AGGCAGTTCTGAAGGCAAAAGGGGGTCCAACCCGTTACTAGCATGGTGTACCTAATAAAGTGGCCGGTGAGTGTATAATATGGGGGTTAACCCCCCCCCACTCACCCATGTGTCTCCAGATGTCGTCAGTCAACAGGTGGACCTGTCAGGGAGCGTGTTTGGACAATGGCTGCGTTCTTCACTCCCATAAATGAACATATCCACACATGAACAAGCATTTTCACACCCAGTTGCCCAAAAACCTTTTTAACCCAACTCGGCTCATTAGTCTCACATTTGTGCCGTTATGACAAAGAGGGCTTTGTCGCCACATATTTGTGAAGCAGAGAGAGAGAGAGGTGCAAAACTGAACACAGAGGTGAGGTCCCAGCCAGATGGAACAGATTACCTGTCAGGTTTGACTGTCTCACTAGTTCTGTCACCACTGGGTTTATGAGCCCACACAGTGTGAAGCAGGGAGTAAATTACTGACTAACCCCAAAGACTGATTTATCTGAATCACTTACTCTGTTTGTGACTTTCACGTTTATGTGAGGCTGTGTGGATATTTAACGGTCACTATCACCTTTTTATTGGTCATTATCGCCCTTGTTTGTGTGTGTGTGTGTGTGTGTGTGTGTGTGTGTGTGTGTGTTCACTTGTCTGTTATAGTTCAAAAACCACGGACAGGTTTTGTCTGTTTAATCATGAAGCTGCATGTTCTCGTGTATTTGTGAAGAGGGCTGGTCCGCAGAGCTCTGGAGCACAAGAGGCAGCAAGAAAGGAAGGCTTGTCAGGAAGAGTGGAGGTCATTGAGTGATTCCAGGGACTTCCTGGATCTTGCCGGCCAGTGGGCTGAGAAACAATCCCACCCCCCACTAAATACAAATAGCCCCTCTTGAAGCGCTTTAGAAAGTGTGAGGGTTGCACTTTGTTCCTGCACTTGAGGATTGTTGGCAGTTTTATGGCATGGAACTTTCTGGCACGCCCCCTATTTAGCTCCTTTGTGCCAGGCGTTTATGTGGTCTAGACTAGCTCAAAGAATAAACTTGGACAGGTCAAATGGGTTAAAAAGAAAGGATGATCCCTTGTTTTCAGCACATTCTTGAATTTAAAATGAGACCAACTTCCAGGAGATACTTTTTGTTTGAACTATTTTGAGGTTTTTGCCTTTTTAACACATGTAAACCTCTTTTTGTGCAGGCTAAAAGGAAGCTGGATCTAGAAGACCCTCTTTACCTGCCCGAGTTTCGCACACCCAAAGGCAAATGCAGCATTACAGCAAGGATACCAAGTCCATGCAGTGAGTACACTTCATGGATCACATGTAGGGTGGAGGCTTCTGGTACGATGCTGGTAGCTCATCAAGTTTAAGTTCAGTTAAAAGAGCAATGTAAAAGTTTAAATGAAATATTTAACAGTAATGGGAGTAAGGAGGTCAGGTGTAGAAGTCAGAGGGTAATAGGCCTGTCACGATAAATTTTGACTTGAACTGGAGATTGAGAAGATGACACACAAAAGCTGCTGAAGCTGTAAAATCACTTCCCACCTCCTATTCAAGTAGGCTCATTTTATTCTTTTGTGTGTTTCCTCTGGCTTCATAAAATAATTGCAATCACCTACATTTTACTTGCGAAGTTTACGAAACTTACATAATATAAAAGAAACTCTGAACCCAAGGTTCGACACGGCCTGAGGGCGTCCTGAGGTGTCACAAGTTTAAAAAAGGTGTCAGGAAAACCGAAGACACTCCTCTTGTTAAATGTTCGCAGGACTCTCTTACTGCATCTGGCAAATACCTGATGCCAGAGTTCTCTCCTCCCTACGCTAAGGCATAGAAAAGGGGGAGACCTGAAGAAAAATGAGCAGGCGGTTGAAAATTATCAACCTCATTTTAATTTATCATTCGTATAATTGATTTCTTGCTTGTAGGGACAGGCCTAGAGAGTAAGAGGATAGGGCTCTTTGGAGGGCTCCACAAGCTCAATAACAGTATTTATGGTTTAATGTTGCAGAGCATCTCTAAGAATTGGAAATACTCAGCTGAGATTCCCAAAGTCATAGACGAAAGCAGCATGTTGATCCTTTTAGATGTCTCTAGAGCTCAATAATCTAATTTTGAAGTAGATTTGATCTGTTTTGAATATTTCAGGTTACATTTAGTGGATAAATTCAAGTTTGCCTTTTGTGTGTCTCTGCCCTCAGCTCCAAAGTCTCCAGGTGAACGGACACGGTACGACACTTCACTGGGCCTCCTGACCAAGAAGTTTGTGGGGCTGATTGCTGAGTCTCCCGACGGAGTTCTTGATCTTAACTGGGCCACCGAAGTTCTGGAGGTCCAGAAGAGACGTATCTATGACATCACAAATGTCCTAGAGGGAGTCCAACTCATCCGGAAGAAGTCGAAGAACAACATCCAGTGGCTGTACGTCCGCATGCCGAACGGGAGATTAAATGTTATGAATTAACACAAGAAATGTAGATTCTTACACCAGATCCTGTAAAAATTGCCCCGCTTGTTTGCAAGTTTCTCTAAATTTACAAGCTTTGTAAGATAACTGGATAGATTTCTTGCCATTCAAATTTGAACTGTTTCAGCTCTAATTGTATAATAGTCTTTTGTAAAAGCTTAAATAAATGCTGCCCCCTTAAAAAAAAAACAAAAAAACTAAAGTTTCACACGTTTAAAAAATAGAATCCTGCCCTCTAGTGGAGGTCAGGACACTTTCTGACATTAATAGCTGTGTAAAAAAAAAAACATTTTTTTTTGTTAAGTAAATTAGCTCGTTAATAAATCTGTTTGTCTTGCTGCTGCTTTCTAGAGTGGGCGATGTTTTTGAAGGCGGTGCTGCTGGAGGAGAAAAGGCTCGTGTCTTGAGGAAAGAGCTGGGAGACCTGGAGCGAGCTGAGAGGTCTCTGGATGAGCTGATTCAGTCCAGCACAGCGCAGCTCAAACAACTCACAGAGTTCAAAGACAGCCAGAGATATCCTTTTACACTAAGCTTTATTTTTCTCTAGTTGTCCTCTGTGTCCAGTCATACAAGCACACACACACACACACACACGTCTCTGTTGTTGCCCTTGACTCCACGCAGCACGTTGGGCTACGTCACGTACCAGGACATCCGCTCCATCGCCAGTCTCCTGGACCAGACGGTCATCGCTGTCAAAGCTCCTGCTGAGACCAAGCTGGAAGTGCCAGACACTGCTACAGTGAGACAAACGTTCTGTTTTTACCTTAAGTCGGCACAGTTATTTAAATGTAGTTTAGCTGATGTTTTGGTAGAACTTGGAACTTTTGGTGGAACTGCTTTGAGCGTTTTGTTTTTGTTGTCTCCTTTACTACAACAGGGCTCGTTACAAATCTATTTAAAGAGCAGAAATGGACCCATAGAAGTGTACCTGTGTCCGGAGGAGGGGCTTGAAGATGCGAGCCCCGTAAAGGGTTTAATTTCCCCTAAAAAGGAAAGTCCCCAATCCCCTCAAAGCCTCAAGGCACCTGCTGCAACCCCAGCAGCCCCGCAAAGTTACTGCGTTAAAGAGGAGCCTGTAGAAGGTAAGTTGGAGATCGTTCATGGACTTCATTTTCATCAGAGCTCAGAGTATGTGCTGTAAAGTAATCTCAGCTACTACTATGGTGGGCGGTATTGATCTTTTTCATACCAACATATTATCTTTGGATAATACAGTGGTATAAGGTATTACAGGGCAGGGCATGGGGCGCATCAAATAGGACGATCATATTCGAACCCCTTCTCAGCCGTCTCAGTCGTTGTGTCCTTTACCCACTTTACCCACCTTGCCTGCTGATGGTGGCGCTAGTGCATGGCAACCCCATTATACCACGATACTGTCATACCACCCAAACCTAGCTACTACTATACTAAACTTTAGGTCAATATCTGTAAAACTGACTGAGGTATAGCCATTCTTTTGTTTTCTAAGGCCTGGTTCACACATCAGGATAATTGTGTTGAATTTTGGTCAGGTTTTGCCCTTCCGACAATCTTAAGGATGCTCAGATTATCATGATGGCTTTAAAGAAAATCTGAGCAGATATTCCTGCCGCGTGGTTTGATTTAGTGATCTAGTCGGCTCGGAAGGACGTCGGGACCACTCCGACCTCAAATTGGGGATATTCAACATGTTGATTGTCTTGATCCAATATCGCCGTGTCTGGTGCTCACCCGAGAACAGATGAGCTCGCAGCCTGTTTAATGTGACGTGTAACCAATTGGAAAGCAAGGTGACGTAAACAGGGAGGGGAATGCAAAATACAGAAGACCTAAAAAAAAAAAAAAACTGCCTTGACTCACCAGAAAATCCTCTGGATGTTGTAAAAGTCATTTTGAATAGTTTTTCATCTGGTAAAAATAGTCCACAAACGATCAACATTGTTTCTTCCTCGCTCCAATGTTTATTTACTCTGAACTCGCGTCTCTCTGGAGGTGACGCAAGATTTTTTTTTTTTTCTCTGATGTCTGAAATCTCGCAATATTTCAAGAAGTCTTGCGCGATTTCACGTCTGACATCTGATTGTTCATGAGTGGAATCTGTCTGTGCGTGGTGTGTTGTCTCTTGCTATGTGGCTGTACACCACACACTGTAGGACCAAACCTGGGATATCCATGATTTTTTATCCTCACGTGTGGTGTCTCTCGGTCTTTGAAAATCGGCCGAAAATTTTAAAATCTTACCATGTGAACCAGGCCTAAGGTCATTTAGCTGTGGCAGCCATCTTGAATGGGGCTGACTCCAATGAAAACTTTGAGTTTTATTAAAATCTATTCGGTTGTTTGTGAAATATTTTGCTAACAGACAGACAAAGCACACAAGGGTAATTTGAGGAGCTTTCAGAAAGAATAATATAATTATAGAACAGTTTTGCATGGGAGGAAAAAAGCAAAAATTTACGCTTCAGCAATTTTTTATTTTCCACACAAAACAAACGTTGACATCTGTCATAACCAGGTTTTTTGTTATGGTTTTTGATTTTGTATTGATCTTTGTTTGGGTTTATCTTATGAGTTTTTCTCAGTTCTGTTCTTGTTGTCACAACACCAGATGTTCTCCAGAGTCTCTTATACCACCTGTATTGTTAGTAATCAGCACACCTGTGGTCAATCAGTAATCACCCTTCCAGTACATATTCTTGTTTTGGTCAATCAGAATATTTAACGCCTACACACACACACACACACACACAAAAAAAAATAAAAAAAATCAAGACAAAATTAAATCCCAACATTTTTTCTTATGTCCAACAGCGACCATTTCGACAGTGCCCCCTGCCACCTCCTCAGCCACCCCCACTGCTTCTTCTCTGCTTGACGTCGAGGGTCTGCTGGGTTTGCCTCCGGGCATACTTCAAATCACAGAGGACCAGCTTCCTGGCACATCCTTCACAACAGACCCCAACACCCCCTTTGTCAGTTTTTCTCCTCCCATAGACCACGACGATTACCTCTGGAGCCTGGAAGACAGCGAGGGGGTGTCGGATTTCTTCGACACCTACGATCTTGGAGATTTATTGAAGAGTTGACGCATCAAAGGAGGCAGCGATATTTAAAGGTATGCCCTTATTGGGGCAGAACATACACTATGAAGCCATCACTTGTTTTAGCCATGCCAGTTGGAGGACTCTTCTTTTAAGTACAAATCATTTGTACACTTTGTAAAGATGAGTATTAGAGGGGAGGCTGTCTTTTAAACTACTGAAAAACTTAAAAAAATAAATCCTAAAACAGGATTAAGTGTGCATATCATTATCAGCAGGAAAAAAACTGATATGTGGGTGTGAGCCTTTAATGTGACCAACTCAGGACTTATTTGTCTTCCTTGTATTCCAAAATTTGAAATGATTGTGCCACCGTTTGACCTCTAGGGGGCAGTGTTGTATTAAGTCAGCTTTAACTGCCAGGATTTATTCACTGAATCGGGGCCAGCTGAAGCCATTAAGGAACCAGGTGTGTTTGTACAGGTTTTTTTGTGTTTTTCACCACTGACCAAACTAAGTTGTGATTTTAACTTTTTTAACTCAATCTTTGTTGCAGCTTAAGCAAAAAAAAATAATAAATCCTGCTCTTACTGTGTTTATGATCAGGTTTGCTCTCGCCTTCTTTAAGCTTTGAAGTCAAGGCACAAACCTGTTTGGTGCTGCACTTTGTGCCCATAAAACGGATCCAAAACCAGGGTGGTTCAAAACAGATAATGACTACTTTGTGATCGAGTCACTCCTTCTGGTTTGGCAGCTTTGTTTTAAATCTTTCAGCTCCTCAGTTGATCTGAGTTGATTTAAGCTAATATGTTTTGATTTAGTAGTGCAAGACTACTATTGTATTTCTTAGGAAATATCCAAATGAATTAAATGCAGCGTCTGAGCTGCAGGTGTGGGTGGGGTTTGACTTCCTCTTGTGTTGAAATGAAATCTGTTTGTTTAGGTTGAATATAAATATTGAGGAATTTGTATGTTTACTGTTCAGGTTCTATAGGCCAGTGTATGCTTTTTTTTTTTTTAATCATTTGCCCAAAGTTCTAGCAGCTATGATCATTTTGAATTTATCCCTTTTTTTTCCCCAAAAAGCTTTTTAGAAGTTTTATAAGATTTGAAAAAACTCAATTCTGAAGTGTGATTTTCTGGCTTTCCCTCTTCGCTGCAGAGATAAGCTAACTGTCCTGTCCTAACAAAACTTGAAGACATGTGTTTGCGCGTGTATTTGACAGCTCTGTAAATGGATGTTGTGTATTGGCGTGTGTGTGTGTGTGTGTGTGTGTGTGCGCGTTTTGCTGTGTAGATTTGATGATGTAAATTCAAAATATGTAGAATTATTATTTTTTTGTCCAGTGAGAATTGTTTTGGTATTTGTACATAAATCATTTTGTATTTATACCTGTTTTTATTATTTTTTTTAATAAGAATTTTGGACTGTTTTTGCATGACATGCAGCACTTACTAGTTTGATATTGTGTGGACTGTGTGAAGTTATTGAATAAAAGCCAGAGCCATTGTTTACACTTGGTTGTTTGAGTCAGTTCTTGTAAATGGTCTGTACTTCTATAGCATCTTTCTGTCCAACCAGGAAACTCGAAGTAAAACCACTAATGATACAAAGTGGGATTTCTGAGGAGGAAGACGTTAGGACGCCATCTTGAATCTGATTGATTTCATGTTAGAGTTCATTCACTATTTTCTGCAAGTTTCAATAAAATTCATTAGTTCATTTGTCAGTAACGGACACAAGCAAAACAATCCGTTTAAAAAAAAAAAAAGCACATTAAACATGCTCAGACACAATGACAAACGTCATTCTTTCTGAGCTGGTTGTTATGGAAACAAGCTCACAAAAGGAAGCCAACAATAAGGGGTCAAAGTTCACTAGGTCAGGATGCATTCTGCAGAAAAATGGCATTTGCATGGAAATGTGTCACTAGTTTGCTCATTTAAATGCGAGTTTTCTTTTATTATAGCATTTTATTTATGAACGCTTGCACCTTTTTATATAACTCAGTTTATTGATCTGCACTAATTTGTTCATGAACAATAAAAACTGTCTGCATGCACTTTTCCAGCAGCGTTCTTGCTGTGTTCTGAGCTAAACTCGGGTGTCTAAATGCTGCACACAGCAGCCCCTGTGTTTCACAGGAGGTCATAAACCAAAAGTGTCAGACATCACAAGCACACAGAGCCTCAACTGAGCAGAACTTTACACAAAGGACAAAAATACAAGTTGGCTGAATGGTTTTAGACTGCAAGAAAAAAAGGACTGTCCATTTGTGTCATTATTAACGAGCAGCATTAAACACGGCCCTTTGTTCTAATTGGTCTAGCTAATTAGCAAAGTGTTGATTTATTTTATTGATTAAAAGCCTAGCATTCCTTGTAATGTGTGACACCCACTGCCTTTTCATGCCAGGGTTTTAAACTAAGATAAACGTATGAGTTGGAACTATTTTGGTCAAACCTTGGAAATAATCATATCAGTAATCTTATCCAAATGATCGGACACACACAGTATGTGTTCTGCATAACTTTTAGCTACATCAAACTCTAGCTTGATATCTGTAAAACTGAGTTGTCATATTTGTATTAGCTAAAGCTGATTTTGTTTTTATATTAAAGCGTGTCCAGTGATTTATGAGATATTTTTGCTAAAAGACATTTAAGGTTTACTCCAAAAGTTAATCCTAAAGTTTTAAGCAACAGTGAACTTTGCTGGAAGAATGAATTAAAAGGAGGAACTTAAAATTTCTTATTTCCAAATTCTCCATCTTTCCATTTCAAAAGCTTTAAAATGTTGTAGTTTTGTTCAAATCGGGTGACCTGTCACCTAGCGGGTAACATGTTAGTTTAGTTTATGAGAGTTCCAGTTTGAAAAAGACATTTTTATCATGACGTCATCGGGAGTTAAGCCCTGCATTTAAAAAGGGTTCAAGTTTCACGATGACGCTAAACATTATATGAAGGGATTTCCTGACACCAGCAGACAAATGGTGAGTTTCAAAGGAAATTATAAGGGTTATAAAACCTATTAGAAAGATTTGAGGTAGATTAGGAATATTACATGCTATTTTAGTTACAGGGAACACTTGATGGTATTTTTTTGTTCTTAAATTTCATATACAGCACTACATTTACTTATTTTGCATGGCAGCTTCTGCTCATTGTGCCAGCGAAGGTCATAAATATCTTCTGCAGTGAGAAGTACTTGGAGTGTGTTGTGAATCACACTCAACTACAACCTCGTCAAATTTTAGCACTGTATCTGTTTTTGTGTTTTTAAAGTCAGTTGCTTGTGGCAACCATCTTGAATCGGAATGACTTCAGAAGTTTGTCAGTTCTAAAAACTATATCTGATGATTATTTCCTGAACGTTTCACAAACAATTATCCAGTGGTTCATGAGATATTCTGACACGAGTCAACACCACTGGAAATTTGGAACAAAGCTTGTGTACAAAGTGCTCTTATTATGTGTTGAGGATTACTCTCAGCTACTACCGCACTAAATTGTAGCTCAATATCTTTAAAACATATCGAGTTAGAGACACTTTTTGTTTTGTGAGATCAGTGTGTTGACAGCTATCTTAAATCAAGTTGACTTCAAAAATTAGTTTGTTGTAAATGTACATCCAATATTTTTTTTCTTTTCTAAATGTTTTATTAAAATTTGTTCAATGCCTCTTGAGAATTTTTAGTAATAAAAAAAAAAACCCAACACATTATTAGTCGACTTCACCTTTCACCAGTGGGCAATAATGAACCATAAATGCAAAGACTAACAACACTAAACTTCTCTGTGGGACATAAGCAAGTCAAATGTAACACTGGGAAATAAAGTAAATCTAACAACATACTGTATGAGTAACAAACGAGTTTAAGAACTAGTTTTGTCCTGTTCAATTATCTGTCAAAAACAAAAGAAACACGTCACACAAAACAATCTTGGCACCGGACAGAAGCCATGTTGCACATTCATACAATCAGGTCAGACAGTCGGAGCTTTTTTTTTTTTTTACCTGCATTCCAACTGCAGCCTTTTTTTTTCAATATTCTCTAAAATGTTGTTTTCAACTTTAAACTCTCGTCTCTGTTTTTCCTCCCCATTCCAACTGTTTTCAGTCATCTGGACTATTTTCCGGTAAGCCTGGGCCTCCTGCCGTGACACGGGTAGTAAATTGATAACAGGACTAGTGGAGCTGAGTCAACAGACAAAGCAACTTAGGGAGAGTTTTTTTTTTTATTTTTTTATAAGGGGGAGGTTGTTGGAGAACCTGTCTACTCCAGACTGCTGGGAAGAAGTAAAGAAATCTTGCAGCTGTAATCTTTACTGGAAGATGTTGCTTTGACCATGTGTATGTCAGAGAAATAAGAGAAGCTGCTTTTTATGGTTTTCACTTCCTCAGATCTTCACTGAGCTTTGAGCTCTGCAAAAAAAAAACAACATAATAATTAACCTAAATTGTTGATATAAAGAAAGAAGAGAGCCGTCAGAGTATCAGAAGAGAATTTCTTGACATGGGAAACAACAGTGGAGGTAAATATGTGTCACAAAAAGATTAAAGGGCGGAGACAATTAGGTAAAACATGAAATGAGTCACTGTATCTTGTACACAGTAAATCCTGTTTGTCGTTTTCTTTTCCTCTTACTATAGCCTGCCTGTGTCTGTGTGTTTGTATGAGTCTGTTAATCAAAGAAAAAATCATGTACAGCTGGACATATTTTAATGAAACTTGCAGAAATAATCAGTGGATCTTCATCACAACTGATTAACTTTTGGGGTCAACTCACTTCAAGATGGCTTTTGGAGCAGGCTGACCTTTAAAAACATAAAAATAGCAATAACTCCTTCAATTTTACAGATAATGAAATTTTGGTGTGGTGTGGATAAACACATTAAGAGCACTAAAAAATTGTTTTGGTTTTTGTCCAAAATTTCTCCATTAACTATTTGGAGTAAACTGCGTCTGTCTGTTAGCAAAATTTCTTGTTAGCTACTAGATGGATTTTAATGAAACTTTAAGGAAAGATTTACACCTGTACCTCTACAACTGACTAACTTTTGAAGTCAGTTCAGTTGTCAAAACCAGCTCAGCTTAGAAAATACTGTGATTCTGTCAGTTTTATGTACATTATATTGCTCTAAATCTGTGTGTGGTTCTAACTGAGAGTAATTCAAAACATATACTCCAAGTGCCACCCATTGTGTTAAAGGAGACATATCGTGCCTCTAAATGGGGTCTTTATAAAGTGGAACTTCAATGCTTTGGTCTGAATTCCTCCTTATTGTAACTCCACAAGCCCCTCTTTCACCACTTTTCTGAGCTGTGATCAACTAGTTTTGAGGCTGTTTCTTTAAATCCAAACAAGGCGCTTCACATCCTGCCCCCCCTACAACTTCCAGAGCCGTCCATCGTAGAGGGGTTTACGACTATACAGCGGCGCAGAAAGTTTTTATTTACAAATGAATTAAAAGACGTCGACAAGGGAAGACTTGTCCATCCAGCCTTGCGTGTCGGAGCCAGAGCCTCAGAAGAATGAAGACGACAAAATTGAATTTGGTAAGTCCAGACTTTATTTAGAAGTTTTATTATAATATTTGAGAAAACGTCATGGAGAATAAAGACAACTGAATGGGTGAAAATATGACTCAAACAAAATATGATGATACGGTGCATGAGAAGAGACTAAATTAAACTTTTCTGCACTCCTAGAGACTCCAAGTACACAATAAAATGCGTTTAAGGACTAAAAAACACATTTTGCATGATATGTCCCTTTTTAAACTTTAGCATTAATTTTTGCAGTTAACCCTATATGACTGTTAGCAAAATATCTCATAAACCACTGGACAGAAGGTAATGAAACTTTCAATAAGTAACCATTGGACGCACAAATACAACTAACTTGCCATAGCTAAATAAAATTAGCCAACACTGAACAGCTATAAATCACTAAATTTTACACATAACAAGATCAAATCTGATATGTTTATAGCTCAGAGTCATTCTCAACACATAGTCATGACATCATGCATAAAATATGGACATAAAATTGGTTTTAGGGTTTGACCAAAACAGCAATGAATGTAAAACTCTGGTATGAAATGTGTCAGGAAATATGCATTCTCTCAAGGACTGACGGACATTTAACTCAATCTTTTATAAATATTTCCTGTTATCCTATACTGAACAAGAAAAGAAAAGAAAAGAAAAAATAAAGAAAAATGTCCTTTTCCCCCTCCTCTCGTCATCACCAGAAGTTCATTCAGAGCCTGAGCAGACTGGTTTGCACAGCTCCACAATAAGATCCAGGCTCAAACGCTGGCAAACACACAAAGGCTTGGTTTCTTTTCTGGGGGGGCACCAACGAAGATGAAGGAGTGTATTGTTACGACAGAGCGAGCCACCGCTTGTACAAAACGCAGACGCAAATATGATGCACATGTATCGCATCAATAAGCGTGCATCACTTTGAGCTGTTTGCATCTCATTTATTGGCCTCTTCCCCCTCATGAATTTTCACACACGGAATTGAAAACAGAGTGAATAAGGGGAGCTGCAAACTGGGTCTGTTTATGGCCTGTCTTCTGTTTAGTAGTGGCATTTTTTCATTATGATTAATAGGTTAAATGGAGAGTTTTGCAGCTTGTCCTCTAAAGACTTTAGTCCATGTTACTGTAAACAGATCGAGCCTTAGGTGTTAGAGTTGTTTGGTTTTCCTGGGAATTTTCACTTTGCACACCCACAGGAACATGCTTGAAATATGCTTTCAGTTTTGAGGAGACACACGTGGGATAAAACGCTGCACCCTTCACTCGTTTTGAGTTATTTGGTTGAGAAATAGGTGTGCAACACAAGCAGCTGTCTATTTTGACACTTAAAAACACTGGAAGGTCACAGAGGTCTTGTTTTTGAGTTGCAACAAAAAGTAGAACAAATCATCTGACCACAGAGTGGGTTGGTTTAACCTCGAATGAATGCGGTCAAGGTAACTTGGAGTTCCCTCCAGAGTTATGACTAATCCAGAGTTTCCCTTCACATCCGATCCTGCAGCTGATAAAGATTAAAAATGTGGCTTTGTGGCAAATACAAGCATTTGATTTAGCTTCCTAAAATGATCCATCTGCACTTCCCAGTGTATTATATCACTGCTCGCCTTGAGGCAAAGTTCACTGATACGCCTCTTTTCTTTCAGCTGACAGGATCGACAATACCAGGCATGCAGGGCTTGTATACAACTCTTGCAGGTTTTTTTTAACCACCACCCCTCTGATGCTCAGGGTTTCATTTTGTCAGAGGATTTCAGGAAATGTCAGTGCAAGGGAGGGACTTTAGTAATCCTCCTTCAATGAAAAAATGTCTCCTTTGTGAGATGAAAAAAAGAAGGAGCTTTGGCCAGTGAGGAACACCATGCCTAAACTCCGAGAATGGGCTACATCGCTTTTGAATGCATTATATCACAAAATAAAACACGAAAAGTTGAGAGCTTAAGAATGAAATCTTTATTTCTGTCCATCACGATCTCTAATTTGAACTTGATTAGGTTTTGGTCTTATCTTTCTCAGCAAATGTTCCTCACTTTACTCATTGAGATTCCTCCTGTTTCATTTGGCCCGTGAATGAGGCTTTCTGCATCACCATAGAGACCACAGTCCACTTCAGGCTCTGCGGAGTTTGCATGGAAAAGAGGTATTAATGAAAGAGACCCACGTGCACTTTTCTCTAGTGGGTCACAAAATATACAAGTTCCCACATGATAAATGAGGGTCTGCATCATTTATAACCTAGCAGGCCAATAGTACGCCCAGCTGCAATGCTTGGCAGGTTTAACACAAAATCTACTCTTGTTCTTATCACTGTATAATAATTCTTCTACCCTAAATAGTTTTTGCCTTTCTGAATTAAAATTAAATATATAAAATAGCAATTCTACAAGTAAAATAACTTTTTTAGATCTTGACAAGATGAAACGTTAAAACAAAGCTTAAGACATCATACAATGCTTTAAGCAGTTGTTTGAACACCTTTTGTCTACAAGACTGTAGGAAGTATGGGTGCAGAGGGTGCTGCAGCACTCCCAGAGGGATGCAAGTGGATATGCAAATCCATCATGTAAATGAATAAATAAGAAAAAAAACTGATTTCATAAGTGCTGCATATGTTTAGAATCCAATAATGTTTTGATATTTTTGTGGATTTTCTCTACAAACCAGCATTGTCTTTGTAAACCTGTGTGCAAAGTTTCACCCACAAAGATATGAGCAGACCAGTTTAGGTCATAACTAAAGTTTCTAAATGGGACTGTAGATATCTGATTGTAAAGATCTTACAGTTTTGCCTATAAGAATTTTGTTTTATATGTTCACAATGTTTATTCTTCTGAAGAAGAATGAACATTGTGGATCTCTGCATCTACATGAATGGAAAAAGTGATGTACAAGAAATATTGATGCTTGAGATATTTCTGAATTGTTGACTGTGGATAAAACAAGCGGCATTCTGGACAATAAATGTTCATTTTCAATTGGAGGAGCTGAATTATGATCAACCGCTTAAAAAATCTCATTAATGTATTTTATGGTAAAATGGCTTTCCATTCTGCATTCCTTCTACAAACTGGGACATTTAAATGCTGAGATTCTAAGTTAATCCTAATTGAATAAATAATTTAATGCTAATAATTTATTGAATTTACTAAATGTGATTAATTCCAGGCTGTTCATAAAGTACCAGGTACTTTTCCAGTTTCAGTTTTAGTTTTTTCATTGTGTGTTATGTTTTCAAATTATAAACATTTATTCAGTAGCAAGATTCAATAAATAAATAAATAGGCAGGGAGCACAACCTCACCAATGGTAGACCTAAAGTTATGCCCTTGGCCTTGAAACACAGTAAACTTAAAATAATAATAATAATAATTATTATTATTATTATTAAACTCCTCCCTCGTCATTGAACCGAGTGTTACGCCGGTGGACAGGTAAGGAACGGACCCGCTGATCCCTCCCTCACATTACCGCTCTGGATCTGCAGCACGCGCTCACATTTGCTGAGTGGTCTCTGTCTGAGTTTAGTTCTGCTTTTAGCTAACTTTTTATTGATGCAAGTTATTTTAAAACAGTCAGACTCACTGCAGGTTCTTTTCTCCACACAAGAAGAGGAATAAGACTTCTGCTTCTTTTTCAAATGGGAATTAACGCGTGCGCGTGAAACTTTGTCTCACATTTTCTGCCCAGGAGTGAGTGAATGTTGGAGCAGTTTTTCTGGAAACATGCCGGAGCGAATAAGTATTTCGGACTTTGTGGTGCTGACGAACGAGGATTTGTCTTCCCCCGGGTCTTCCAGTTTTCAGTCCAAAATGAGTGACTGTCGGAACACGGTGTCAGTCGTGGAAGAGGTGAGATTTGAGGCGAGACGAGGCTGCTGTTGAGCGATGTTCACCTTTGTTTTCTATTTACCTGTCTGACTGGCAGAAAGATGGCATTCCCACCTGCTCGGTTTATTAACTTCTTTTAAACTTTTAACACTTTTGAAAAGCTCTAAAGCGGTTTAAACCGTTATCGTACTTTTAATATCACTTCATGAGAGAAAACGGGTGTAAACAAAATCTGAATTAAACTGTATGACCCATTCCAAATTACCTGAATAATTCCAGCTACTTTTTAGTAACCTTTGACAACTTTTGTCCCCCTCCCCACATTTAGGTTCCACTTCAGGGTAAAAAATACAAATAGGTGAAATTTTATGGATTTTGTTGCATTTTGAAAGCCGTGATTATTACAGACAAGTTAAAAAAAAAAAGACAACAACAAAAACGGGGGTGGGGGGGTGGGGGGCGTGGCCTGATAGAGGCTGTCCCTGTACTATCAATTACAGACCCCATTAGTACTCTGCCAGTACCAGATACATTGGTTAAACTATCATATCCAGTAAGTACCAGTTACATACTATGTTAGTATCTTATAAATAACAGGTTTTTACCCTCTAAGAACCAGATATATACCCAATAGGTACCCTGTAAGTATCAGAGACATACTCGGTAGATTAAAGTTTTGTGCCCCTTTAAGTACCAGGAATATACCCTGTAAGTATCGGGTACAAACCTGGTTAGTACCTTATAAGGTATATACGAGGTAAGTACAATCACAGTACTTAACAGGTACATACCCTGATACACACAAGGTATCTACAGTTACACCTAAGATCTGGTAAGCACCATGTAAGTACCAGGTACTTACCTTGTAAATACATGTTAGTATTTGATAAATAATGTAAGTAACAGGTACATACCCAATAAATTGCAGGTATGTACCCTGTAAGTAGCAGGTAAGTACCAGTCTGTATGCAATCCTCTTCTAAATTTTCATAATTCAGCAAACCCTCATTTGTCGATCATCTTCACAGCTTGCAGCACCTAGCAAAATGTGTGGCTATATCTAAATACTATAAAGGAGCATTTTGGGTTATCACATTTAATAGTGTGCTATTAAGCATAGAAAAAACATTTTGTTGGATAACAATGGACATCTTGTCTTTTGTTCCAGACCACGCCTGTAATTTCCCTCCACATTTATAACCTGCAACAGGACACAAAAATAGGACCAAGTGTTTTATCAGCGAACACTGATATATGAATTACACATGTATGAATGCATGTGGTGTTTATTTTCAGCAGTCCAATTAATGTTTTTTCTTTGTTAGTTTTTGTTTATACTGCAAGCACTTGTGTGTTTTATTTCATCGACATATTACACCTGCACAGTTTACAGGAAATTAGGTTAGCATTTACTGTGCTTCAGTGTCCCATTGGTTTATTCCATCAGGAAAGTAAAGGTTACGTGAGATAATGCAGCATTACCATTTTTGCTGTACTCAATGTTTTTGGAGTAACAAAACTCCCAAATCACAGTGTACTTAACAGAGAGAAGTTCAACTCTTTGACAAAATGGGGTATTGTTATAAAGAGTGCATGTTTGCCAATATTTGCAAGCACTTTTGTGAAGGTCAGTTTTGGCTGTTTTATTTTTTCAGTTTCAGCTGTTACTTTGGCTCAAGGCTTGTTTTCAGGTCTCTGTGTGTTTGTTTGAAATGTCTCCTCCTTTTGCTCCTCAGGCGAAGGGAGGAAACAGAGAGAGGCTGCCATGAACTCTGCCATAAAACAAATAATCCAAGCTTTGCACACAAACTGAACCTTTTTGTGTGTGACAACATTTTGAATCAGTGTTCAGCAACGTGCCTGGATTTATATTTCTAGCAAGTCATTCTGGATATCCTTCTATCGAAAAGATAATAAATACTGCTAACCTAATTACCTATTGTTACCGTTCAGGCATTACGAGAACCATTACAGATGATCTAAAGTGGATAAAAGATGGATTGATTCTGTAGAATCCAGCTTTAGGCAGCTGTCTGATGCATTTATCTTGGTCTTGTACTTTTTATTGGACATGACACACTGGAAAATACATAACTGGGATAGCAGTTTGGGGAGCGTCATGCTGGAATTCTGCACATGTGCAAACAGACTGAAGAGCATCCAACTCTATAGATGCACATGGTTATAATATTTAGTCTGTTCAGCAAACTAGGTTAATGACAAGAGTAAAGTGTGGGCATGAGTGTGGTTTAGGGTGGAGATACTTTTTAACCCTCCCCCATGCATTTAGCTGCTTGTCACTTATTTGTCCTGATTAGATTAAATTTGGACTGGAAACAACTTGTATACATAACCCTACATACGGGTACAAATAGTTGCCCTTACAACAACTCTGCAGCATCTAAACAGAAGCACACGTCATAGGTGGAGCTCCTTGTCTAGAGCAGGGATTATTCTTTAACAGTTTGGCTCATTTGAGAATGAAAAATGTCACTGTGGCCACTTCAGTCTCCACAGATTGACTGCATCTTCACATATCACAGCCCTTTGATTAATGAAGCAAAGCTCAAGCAACGATGACTTAAATGGGAGGGACTGGAGTGTGGAAACAACCACATCTAATAAGACATAGTCTCCCATAAGTCTAAATGACTGGCCCAATTAAAGCTATTTTTGGTATAATGTAGGTGGACTGCCGCTCGCTGCAACAAGCAGTGCTTGTGAGGAGGATAAACTAGACTCACTGTCCAACTTTGTTTGAAAAAAAGTTGATTGCTTTTTTCCATTGAAGCTTACATTATGTCTTATTTCTAAGTTTTGTTGCTTTTTAGAAAAATCTCCACATGGTCTCAGTCAGAGTAAGTGTCTCAACCTGAAAAGTTGAATCCTACACGAAAAAGCTTACATCACAGACGGTTTTCTTCTGGGCGAAACCTGTTTGCCTGAGTCATACACCGTGAGAAGCTTGAACATTTTCCAACCGTGAACAAACAACATCACTGTTTTCTATGTATTGTTTATCTAGAGTATAAACTTGGCAAACAAATATTTTATTCTCAACTATTTCCATTTCACTTGCATGTTTTTGTGTCGTTGCAGTGTTTGGAGATGGACAACTCAAATCTGCACAAGATGAAGAAGTTAATTAAAGTTATACACACTTCTGGACTCTGTAAGTTTCCATACATTTTGTTGTATACAAACGCCTCATTCACACAATGCATTATCTGGTTGCGAGAAGACCCCATGAACAAGTGGTGACTTGAGTTGGCATCAAACTACCCAAGAGGAATTGGTAGATTAAATAAAAATAGATAAGGGTGTTTGAGACTTGTGCCAGGACACATGAGATAATGGGTGATTGTTTATAGACAATACAGAGAGTTGTTTGTGTGGTGTCTGGGTTAAGATAAATGGCACGTGTGGTTTTGGCAACAAAGTGCACATTTCTGTGATCTGCAAGTTCCCAGGAAGCAGTCAAAAAGCAAGGTGCCTGATCCAGGGTCTGCAGTCATTTTGATAACACTGTCAGTTAGGAAAAACATCTTTCTTTCGTGTCATCACTACACCTACATAACTATGTGGGTTTTGGTTTCAATTCAATTCAGTTTATTTATATAGCGCCAAGTCAAAACTATTGTTGTCTCAGGGCACTGTACACAAAAGACAATAAAAGCTAAAGAAGAACCCAGACTGACAGACAATCTTTGCTTCGTCACAGTCTCCCATCCTGAGCAGCACAGTGGTGACAGTGGAGAGGAAAAACTCCCCCTTAACAGGAAGAAACCTCCAGCAGAACCAGGCTCAGGTCAGGCGATCATCTGCCTCGACCGGCTGGGTTTGGTGGACAGGAACTAGACACAGACAAACACAGGACTGGTCCAGGTGTATTTTCCTCTGGAAGAGAGACAAAGAAAACATGTTATGTTTCTTGGTCACTAACATTTAAACAGGTGGTTTAAGCAGGTCTATTGATTAGCCAATTATTTTATGGTCAGGCAGAATACCAGTGCATGGCATTTGTTGCTTTCCAAGCAATCTTTTATAATATTGATAAGTATTACAATAACACTACTTTTTGATGTATTGTGAAGCCAGTTTATTTAAATGCGATTTAAAAAATGTATATAAACCAGCAGTGCAGAATAACACAGGGTTCACATGGCAAGATAATTGTGCTGATTCTTGGCCCGGTTTTGTCCTTCTGATGATCTTAAGGATGCGTCAATTATCACGATGGCTCTAAAGATAATCTTACCGTGTCGTGTGTTAAGACGAATTTAGTCGGCTTGGAAGGATGTTGAGACTGCTCCGATCGCAAATCAGGGATATTCAACATGTTGGATTGGCCCAATATCCCAGAGTTTGGGGTGTTCCCCGAGGACTTGTAGCCAATCAGAAAATGAGATGACAGAAACATGGAGGAGAATCCAAAATACAAAAGACGAAACAACTGCCATGGCACACCTGAAAGTCCGGTGGACATTAGAGATGTCTTTTTGTATTAATTTTTATTGTCTAAATGCTACAATTTTTCGGAATAAATCTTTTTGCCAGTATCGCTCAACCCTACCCCCTACATAAATTTTGTAAACTTCTGCAAGCTTCATAAGCGGCGGATGGTGTTGGGGTGCTTACAGGGTCAACACCTTCCAAAATCCTACCTAAAGATCTGCAACCAGCTGTAGCAAAGAGAGAAGGCCCCATCATTTCTCCCATTTTGTTCTACTTCTTCCTGTTCATCTAAGTAGAATCATATGGGTTCATTCCAGTAATGTGGTGATTAGAGCCCTATTTCTTGCTCACTCATTATGTTGCTGAATTCCTTAATTACTCCTGAGGTTAATTGTAGATGGACAGTCTGACAAACAACATAAACAGACAAAGCTGTACGCCCACTACCCCTTTAGTGTTGCTCTGATGGCTTCATAATGTGTCACACATGCAAAAACACATGCTCTGAGGAATTCTCTCGTGTCATTTTCTGTTCCTGTAAACTATAAGTACAAGTTTTCTGCCAGCATGCTGTGGCTCCTGAGTCTGTGTGTGTTCTTGGAGACCAGTCAGGGAGTAGAATTTCTCTGGTGGGTTCTGCTGTTAAAGGTCAGCTGTAAAATCATCCAAGGTGACTCAGCTGCTTGTTGTTTGAAAGTTGCATGCATCGTAACTGCTGGAGCACTTTCTTTTTCTCCGCTAAATAACTATGCTGTCCCAAAACTTTTGTATTTATGCTAAACCCGAGTTGTTCTTCTGCGGTTTTTAATGTGTTTGCATTCTTTTAAATAGTTCATGATCTTTTGTCCAATATACAAACATGACAGTCTTATGTTTGTCTTGAACAAGAAAACTGTATCAATAGTTTTTTCTTCTTATGTTTAGTTTAACCTCTAGTTTATACTGCTTTCTTGACCATTTTATTTACTGTTAAATGAAATTGTACAGCACTCTGAAAAAGATTTTCTGAATGCCTCTCAAAGTTTTTTTTCTTGGCTGTTTTCTTGCCCATTGACTTTCCAGTCCTTATACTTTACCTGACTTAATTACAGCTTATTAGGGTGTATTTTAAAAATGAGGAAAGGGGACAAGAGGAGGACACCAGAAGAACTGTCAGATCTAAAAATTATCTTCTATGAAGTAATATCTTTCAGAAATAGCAAAAAATAAATAAATTAATTAAATTAAACAAATCCAAAAAAACCCTGACTGAATAATGCATCACACTTCAGTTGATCCTTATGTTAAGTTTTCAGCTAACAGGTATTTCCATCATGCTGTGCTATTTTTGGTGGTTTTTTTTTTATTTGGGAACAGATCGCGTGTCTATGACAGACTGTTGGCAGTAATGGGCATAGAATCGAAATGAATTCATAGGTCAGAGTTGAAGTGACTTAAAGTAGACACGTCATGCTTTTAAATTCTTTTTGTTTTTTTCCAATTTAAATCATTCAGTTGGGGTCAGTATAAATTGGAACTGCAATGCTTTGGTCTGAATTCCTCTTTATTGTAATTTTACCAGCCCCCATTTTACCCCTGTTCTGAGGAGTGTCACAAAACATCTGGTTTTAATGCTGTCTCTTTAAATCCAAATTCCCATTTGATAGAGGGGGTAACATCTATATAGCAGCACAGAAACAGTTTATTTACAAATTAATTAAAAGATGTCAATAAAGGAAGACTGGTCCATCCAGCCTTACATGTTGGAGCCAGAGACTCTGACCCAGAGTGAGAGGAGAATAAAAATGACAAAATTATTGTTAGTAAGTCCAGACCTTCTTTGGCAATTCCATTGCAAAAGATGTGATGTAATTGTTTGTCACAGAAAATAGAGAAAAATTAACGTGTTGAAAAATATGACCCAAACAGAATATATAAACATATATTTGCAGCACCAGGAAAAAACTAAATTTAACTTCTCTGCACTCATAGAGACTCCAAGTACAAAACAAAATGCATTTAATGGCTAGAAAATTGGATTTTGCTTGATATGTCCCCTTGAAATAAACATCGTTCCTGAAATAGTTTGGTACTGGACTGAAAATGAGTGAAGAAGCATCCAAAGTCCAAAGAACTTAGCTTGACCTCAGAAAACCTGGAGTTGTATTGATTAAATATTACAAGAAACTCTGGCTACTTTAAAGCCAATTAGGAATAATTCAAGACTTTTGCTCAGTTCTGTATAAAGTGTACATATATTTTGACTGAAAAGTCCATTTTCCTTGCTTCAGCTGCTCCTCTATTGCTCATATTATTTTCTGTTCAAATAAATTACGCAAACATCTGACTTACTACGGTTTTGACCCTTCATAAAGGGACCTGTATGTCAAGAGATTTATGGATCTCTATGTGTCTGCCTGTCTCCTGTACCATAAGGGATATAAAGCCAATCTAATTTTTCCCACATGTCTGTCTCATTGAAATATTTCCAAAGCAAGAGGACAAGTCTGTCTGCCTTTGTCAGGGTTTCTGCATTAGTAACAAAAGTCTGAGTTTTGGTATTGTCTGTACTTATCCCCACACTCATTTCTTATGTGTGTTTTTTACAGCACATGTGGAAAACAAGGAGCATTATACTGAGTTGCTGGAGAACTTGGGGAATAGCCACCTGACCCAGGACAACGATGAAATCTCCACAGGCTTCCTCAACTTGGCTGTGTTTACCAGAGAGGTCACATCCCTCTTCAAAAATCTGGTGAGGAAAAAAGGAGCAGATGTAAATTTGAAGGTGCATAGGTCTAAGTGATTCATAATAAAGACAAAATAATTGAGAAAAAAAGGTGTAATTTGAACACAATTCATTGAGGCCTTTTTGACTCGGGCAGTCCGGAAAACATCCCACTGATAGTTTCTATGGCGATGATAATTCATCCCAGACCTCCATGTGTGATCCGGCCCACAACACAATCACCACACGTCACACACACTCCCTCCTATGCTTCAGTCAGGGTCTCAGAGTTGAGAATAGGCCTTACAGATGTGAAAACTGCACCCAACAGACTAAATTTTTTTTTAAGGAACTGTGTAACTAAATCAGCATTGTGCTCTGCAGTGTGCATTGAAGCATTCATGCACTGGTTTTCTGTCATGTGTTGACACTATGAGCTGGTATTTCCCTGTGGAAGAACGAAATGTATGATCAACTAGTTACCTCAGAGTTTGGATGCCAACCAAAACAGTCCTATTGGTCTGCGGGCCTCTGTGTCAACATACGCAAGGTTAGCTCTGCCGTCAGCTCCCGGAAATGGTTGAACATTATTTATCTTTAGAGTGGAAAGCAGCTTGGCTGTAATTCACCAGAAACCCTGGAAAAACCTGCAGTGAGATTTACAAACAGGCTTTAAGTCTGTATGTGGTTAAGTGGAAACTTATGGAAAAAAGGAATAGTTGATGTTGCAGTGACCCATGCCAAAACTAAGGATTTGATTTACCTGCAGACCAGGAATTAGTGCTAATTAGCTAAATGTATTACTGTAAAGTGCAACCTATAGAGGTCTTTTTTGGTGTTTTGTGATTTATTCTTTCCAGATCCATTACCAGCTCGTGTTATTTCCTTTTAGTTAACTTCAACTCAATCTTTACTGTAACTGAAACAGTTCATTACATGATTGCATCACTCAGCTGCTTGGCTCTAAGACTCGTAATGCTTCAGCATCCAATGTTTTCTTTTGATGACTCACAAGTTCAAAAAGTCTGCGTCACCATGTTTTGGAGTTTGGTCATTCTCATTCCCAAAAATGCAAGTCTTACAATAAGAGTGGGCTGAATTTAATTAACATATTTTTGAGATTACTAATCTCAGTGGATGTTTGACATTTCTTTACTTGTTTGTGGCTTTTTCAGGTGCAAAACCTCAACAACATCTTGGCCTTTCCTCTGGAGAATGTGCTGAAGTCTGAACTCCGGGACGGTAGATTAGTGAGTATGGAAATCATTATCGCCCCCTGCCATGAAAGACGAGTGACATACAGTAGTTGCCTGTGTGTGTACTTGTTTCTACTGCAGAGTGAGGACCATTTGCACCATAGTTACCATCAAAGTGAGGTCTTTGATGTAAAGTGAGGAAATCTTCAATATCTTCACTTTATTTGCAGCTCTACTGCACTCTACTAGTTAGGTTTAGAGATATGGTGTGAATTAAGTTTTGGTTCAGGTTAGGGTTAGGAATAGACCAGTAATAGAGAAAATGTCTGGTTTAGGCATAAATACAGTTACAAAAATGAATGGAAGTCAATACAAAGTCCCCAGTTTGATGCAAGTATAAGGATGTGTGTGTGTGTGTAGGGGAGGGGGGTGGGCAGTGTGTGTGTTTGTGTGTGTGTTAGCAAAACACATCATGAACCACTGGGCAGATTATAATGAAACTTAATGAAATAAATCATTGGATGTACACCTACAGCTAATTAACCTTTGGAGTCAGTAACAACCTTGTTCAGTTTTACAAACATTGAACTAAAATTTGATGTGGTAGTTGAGAGTCATCCTCAACTCTTACCTTGAGATCACCCAAGAACTTTTAGATATTGTCTGAAAGGTGGCAGGCAATATTTGTTTCAATGAATGCCACTTTTAGAACAAATTAATTGAGTCCTAATCAAACTTCTACTAGCTGAATGAGGACTTCTTTAGTGGATCTTCACAACCGGAAAGGGAAATTGCATCTGTGCATCTGAACATTGGAAAATATTCTTTAAAATATTGTCCTGTTGTAGAAGATTGTATTCAATCAGTGAGTGAGAAATAATTGGTTCCCTAAATCGAATAAGAAAAAACATGGAAAATATAAAAAACAATTAACAATAAAGTTCAAGACATAAAATATGTGCAAGGTACAGATGTGACAACAAAATTATGTTTTGTTTCATACATCCCAAATATTCTACTCTTTGCACAGTTGAAATTTAATATTTCAGACAAGAAAGGAATGATTCACAGAAATAATTTTTGTCTTCCAGTATATTCAGATTATCTTTATTTACACTGACATAGAAAGACAGCAGTTGGTTTGTAGACCATTTGTATTTTAAGATTATACTGACAAAGTAAAATTTACTTTTAGGATGATTTTTTTAACTGAGAAGACAATGCTGTCTGTGTTATAATCATTTCTAAAATAATGGATAAAGAGAGGTTATTTAAGCAGATTAAGTAAGCTTGACTAAACCCGAGCTGCTTTTCAGTTCTAAACTTTTCTGTGTTTTGATTTGCCAACAAACCAGTAATAACAGGCTATTGCCTTTTGTAAGCTCCTGTCACTGCCCTAACTTTAAATAGGTCTTTCTAACTATGAAAAAAATGGCCAAGTGCCACAGAAATCCTGTTTGGCAATATCAAACTCAAGCCATCATTATGCAAGTAATAATTATGTCTTTGTGCTGTAACTCCTCTGTTCTGTTCTGTCACAGGAGCTCAAGAAAAATATGGAGAAGAGGTGGAAGGATTATGACACAAAATTGTAATTCACCTTTTTATTTTTGCTCACATTATGGTTACTCAGTTGGATTGTAGTTTAAATCTTCATGACTTTTAATCCTGATAGTTTTTCAGTAGAAAAGTATAAGAAATTTGACAGATGATTTCTTTATGAGAACGTTTCTTTTAGCTGAAGCTGTTAGCGAGACATAGACTGGGAAAACTTTATTCCCTTTGTTCCTTCTACATTACACTTGTGTGAAATATATCTGAGGCATCTGCACTTTACAGCTGTCATTTGATCTTTGAATGATGGTGTAAAGTGTTTTATAATATCATAAGTAGGCTGCACCTCTTTCCTCTTGTTTTTCCTCCAGCTTCTTAGTTGAGGAAGTTAGTTTTTGAGACGGTTGATAATGTTTAAACAAGTGACACACGTACATGGAAAAGAATAATCTTTTGTTTGTCTTATTTTTGTGTTTCCTTCTTCCGTCAGAGGGAAGCTGGAAAAGGAGAGGAAGGAGAAGACAAAGCAGCTGGGGCTGATCAAGTCAGAGGGATCGGACGGGGGGGAGGACATGGAAAGAGAGAGAAGGATCTTCCAGCTGCAGATGTGTGAGGTGGGGGGAATCAGAGCCAGTCAAAATACTCAATCCCAGACACTTTATGCTTACCTGAAGTGGGCTTCTTTTAGTTTATGTGGGTGGTCTACCTTACAGATTACATTTTCCATCTAATGTCAGCTTTTCTTTTTTGGTCTTGAGCAATTGTAAGGACATTTCATTTTATTTATTTACTGCATCAGTTATAAAAGAAATTCAGTAGAACTGGATTAAATGTATAAACACTTCTTCTTCAAAAGCATAAAACTGAAAGAGCATTTTCAGAAATGCACAGATGGTTTGAATGGTGGTGTAGCTTTCAGCAGACCACGATGGTGCCTGCTGAAACCGGTACTTAGATCTACCAACAACTTCACCTGTTATTGATTCAACCATCCATCAGAGATCTAACGCCACTTCCGCCTCTTATAACTGCAGAGGAAGTCAACAATGACCAAATTACTATGAAACCTGCAAGCTTACCAGACGAGTGGGATTTTAATTAAAAACCAGCCGAAGTGGATTGAGACAGGAAGGCTGCGGATCACTTTATCAATAGCTGGGAGGCCTTTTTGGAGGTCCCAGTGAGGACACAGGCTGCTTATAAGAGCCAACCGTTTCCAGGGAGCTCTGAGCCTCCTCTGTGTCTCCTCTCTGAGGTTTTAACATGACTAACCTGAGAGGGAGGCTTCCTAAAGCCCCATGTTAGCTGAGCTAAAGTAGTCAGGCAGTGAACCAGTTGATTAAAAATCAAGAGAAAACTTAACAAGAATATGAAAAAGAGCCCAGTAGTCTAGATTAAAGATTAACTATTTGCATCCAAACTTTATTAAATAAAGATTAAAAAAAGGGTACAATCAATGTCACAATAAAAGCCAAAAAAATGCAAGTGCCCTTGGTAGTTATTTGGTTTTCTTTCGATTGATCCCTTCTGCAGGAATTTTCCTCTGCACATGTTTCTTGTGTTTTATTTAGCCTACTATCATGCAAATAAAAACACACACACAAAAGGATACAGTAGTCTTCCTTCCCTTTCAGATTCCTCACTCTTCAGATCCAGTTCTTTTCTCCAGTCTCAGTTCCTCATTGGCTGGTTTTGCTGCGTTGCGATATTTACTGTTCATCCTGTGCTGGAAAGGACCCACAGGTCCAGCCTTCACCTGTTGACCCATGTAAATTTGAAACGTTCTCCACATCCAGGGTGCGTTAGGAGAGCTGAGCCCAGAGTTCATGTTTCCCTATCAAGCCGCAGCAGGTTGGCTCAGGGTCAGACCTTGGCTGATCAGGTGAAAGGTCGCCTCTGTTGACATCTCCAGACGATGAAGTTTCCATCTTCATCTCTCTCAACTGTGCCCGTGTAATTAGAGAGAAAAATAATAATAATCCTGCTGTTCAAGCCTGAAGGAGAGGCAGGAGAAATGTAATTTCTACTTGTTGCACCATCCGAAACATTTAGTCTGTTTATCAGTTTTTCCCTGTCTGTTCACACAAATACTAATGTTCATTAAAATTATTTCACATGAATACAAAACAACACTATCCTGTGCTGCTTGTGCTAATGGAAACAGGCTGAAACTGGCAGTTTGTGAAGTGTTTAAATGAGGTTAATGACCTTTGAAACCACTAAAAGTTTGTTACAAAGTGTGTTACTGAAACCAAACAACAGAACAGGACATTAAGTTCTAATGTCAAAAATTAAATGTTTGATTTTTACTTTTAAAGACTGACTTCATGCTCGTTTCATTTTCAAGCTTCATGGTTTTGAGTGTCGATCTGACCTGTTTTTGTTTATGATTTTAGTATCTTTTGAAGATCCAGGAGCTGAAAGTGCGTCAGGGTCCTGATCTTCTCCAAAGCCTTATCAAATATTTTCAGGCCCAGCTCAGGTCAGTCTCAGCCAACAATAACTTTTTTTTTTTTAATGTCAAATAACCATTTTGTTGCACATCTGAAATAGGTTAAACCAAGAAACCTGGCAGAAAAAAACATGTGGTTCTGATCAGAGCTGTGGTCAGTGAGGAATTCTACATATTATTTGAGCTCATTGGTTTTGATGTTTTCTGTTACCATTTTCCTATTTTATGGATGCAAAGAGTTGTATGTGGGAGCTGAGTATATGTGTACAACATGAGCATATGACTGTTTTGTTGCTGATAACTAAAATCCTTTCATGATATCGTTATGACTCAATATTTGTTTTTCTTTTCTGATTTCAGTTTCTTTCAGGATGGGCTGAAGGCTGCAGAGAATCTCGCTCCCTTCATTGAGAAACTTGCTTCCTCTATTCACACGGTAAACAGCAGCTGCTGTCACTTTTTTCTTCCTTAATCTTCTTCATTCAGTGGATAAAACAGTTTTTAAAATGATGGGTCTCACTTAAAGCCTTACTTTATCTCACATAAAGTGGAACTTACAACTTGTATCCTTACTTTATACTATGTCTAAAAATGTCCAGGTTATACATATTGTAAATATAAGGGTGTGTGTAGAAAATACTTCTTGCATTTATAAATTATGGTGAAACAGTAAGGAAATGCTCAATATGTGCAATTGTGAGTTGTATTTAAAGCCCTTAATTCATGATAGTCTTTAAAGGGATCCACGATGACTCGTAACTTTATATTGTTTTATAAACATTTCCTTCAGCTGTAAAAGAAAGACTGTAAAAATACTGTGGCTATTTAATTTTTATGAATTAAAAAAAATATATGTTGTCACTTGGACGGCACCATTTTGTTAACGCCACAAAGCATACTGGGTAAATGATGACGTTCACTAGGTTTTCTGGTGCCAGGCTGTGCAAGCTGTATCCACCCTGGAGGTTAACCTTGAATATCTGACTATCAGCCCTTTTAAATAAAATCAGAGTGCGTCGACAGACAGGATAATAACGTAAAGACTCAGCCTGCAACTGAGGTAGGCTTGGGCAAAATCGTATCGTGTGCAATTAATTGTCAAAAAAACTTTAATCGATTATTTTTTAGCACTTGACGCTTAATACGATCAATGCTTCCAGGCAGACTGACTGGGGATTTCCACAGTCAGTCCTCTTAGTTTTCCTCTCCAATTCAAATATGATAAACATTAAAAAAAAAAAGTTCTGTAATTTACTTATCATAACTCTGGTTTTACTTGGCCTATCAACACAATTTAAAAATTGATGTATAGTCTGAAAGTCTGTACTTTTGACACAATTTGGAACAGATTTTTACAGAGAGCAAATCTTTCCCAATAAAGTGATTTAAATTGGTCATGTGACTAGGGCATGCAGGTGTCCAGGGGATTAATTGTCATATTGATCGTTATCTGCTAAATACCACAATTAATCTTGATTCCTTTGTTTGCCAATATGGCTCAACCCTAGATGGAGGACAACAGAGCTGCTTCATGGTTCGAAAAACCTCAACTTAGCCTGCTAGCTTTTGCGTTAGCGCTGAGCTAATATTGTCAACTCGAGAACTAACGCCACGCCATATATATTACTAATAAATATGTGGTGTTAGTTTATGCATAGCTAATGCTATATCACCATATACATTAGGGGTGTAAATCACCAGCTTTATCACGATACAATATTACATCGATATGTTTGGATGATGATTTAATATTTCTCGATATCTCAAAGTCTGTCACGATATGATTTTGATTCAATTCAATTCACAAGTCTGCAATCGATATAATGCGATATCATATGCCCATCTTACACAATGACTGTGTTAGATGGACATATAACGATTCACATTGAGAATATGATGACTATATAGATCAATATTTTCATTTTGCCTCGATATAACTGAATCATTCAAATCGATGTATTTATATAGATTGATGTATCGTTACACCCCTAATATACATAGTAATCATGGATCCCTTTAAGATTCTTACCCAGCTTTGCTCTGATTTTGAAGGAACAAAACTCATGATTCACAAGTAAGAACAATATTGTTTTTGTGCTTTATTTTGATTATCACAAACTGATGTTATCCCAGAATGCCACACATGCACATACCTCACATGTTCTAGATATCTTGCCTTCAATCGAAACGAGTCACACAGCCACTCTAGCTGTACCATATTTAAATAGTTTATATTAAAATACAAAAAAATAAATCATATTTTGTCATAGAAAAATTGCATTAAAGCCCTTTTCAGTGTTTGAATCTCTTCTTTCTGAGTTAGTTTCACTTTTACTGTCAAAGAAGTCTGTTTCCCTCTGCGTACACTTCCCCCTGTTAAACGTCCATAGTAAACTGTTATTAACCTCTCTTGCCATGTTCAGGACTGAAATGTTCCCTTGTTTTCATACTTTCCCTCCCCCATGCCTATTTCTCCAACCACTGGTCTCTAGTTTGGTTTCTATCTTGTACAAATTTTGCTTTTTACCTTGTTCCGGGCTGAGCTCTGGAAACAGGCTGTTAACTGTGACACTGGGAACGTTAGATGTTTTTCTGGTTGATCCAAGGCAGAACTCAGACCTGCTCAGACATGCCAGACCTCAGCCTCAAGAAGGAAGTGCAGATCATATCTGTTCCATCATTCCAGGACAAAATAAAACCAAAAGTTAAAGTTGCTGATGTCACATGTGAGAAGGGTCACTTTACTTCATAAAAAAAACCATGAAAAAGAATTAGCTCTGTTTATCATTATTATAAAAAAAACACATCACAAGTTATCTGGTAAACAATGAAGACATGCAATGTGCTGTTCATTCAGCTGTATTTTATGGTAGTTTTAAATAGTTTCAATAATATTTAAACAATTTAAATAATGGTGTTTGTTGCAGATGCGTGTGGATCAGGACGAGGAGGTCAAACAACTCACTCAGCTGAGAGATTCTCTTAAATTGCTCCTGCAAGTGGATGGCAAGGAGGTATGCATATTTCTAAAGTTGTGTTTGTGTAAAACTTAGAAAAACTCAGTATATTGTGTGGGCTTACTGCACATCTTTATTTCATCAGTTTAAGTGAAATCACTGTTTTTATCCTAGGAATATCTGAACAGGAAGAACTCGGGCAATGGGTACAGTATCCACCAACCACAGGGAAACAAGACGTATGGGACTGAGAAATCTGGTTTCCTGATGAAGAAGAGTGATGGGTGCGTAAAATCATCAGGTTTTTTAGCAGTTTCAACAAGAGTAATGATGTTGGGATTGTTCAAACAGTAATTAAACACAAGAGAACACGGTTTGTGTTGTCACTGCCGTTAATAAGAGCAAAATGTGGATTATGAGGAGAATGTGCCGTTCTGTCTGAACTCTTAAACATAAAAGGACTTTATCACAAATGTATATATAAATATAGATAGTGGATATTTAAAAGCAAAAAGCACAAATTAAAAGGAAGTAGAAGAGATCAGAGTTACTTAAAGAGAGCAAATCTGGCACAAACTGGGAATGGCCGACTCAGCTTTGTCTGCCCCATCTGGTCTTCATTACTGTGAGATGAAGAGTCAAGCAGGGGCCCCTCCTTAGGAGTTTTTTTGGCAGAGTAGCTAACGGAGCAGATCCAGCTTTTTTGCGTCACACACACATACACAGAGCCAGATTACTGTGATACGGAGGGGGATGTGGTTCAGTAGGACAAATAGAGGAGAGTAAATGCTCAGGTCACAGACAGAAAACAGAACCCATTTTCAGCCATTTCACTGTATTTCAGTCAAGATAATGAAAACAGTAGTAAGGTGCTGTGAGCATGATTAATAGAATTTTTAGATCAGTATTGCTCCAACTATTAATGCTTGTTTTCAGCTCACAGGGTGTTGCACACAACTCAAGCTGGCAGTGTAGATTCATACCTTAATGTCTCTCATTAATCCTGCAGGATCAGGAAGGTTTGGCAGAAGAGGAAATGCGGAGTCAAATTTGGGTGCCTGACTATTTCACACAGCACGGTGAGGACTAATCATTGAAATTTGCCACACTGATCAAACTTTAGGCAAATATACACATAAATAATTTCTCTCTACGTATTATTTTATGTTTGTTTGTTTTCAGATCAATCGACCACCAGCCAAGTTGAACCTTCTCACCTGTCAGGTCCGGCCCAACCCAGAGGACAAGAAAACTTTTGACTTGGTCACTCGTAAGATAAATTTCTTTTGATTAATAAGAGCATTAAGTGCAGCTGTGTAAAAGCTTCTCTTTTTGGTTTTAACAATAACAGAAATAAGCATTTGTGGTATTTTACTATCAAATTAAACATTTATATTCCACAGAGCAGTTTATATTTTCCTGCCAATATTTACAAACAGTATTTCATTTTTTTTGCAGATAACCGGACGTATCATTTCCAGGCAGAAGATGAACAGGACTGCATGATGTAAGCACCAAAACGACTGCAGACTATAACACATTATTATTTACCTTTCAGCTCATACTTCTCATTACAAAAGTGAGTTCTTACAAACTGAGCTCCTTTTAAATTAAGCTCAGCCTGTGTTGAAAAGAAAACTTTGAAATGTTCACACAGAAGTCAAGCTAACACTTAAAGCAGAGCCCTGAAATGAGATGCTGTTTAAAAGAAGTGACGTGATGCAGAGACAGAAACATCGGCCCTCTCAGGGTCCGTGTCCCAGCTGGTTCTGGGTGGGACTTCTAGCCACAGACAACAAGCAAGGAATCAATCTTTGATGTGTTGTGGTTTCAGAGGATTGTGGGTGGGGGTTGCATCTGTCCCTTGCCTTTATGTTTTTGTCTCAGCCTGCAGTCAGATTTCTTTGATTTGATGGGGTCTGTGAGTTTAGGTTCACAGGAAGATGAAAACGGTTCGTAAAGGGAAAAGTTCTGAGGCTTCAAGAATGACTGATGTGACTGTGTGTGTTTGTAAAGCTGAAAAAGTGAGACTGATCATTAAACAACAAAAACCACGTGTGCATCACATGATCAAGAAACCTTTAAAGAAAGAGTCCTCTGCTTTCCCATGGCCTCCCACCTCACGAGAATCAGATAACACACGGACACTGTTTTTCCTTTAGCTGGATGTCAGTACTGCAGAACAGTAAAGAGGAGGCGCTGAACACAGCGTTGGGAGGAGATCAGCTTCACCTTCAGGACAGCGGGCTCCAGGAACTCTCCCAAGCCATTATTGCAGAGCTTCGACACATGCCGGGCAACGAGGCGTGTGCAGACTGTGGAGCTCCAGGTCAGACGAAATGTCTAATCTCATTTCCCTTATTATTTCTCTGTGTTTAGTTCAGAGAAACATTTTGTCCTTGTTTGGTGTGTTTTAGACCCGACATGGTTGTCCACCAACCTGGGAATCCTCACTTGTATCGAATGCTCTGGGATCCACAGAGATCTGGGGGTGCATTACTCCAGGATTCAGTCACTCACCCTCGACCTGCTGAGCACTTCTGAACTACTGGTACTAAATGTACTCACAGAAACAAAAACAGTTTTTTGTTGTCGTAATTAAAAATGTTAAATAACAGTGTGTCTTTCTCTGACATGTTGACATTTCTTTGTGAGTCCAGCTGGCTGTCAGCATTGGCAACACCAGATTCAATGACATCATGGAGGCAGGCCTCCCCAATGACTCTGTCAAACCGTTCCCACAAAGCGACATGTTAGTGGCTGTTTTCTTAATATCTATCAGTCTAATTGTTTAAAAGGCCAACATTAGAAAATTACTTTTACATGTGTAACCTTTCAAACTAGGAATGCGAGAAAAGAATACATTGTTGCCAAGTATGCCGAACGCCGGTACGTCCTGCGCAGAGAAGAATCCGATCCCTGCCGGCTGTACGACGCAGTGAGGGGCCGGGACCTCGTGTCACTCTTGCAGCTCTACGCTGAGGGAGCCGACTTGGCCAAGCCGCTCGTGCTCCCCGAAGGACAGGTGAGAGAAAATACAGCCTCAAGCAGGTTTTCACGATTGCAAGACATGTCTTGTTAGAGTTTGAGTGTTTGTTTTGAACCCTTACTGGGCTAAATTTAAACTCCAACTCTTGCACAGATGTTGTGCGTTTAGTGTGAATGACTCAAACATCCTGACAAGGCCACCCACGCACTTTTGTTTACATTTCTGAACACTTTTGTGTGAGGTTTTGAAAAATGTAAAAGTCACTTCTCTTACTTAAATAAAATTGCCAGAAATTTAAAAATTAATCCCAGTCATGGTGTGTAAAGGCCATACTTAAGTTGTACCAGGATGTGAATTTTATTGTGCTGCTATGTCATTCTTGTGTGTGGTTCATCAGTCACTCCCATCTCTTTTGGCCTTTCCCTCAACTCCTCATCTTTATTTCCTCTCCGTTAGTGACGCCTCATCTTCTTCTCTTTAATCATACTCGCGTCTTGTCAGCCACTTCCTCATCAGCTACAGCCGTGTGTGTGTAGTATGGTTTACTTTGTGAGTGTAAGAGGCTGTTTATTTGTGTTAGTTGGCTTTTAGTTATTTCAGCTTTTAGGTCAGAGCTCACGTCTCTAGAGAGAAAACGAGACAGGCTTATTCAATTACGCCGGCACCTCGGCCCCCCTTTTGGCACCTCACTTAACTGGATCATCCTTGGAGCTGTTTCCACTTTTTAATGCACCAAAACAAACCTTTGACTTAAAATCAGCAGAACATTTGACAAGAGTGAGAGTTTCATTTTCAGGGATTTAATAAAGAGTGTGCACATGGAGCATCTATTTCAGGGTCAACAGATTAGCCTCATTTGTTCTCCTTACTTCTGCTTCAAGGGGAACAAAGAGACCGCTCTTCATCTCGCTGTCCGCATTGAGGAGAAGAGCTCTCTGTCCCTGGTGGATTTCCTTTGTCAGAACAGGTCGGACAAGTTTTGTTTGTTGCATTTGCTGCCTCTCTTTAGAAATTGTATTTTGTCTTCACTTTTGTGAAGTTTAACACCGTCTGTTGACACCATATGTGCCCTGCGCAGCAACTGCCTGGAGAAGAAGACAACAGAAGGGAACACAGCACTTCACCACAGCGTCCTTTATCACAAGCCTGAATCACTCAAGTTGTTGCTCAAAGCAAAGGCAGCTATTCACACAGGTACATTTTACTATCTTGATTAGATTTCAGTTATCTAGAGCAGCAAGTAAAAACTGTTTTTTTTTTTCCCTCCTGCAGTTAATTCAGCTGGAGAGACCGCTCTGGATATTGCCAAGAGGCTGCAGCACACACAATGCATCGATCTGGTGAGACCTCATTTTCCACAACTTTGAAGACTTCAGATTCTCAAAGAACACACATTGTCAGAAGTGAGCTCACATGATCGAGTTACAAGATTAAAATACCTGCCAGAAAGCCATCTCCAGAAACAAAACAATGCTGCTTCCACAGCTGGAAATACTACCTTAAAAAAACTCCCTACACAGCCGCATCAGGCCTCCAGTGTGCATCGTTTATAAACTGGTTTTATTTTCTTACCGGCCATCTGCCTCGCTGAATCAGACTCTCTTTATGCAACATCCTGTTTGATTGTAAATGACCTTGTTTTACAGGATGTTGTGAAAAAGTTGGAAAAAAATTAAAAATAAACATGGGGACATAAAATTTATTTCTAAATGAAATGTGCAGACAGCAGTCTTTTTGTGTTTACATGCCAACAAGCTGTTTTTCTCTTAAAACCCTCAAAAACTATAAAAAAAAAAACCACACACACACAGAACCCCCAAGCTATAATCCAAAGGAAAGAAGCAAAAAGCAAGAAAACTAGAATCAAAATTAAGGTAAAAGTTTAAAGGGGGCATATCATCCAAAATCCACCTCTTTTAGCTGTTAAGTACATTTTATTGTGTACTTGGGAGTCTTTAAGAGTGCAGAAAAGTTGAATTTAGTCTCTCCCGGTGCTGCATAGATATCTTTATATTCTGTTTGGGTCATATTTTTCCACCCGTTCAGTTTTCTCTATTTCCTATAATGTTTTCTGAACGATTACGTCAACTTATTCGAAACAAAATTACCAAATAAAGTCTGGATTTACCAACTACAGTTTGTCCGTCTTTATTCTTCTCTGGCTCTGGTTCATATTCATTAGTAGTTAAAACATTTCTGTGCAGCCAGATAATCACAACCCCCTTTATCAAACCAGAATAAATCAGTCTGTAAGCTGGAGGGAGGCGGGGTGTGAAGCACCTTGTTTGGATCTAAAGAGACAGCCTCAAAACGAGTTGATCTGAGACACACCTCAGAAAAGGGGTGAAAGAGGAGCTTGTGGGGCTATAATGAGGAATTCAGACCAAAGAATTGAAGTTCCACTTTATAAAGACCACAACTGAATGATTTAAATGTAAAAAAGGATTTAAAATCATATGTGTCCTTTATTTAATTTTTATCATTACAAACTACCCGACTTCAATATTTAAATTTTTTAGACATGAAATTTCAATCGCAGGTTGTATCAGGAAGAGCATTCAGCGTAAAAGAAATGCCAAATCTGACATTCGACTCCCGCAGAGAGGAGCAGCCAGAAAGAAAAAAAAAAAAATAATAAATCAACATATTTGACATGAAATTGACACACAACTTGCTGAGCATTTATCTCTGTTTTTGTGTATATTGTGTATTTTTTTTTTAGCTGGAGCTGGCCCAAAGTGGCAAATTTAACTCTCAGATTCATGTGGAATTCCCATGGGAGACTCAGTCTCAAGAGTTTTATGACAGTGAAGACGACCTGGATGAGAAGGTAAAACACACACACACACATCCTTGTACTTGCATCAAACTGAGGACTTTGTATTGACTTCCATTCATTTTTGTAACTGTATTTATGCCTAACCCAGACATTTCCCTAAAACCAACCTTTACTAGTCTTTTCCTAACTTTAACCTGAACCAAAACTTAATTCACACTATACCTTTAAACCTAACTAGTAGAGTGCAGTAGAGCTGCAAATAAAGTGAGGACATTGAAGAGGTCCTCACTTTACACCAAAGACCTCACTTTGATAGTAACTATGGCGCAAATGGCCCTCACTCTGTAGTAGAAACAAGTACTTTCTCACACATACACACTTATAGTCTTGTTACCAACTTCAACTTTTAGTCGAAGAAGCTTGTAAATAGTTAAAAGTTATACATTTTTACTCACTGTGGAAAAGTTGATTAAAAAATACACTTTTCCAACAACAAACATAGTTCCTGTGCAGTCTTGAGAAGTATGGATAGTACTCAATATGTTTTATTTTTTCATGTCTAGATAAGTATTATCTGTTTCATTGTTTGTGTTTCTGTACTGAGCATTCACAGTAAATAATGTCCTTAGACTTTAAAAATGGTCCAAATATTGACTGAAAAATAAATCTGATATTTGAAATGTGAGGCTCAGATCATTTCTGCCTTCCTCCAGGTGAGCCCAGTGTCCAGAAACCGCTCCCTTCCATCATCAAACGGAGGTGGTGTTTCTCCCTTTGCCAGATGGAGCCACATAAATGGAACGAATTCCAAGCCATGTCAGACATATGAGAACCTGCCTCCAGCCAACAGTGCCCCCTCTGGAGCTTCAGTGCCACCACCACTACCTGCTAAATCAGTACAAAGAGGTGTGTTACTGCTGAAAAACACTTAACCAGTTCACCGTTGGTTTCACTGATTTGTAGTGTTACAGTTTCTGTGTTGACCTCCGCAGGTCGCTCAGACCCTCAGATTTCAGCCATGACACAAGATGGAAGCCAACTCCGTCGCCGCAGCTCTAACCCGTCTACACACACCTCCACTTCTCAGACACCATCGCTCAAACACGCTAATTCAGAGAGTTCAGGCCAGAGTGGGAGACCCCCGAGGTCCCCACGTGGACAGGGATGTCTGCAGAGGACACACAGGCAGACCTGGGATGGCCAAACCAGTGCTAGTTCTGGGTCACAAAGTACACTGGTATCCCCTCAGAATCCCGTAGGACCTGTCAGGTGAGTAGAAAATTGATGCTGACATGGCAAGTGTGAAAAATCTCATCTGAGTGAATCTCTCCAGGGCAAAGTCCTTTCATTTTTTCAGTTTCTCGTAATCTTGTGAAATTTCTAGTTCAGAGAAGACCACTTCATATCGTCGCAGCAGTGGAGGAAGCAGCCATGGAAAGTGTGTGGGAAGCCAGGAGGAGTTATACTGCAGCCCTGTGGAAAATAATACAGGTTCCTCCGCGCCATCTTCATCCTCTTCATCCTCACCAACCGTGACCTGTGCCACACGCTCCCGCAGGAATGCAATGGTACCAACTCGCACAGGAACCTCATTGTGTTGTTTTTTAGCCGTCAGTCTTCAGCTCTCAGTTTCAGAACAGGAGTTAAAAATAAATCCTGAGAGATTTCACAGTCAATATGAGTTTTCTGATGGTACACTGAGAATTGGATTACATGTCTCCTGCAGGTTTCTGGCAGCAGGCCACAGAAGCGTGTCAAAGCTTTGGTAGACTGCCGAGCAGTCAGCTCTGAGCAGCTTGCTTTCTTTAAAGATGAAGTCATTGTAGTCACGGCAACTAATGACTCCCACTGGTGGGTAAGTAAAACTACAGTTTATTTCATTTTTTATTATTATTATTTTTTCTAGGGCTTAATTGTGTAACTGCACACACAGACTCTAGAGTGAAATAATATCCAGTATATGTAGTTTACTCTTCATAAACAGACTAATCTTATACATTTCCATAGATCTTTTTTTGTGATTTAAGATAATAAACTTTGCATGACTCCTTTTTCTCACAGATTGGACACATTGAAGGGGAACCATCGAGAAGTGGGTCCTTTCCTGTCAACTATGTACACAGACTAACAGACTGACAAGGATGCATTTCTGAAGCAGTGGAGCTTTGTCACAGAGTGGACTTTACTGACAGGAAAAGACCGTAACTTTGAGTTTCCACATGAGGATCTACTGGCCAAAGGGCTCCTAAAGTTGTAAATTACCATGTCAGATTTGCTACTCTTTTAAACATTTATTCATCTCGTAAACACAAGTAAACTGTCACCACAAACCTTTAGCCACAATCGAATGGAGCAAGAATAAAAGCATCGTGGCTGATTTGAGCTAACGTGCTTCTGATCAAACATTTGCACTGCAGACATTTAAGTTAACAAGGATTTATTTGTACATAGAGGCAAAACTTTCCTTCAGGGCAAAACCCCTTTAAGGCACTTTAAATTTTAGAGGAATCCTCTGCAGCGTTAGCAGAGCCAGCTGTTAAACAGGGGTGTAGCTGCTTTCTATTTTGTCTAGTGTTTTAAATCACTGTATAATGAGACTTGTAAAGTTCAAACCTGCCCAGGGTCAGCTGCAGCACCAACCTGGGACGTGCCTACGTGTGTGTCTTCAAAGAAACGCCAGACGTCTGTGCAGGCCGACGAGACAGCTGAAACTTTGAGCTGACTGGCTGCAGACAGAGTGGAGGATCCACTTTCTCCTGGCTTCAGGCATCCGTCTCTGGAGGGGGGGGGAAAGGACCCTCTCTCCTACCAGGAAAAGGTTCTTAAAGAGGGCTTGTTAGGACCCGCTTCTCATCTCTTTTCATGGCACGGTTGCACACAGAGAAGCTTCCAGGATTCACGGTGCATTATGGGAGAAAAGATTTTGGTAGAGGCGTCATTACTCTTATTTTTATAAATAAATATCCACGCTACACATTTCACTCACTTTACAAATGATTTTGTACATATTTGTGTAAACCTGACATAATAACTGTATGTTTTAATGTTCAATATACATTTTTAAGTACAGTGTTACTTTTTGTTGCCAGTTTGATGTGTTTATTTTTGTGCAAGTCTTCCGAATGCCACAAAATAAGGGAATAGACAGAACATTGAGTGTTTTTGCACTTGACTGTTTCTGTTAACATCGTCTGGTTACAGTGTTGGTTATTAACTAAAGAAATCAGCAGACAGCCGAGTTAGCAGATGCGTAAGGCAGCGGGGGCATCTGTGTCAGATTGTCACTGTAAGTAGGAACTGTGTGAAATGTAAATAACTAATTAGCTCATTTTCAGTGAGTGTATTTGTAATATACACATTAAAAGTGTTTAATTGAATGCTAATGTTAATAATGTGGTATCTTTCCAAACCTGAGTCCCTTATATTTAAGTACATACTGGGTTCATTTAATAGAGGATGGAAATGAACTTTTTTGTTAAAAAATGTGACCAAAAGTTTACTATTTAACACCTTTTGGACATTACATTGTGTTTTAAAATATAATCTAACATTAGAATATAAAACATATGTAATATTCTCAGAAAATGGCAATATCTTATAATTCAAATAAAATAAACGTATATTTGCTGCTAAAATACAGACAATTTAAAATAGGTTTTAAAGCATCAGCCTTGAAAAAAACAGTTTTATATAGTCCTCCATCTGGGTTTTTAAAAGTATACATTCTGAAATAATAAACATCCACCTTTTCTTCTGATACTCTGATACTATTTTTTTTTACCAACATCCCACCCTAACCTAAATCCCTTCAGACTTCATTGAAGCAGCTTCATTTCGACTCCATCTGGATGACACTTTGCTCTGAGCCTCTGTCCAAGAGTCAAAATATAAAAACCCAACCTGTCACTTACGTAACCAGCCACCACACAGTCAGCACATGGAAACATCACGCCTGAGCTTAGGCTTGTACAATTTCACATCAATCAAACGTATGTCCTCATTAATATCTTAGATAAGCTTTACTTGTACAGAGGTGAAAGCTTAATACAGAAATATAATTTTATGATTGATCCATTAAGATGAGGACTTAAAACTTGCATTAATTCCAGGGTTTTATAGAATTCCTGTATTCATTAGTGTTTCTTCTGTCACATTACTGTATAAATACCTAAGTAATGGCTTTCACAACCCAAATACTGAGCTCTAAGTATTAAATGTATATGCTTGTGATGCTTTTTATGAAGTCAACTCAGCCTAATGTACAGAAACTCCACAAATCCTAGCTTGTGATAATTGAGCACTTGGAGCACTTTACTTGTTATCTAAGCGAATGAATGGATTCAAACCCAGCCTGCTCCAGTTCTTTTTGTCCCAAAGAACTTAGTTACATCACTGAGTGATTTTCTGCTGACCAGGTGTTCAGCTGCTGCTGTGAAATGCTGCAAGGTGACCCAAATATTCCCTCCTGTTCCGCTGCGAAAATGTGAAATTTAACACGTTGCAGTTTTCAGAAAAACTGCTAAAGGTTCTGATTCTGTTCTGAAAAAGAGAAACAAATCTTCACACCATTGAAATATATTTAGTCTATTTATTCTAAGTCAGCTTATTTTACAAAAAAAAAATTCTTACAAAAAATGAAATTGCCTAACATGAGATTGTGTGACATTAACATGTCTTACTTTGTGCTGAAGTATATAATAAAAACAAAAGAGTGTAGGCAAATTGAAGCATAAAAGAGCAGAACATTCAGTTTCAAAGCTTTTTCCTCCAATAGAACCGCTACTTCTAATACATGAAACAATTAAATTGTGGAATCATTTTGTAATTTCTTGCTTCTAGATAAAAGTGAAAGAAAATTATCACTAAACCTGTGCTTACTTAAAGCATACAACATTTTAAACAACACAGCCAACGATTTTAGCTCACATTTAAACTTAAGTAGAGTTTCCAGTCAGGAAAAATATAACTGTAAGTGTTCAATAACTAATGAGCAGGGGACATGATGGACAGAAAGAAGCACAAAATGTTGAAACATTCTAATAGTAGATTTCAGAAAAGTGTTTTTGTCCCTGTGGCTGGCCAGCATTTATGACAGTAAAGGGCTGTGAGAGCAAAACTTGTAGTAGTAATTTCTACCTCCAGAAACATTTATTCAGTAAATAAATGTGCTTTTGTTGAAAGCTACGTCAGCCCGAATGTCCTCCTGGAGGCAAGAAATAAAAACAAGTGCATTAAAGCCAACCTCAGGTTCAAACAACACACATCTGGTTATCTGGTTAATCAGTGATTTAAAAAAAAAACAGACAGAAACATCTAACAATCAGATATACATTCATTCTGCAAGTGAGTCCAAAGATCTTTGGAAAATGTCCTTTTTTTTCATTCAAAGGCAAAGAAAAAGGGTGCAGTCCACATGTCTTGAGACTTCCTGTTCAGAGAAAATATGTTTTTTGATGAGGTCTATGATAACTGGTTATCACCCTATTTATTAAAATCATTATTTGTATTATTTCTATTAATGGTAATGCAAAAAATGCCTATGACGTTAAGCAGGTGTATATCTGTAGCCTAAAACACAGGAGCATAAATTTATATTTAAAGCCTTTAAGAACTTTTATTTCTTGAGAAGCTTTCTAATGGAACATTTTTTTGCAGAATATGGTTTACGTGCACAAAGACTGTGCTTACAGTAGCCATGTGGAATGATTATATAGAATAAAGGACAACATTCAAGGAGTAAATCTTCATGGCTTCATTAGCTGAACTAAAACCTAAAATCTGTGACAATTTCCTAATCAAAGAGGCACTCCAGCAATGTTTTCTTCACACCATTTGAAACAAGTTTTGTCAGGTTTCAGTCACTCTCTTCAAACAGCTTTGAGAAACAAATTTTTTAAGCCCTTAAAGTCTAAAACAGATAATACTCAAAGCTAACATGTGGCCTCGTTCTGATCAACTTACATTTTAAAACTCATGCTTTAGGACATCTGGTTTTACATGCTTTATGGTGCATCTCATTTTAAATGCCTAAAAGCAAAACAGAAAACGTATAGAAACCTACAATAAGTGATTGTACAATCAAACCATGTGCTTTTACTTTAAAGAGTTTTGCATCTTTTTTTTAGCATAAACCCTTTTATGACAATAGACTAAACAAAGCACCATTAGGCGGTATGGCCTTTGTAGAAAATGGTGAGGAACATGTATAGGATGCTAGTGTGCTAATTGATACTTGTATTTTTTAACACAAACTGCAGTTCGACTGAACCTTTGCCTCACTGCTGTAATTTTCAGATACCACACAATAGATAACCTCTGTGTATTTGCTGTGCTTTTCACACAAACACACACAAATGCAGCTAATGCTAGGAAGTAGTTAAAAGGTATGCAAGAGAGAGTTAAGCATTGATAATTTAAAGAGCATGTGATTAAGATCTGGAATAAAAAGATGAGACTATATGTAAAATGAGGTCATTTTAAAGTCTTGCTAGGCATGAGGAATTTAAATATAGTTTGTAGTGTAGTTTGCTGATCTCCAAGTTAACAGAACTGAACTGAAAACACTAAGAAACCCTGATTAAATACAGTCAAACTCTCTCTGCTGTCTCATTACTGCAACAAAATGATGCTAGTGAGGCTTTTGTGCACCTTAAGTCCTGTTTGCAGTCTAGGAAGCAAAGTCTCAGCTCTTAAGTTGTGTGAGACACAATAAGCAGTGATTTCATATGATGCATGCATGAGTCAGCCTAAATCCAATCCCTGTTCTAAAACATGGATGGCATTCTTTACAAACCTCCCTCTGTAATCTCTCGTCGGATCTCTACAGCTGTCACATTCTGTTGGGTTACAGCTCTCAGCTGGATACATTCTGTGCGTTTGGAGAAGCAGATTTAGGATGGATGGATGAGTGGTTGCTAGGTGACAGGATAAAAAGAGGCCACAGGTGGAGTTGTCCCAGCGTGAATGTCTTTCCTGCGGTCTCTTGCGTCTTTTTTGTTTTGCGTGGCTGAAAAAACAGATGCCATGGTAGGAGCTGGAGCCAAGGCACAATTATTTATTTTTAAATCAAGTTCTACTTTTTTTTTTCTGCTTCCTTAGTTTTATCTAAAATGAAACCCCTCATCTTTGTCTGCTGCCCTTCACTCCATTCTCCTTGAGGTGAAAAAAAAAGATTATTCAGTGCTTTCATTAATCCTTTTCCTTCTTCTGAGACTAACCTAAACAAGCTAAAATACATCAAATCTCTTGATGAATCACAGACCAAATCTGTGCCTCTCCTCCCACATCACCTGACTCATCTGTGCAGTGTGGGTTTTATCTGAGTCTCTCATATGCTAACTGCAAGCAGCAAAGAATCTGTGAAAACAGTGAGGACACAATGACATCCGTCGTACTGGTGTGAGCGTGATTGGTTTTCTAGCCTCTTCGAAAATACACAAAAACGGGTGGGAGGGGGGGTCTCCTTACTAGCCTCTGTGGTATTTGTAGGCACTCTAAACCCCTCGAGGACCAGCCTCAGGATAAACGAGCAGTAAGGTTGAAGTTGGAGAGCAACCGTGTCACTGAGAGTTAGCTAAAGACAGGAAGTCGATCCTCCCAGGTGTTTAAAGCACATTTCGAAAGTCAGAGAAAGAAATTCAAGCATCTGCTGTCTCATTTGAGTTTCACAGGCCAAGGAAGACATGTGCGAAGTCCAAGCATGGAGGAAAAGACGATGGCGGGTCGATGCTTCTTGAACCTGGTGCCTTTCTTCAGTCGTTGGGTGGTCTCCGCCACATGCAGCTCTCCCTGCTGGGCTGCGGTGGATATCCGCGTAACCAGCTCCCCGTGGACCACCACCTGCTGCTCCGAGCGCACAAACATCTCCCTGAGCTCCTCCAGTCGCCGCTCCATCTCTCGGATGACACGCTGCCGCTCCTCCACTTCCAGGAGGCGCCGCCGGGCTGCCTCGAACTCCATGCTGGAGCTGGGGGTGACCAGTTTTGAAGACGGGGCCGTGGCAGACCTGGATGGTGGGTCAGAACCAGCTAGCAGAGCTGCTGTCACCCTCCGGAAGTCTCCCATAGAGATGGAACGCCTGGTTGCTGGAGATGCAAGTGCCAGGAGAGCAGAGGCAGACGCAGAAGGCGGCATGGTTGAGAGAGGAAGAGCGGAGGAAGATGGTGACGGAGAGGATGAATCCGGCAGATGGAGGTCAGGCTGTGAGTCCGTACCTTTAAGGGCTGCTGTCGTGTCCTCAGCTGCGTCCTCATCACTGCTTTCTGTGCTTCTTTGATGTTCCTTTGTAGCCTTTGCTTCACCTTTCTTACGTTCCTTGACGCTGCTGATGTTCTTCTCCATCCTGCTGTGTCAGATGAGCGAGGAGCTGGGCAGAGGGAGCAGAGATGTGCAGCGAAGCAGCCTGGGAACAGCTCCATTCATTAATAAGACATCGGAGCTCGGATTGTGCGGTCTCTGCATCCGAGTTGTTGTGCTTGGGAGGCTGCCTCCTGGCATTTCATTGGCTGCTGAGCTCATGAGCATGTCAGCTTATGATTGGGCAACCTTCCTCTGTGCTGCTGATGCTGGCAAGCTGTTATGTCCTTCGCCTGACTGCTTCGTCGTCATCCTCTGGAGCTGTGCTTCAATCTGCTGTGCTCAGTCAAAAGGTGCACACGGATCAACTTACTCCTTTTTTTTTTTTTTTTTACTTAAATTTGCTTTCTTTCTGTTTTCTATGCCTCTCTGCTACCATCCTGCTTCCCAGCTGGTCTCTCCATTTTTATCTCTATCTCTCATTCAGATGGTTGCCCATAGCAACACAACCTTGACATCAAATGGGAATGGAGGGAGGGAGAGGGTGATGCTCCACTTTATCTCTCCCTTAATCACTTTGCTGCTCAGCGTTACCACCCTGTCATTTGATAGAGTGCAGTTTTTTTGTCCACAGTTATACTTTTTTTCTCAGATTGGCAAGAACAAGAACTCTGACTGAGACCAATAAAGCAGAGAACAGAAAATATGTATTTTCTAGGCACACAGTTCAATTCTATCCCACAATCAAGTAATTATGTTACCTTTCTTGTGAAAATGATGTATATATCAAAAATAAATTTGACTTTGCATCACAGCCTATCTAAATATCTTGAAATTGGCCCCTGTCTCTTTAAAAACCTCCTATCATTTCTGGCACTCCCACTTCAGCACATTTTTAAACTATGCTTTGGGGAAAGGGTGCTCTGTGGGCTGGGAGCTCAGCTGCAGACTGAGCTCCAGGGAGGAGCTTTGTGTAAATAGGCGTACCAGCAAGCATTTAGGCAGCTCCACATGGCTACCACAGGAGATTCAAGGATTTCTCAAACATGCATGAATGAATCAAAGCAACACTCTGGGTATGTTTTTGGTGAGGGGATGACATTATAACATGATATAAAGCTCAAGCAAGTCGATTTTGCATAATGCCCCTTTTAATTATCACAACATATCGGTTTTAAAAGCTTCAAAGCTAAATTAAATACCATGTTCTTAATTTTACCAAGAGGTTTCAACTCCAGTAGACACTTTGGTAAAATAAACTTAACAGAGGAGGAAAAAAATACAGAATCAGCTTCAGGCTGACCTGAAGCAATCTTTATTTGCGATCGTAGCTCACAGCAAACACTGTTTATTAAACACAGTACATCTCCATGAGCAAAGGAGGTGAGCATCACTACTGAAAACAAAGTATATCTCAGCAGAACTACAAGTATAAATGAAAACCAAAGTCAAATGAAATGAAATTCAGTGTGGAGATGTTAATGGATATGGATAAAAAAACAGAACACTTCTAGATTCTTTGGTAATGGAAACAGTAATAGCCTACTTCCCAAGCAGCAACATTTTCCTCCCTAGATTTCATGAAAATACAAGGAACATTTAAGTGTATTATGAAATATATCGATTATAAGCCTTCCATTATTAATGTTTTTGCATATAAACAAAGGCTGCAGAATCCTGCCTATTGACACCATTACTTTGTGTAACAATAGTATAAAATCCAAACTCAAAACAGCTTTGCCTTTTGTGCAGTCTGATCTGACAGTAACCAGTTACATCATCAGGATATAATACCTTGAACTAGGTTTTTTTTCTTGCTCTAATAGTCAGTCCCTGGGTAGGTTTACCTCTCTGTCTAGACAAGTATTGACTAATTGTGTGGCTGCACTGCAGAGACGATGAACAACCAGAGTAAGTAGGAAGACAGAGTTTACTCAAAGACACAAGGCTGGCGGCATTTTAAGTCACGAGTATCAAAGGTTTAAATAAATGTCCTCTTTTAGGCTGAAGTGAAACAGATAAAGCTTTTAGTGGGTCAGAGGTGGGTTTGCATGTGTGTGATGTCTATGTGCATACATATTTGAGTGCTCACTTAGCTCTTTGCTTTTATCTCGCAATTGTCATTGCATTAGCCATAGCTATAGCTTTTCTCTTCCTGCTTTTAGCTTTATCGCTCTCTGAAGAAAACAGAGGAGTTGTGCAGAACATAAGATAAAAACAAAAGGAAAGAGGATGTTCTCCACAATTTTCTGTTCTGTTAAAAATTACAGCCCGCTTTGAAAAAGTCAAACATGTTTTTTTTACCAGCAAAAATTGACACAGGATAAATTGCCATCCAGTTGAGTGTTTCAAGTAATTATGTTCTTGTGCCAAATCCTTCTAAAACACAATTATTTACACCAATCTCTCTTTCATACCGTTATAAGCAAAATAAAAACCTAAGCTCCATCTGCCAAGCTGAAACAGATTTATTTAATCTGTCTTTCTGTATTGATGTTGGAAGTGTGATGGATACTCTATCCATATTGTGTTTAAATTATTTTTTTTCACCTGTTTGACATCAGATGTGTGTAGTGGAGGACTTAGCTTGGAATCAGTGTTACATAATCTGGCTGCATGAAGCTTAAGAGCTGCAGAGAAAACCACCTTTCAGCTGAAAGATAGTTTTACTGTCAACCCTTTGGTTTTCAGCTCTATATCAAATATAAATGTTTTTTAATAAAAAAATTAGACTACTTAATAATATATAGACTGCACTAAGGGTCTAATGTGTCAAACTTGAGGCCCCCTTACCAAATGTGGCCCGCCACAACATTTTTTGTGGCCCGGAAGAGCTGCAGCGATGTCTGCTGCTTTAAAGCCAGCATTGACCATAAACTACATTTCCCATAATGCATGTCGATTATTTTACCTTCAAAATGACAGCATTCCACTACTAGATGGAGGTGCACTTGATTCAAAAGTAGTCGGTGAAATATGGTGTGTAAAATCTCCATTTCACTGCATTTACTTTTGCAGTTGTACTTGGAGGTGGGAATTTCCCACTTATAAGTAGTAGTACATTTTAACTGGTATGCCACTTCCAGTACGAATTCCCTTTCGGAAAGTGGGAGAGTTCAAAAATTTCGATGGCAGCCACTCACCACAACTCAACAGCAAAGTTAATTCCAACCATATTGTTCATGTGACCCTTGTTGAAAATGAGTTTGACACCCCTGCTTTAAAGCAATAGTTCAGATCTTTTGAAGTGAGGTTCTGTGGAAAGGTTAAGAACAATTATTATTGTTTATTTAGTTGTTAGTGGATGGTTGTTTCTCTGTTTGGAGAAACAGATTCAACTTGACAAAATTGGAAACCACTGCTGTCTAAAACAACTCTAGCTTAATGCTACTGAATAACCTTTACATTACATCAATGCCTTAAACTGATTTAAAGTAAATGTTGAGGGAAAAGAAACTTAAAAAAAGACCCTCCTTGGACATTTATAACGTACAATACGACACACTGTGTGCGCAATGATCGAAATGCAGAATGTTCAGGATCAAGAAGCAAATATTTCATACAGAGATGCCTTTTTATTTTAGAACATCACAGATTGTCTCTTCAGGATTTGATGACAGTAGTATATTTTTCAGCTGGTCACATGCAGTGTATTACATATTAAATGTATGATATACTGCAGGGTCATTTTCTTCAAATAAAAATATGGGTGCTGTATTGGAAAAGCTGCATTTTGTTTGTGTTTGTAAGAATTGTTGTCATTTTAGGTTTTTATGTGCAAGAAGCAGAAGAGAGGCTATTCAGACCCCTTACAAAGAAAACTAAAATGTGATCAATAAGACCTTAAACAGAAAAGTGTTGAGAAAACACTGACAGCAGCATTAAACAGAGAAAATCAGGTGGAGCATAAAAACAGCAACCCCCTCTTTTTCTTCTACGAGACAAATGATGGTGATGGTTTTCCACTGTTCTGTAATCAATATCAGTTTTCTCCTTCAGCTGCTGCAGCCTGATTCAGTCCCTCAGTGTGAGTGTGTGTGTTCAATAGAGAGTATGTGTGTAAATCATTCCTTGCAAATTACTAGCAAAATGACTTCAAAGAGGCTGGTGGTAACATAATAAAAGGCGTGCGTCTGTGTACAAATGAAGGTATTTATCTCAGACAATGTTGGTCTCGAGCCGCCACAGCTTGAGCAGCAGTCCCTGTTTTGGTTAGGTAGATGGGTAGGAACGGGTAAAAAAAAAAAGTGGTAATATGAGGAGGTGATTGCTCAAGTTTGGAGGAAGAAGGTGGAAAAATATGACTTTGAACTCTCTTGGGTCAAATGACCCACAAGGCCTCTGAGGCCAAGGAAAGCAACGTTCTGACTCATCTGTTTCATCTGTCTGTGGCAGCAGATCCAGGCTTTTCCAGAGTTTCTGACCTCCACATGCTCATGCTTCTGGAAATGAGGAAACCTCACATCTACAAACGAAACCGTTAGAACTTAGATCAGTGGTTCCTAAACCTTTCAGCTTTTGACCCATAAAATAACAGCAGCAGAGACTTGTGCCCCCAACTATTTTTGGGTGATAAACACTGTTAACACATCAAATAGACATGGGTATGTTAACAATATTCATTATGATAATTTCATCCATTTTTAAGTACACTAACCTCACAGTGTTTCACATTTTAACCTTAGCTTATTAACAGTTTAACCACACGGAAAACATCACAGTAAAAATCATTTTATTATCATTAGCAAAAATTATGATTGACCTCAACTATAAGTTCATGCCTGCTACTGCTTCTATATCAGGGTTACTAGGGACAAGGGGCATTGGTTTGCACATCTTCAGTTCTCAAATGGATCTTCCAGAGGTCCGGTGAGGAGGGTGGTCTTCTGGCAGGCGGCAGGTGGATGTTGCTCTCATCCCTTCCCAATTGCCTGGGAGATGGTCTTCAAACCCAAACTCTAACTCAAAACCCCAACAACAACAAAGGACCAGAAGAACCAGACCTAACAGAGATTTAACCCGACCACTGAACCAACTGCAACGTAATCCTTCCTGATTCTAAATGTTTACAAACCCCTCATCTATGTAGCTGAGACCCCAACTATAGTTGACCATCTCCTCAGACCCCCTGTACCAGTGTCTGTAGTTAGAACAGAAATATCCTGCTCTGACAGGCCATCAATCAGATTTTCAGCTAACTACTTATCACTAATCTAACCAAATAAAACACATTCAAATGCCACTTATCAAATGTCAATTATAATCTACCTCCTTGCTGTCACCTTCTGGCCAAATAAGAGTACTGTTTTCTAATAAAACACTGACTTGATAAAACAAATCTACACATTCTCATCTAACCGCACCTCTAACGACAACCTGTCTGGACCCCCTTGTTTATCCATCCTTGAAATAAATCAAGTTACACACAATTATTCAGTTAGAAGGTATTTTCGCTTGAGCACACAAAAAATGGTTTCACATCACACAGTGGAAT
>JARVJO010000173.1:5081310-5094354 GCA_031762555.1 Cynodonichthys magdalenae | reverse complement strand
AAATGTTTTTGTAGTTTATCATATCCATAGATGTCCTAGTAAGCAAGCAGGGTTTGACAGCATGTTTTGTTTTTTTTTAAGAAAGAAAGATATCGTCAGATTATCGATATCGGGAAATGAAAAAAAAATTATCAAGATATTTTTTTTTGTCCATATTGACCAGCCCTAGTTAGAACCTTGACGGAGTTGGTACTAAAAAGGAGGCCGGCTCCATGAATCCTGGATAGCGGAAAAGATGTGGAACTGTGCAGAGCCGAGCCGAACTGAACCGTGCTGTAGAGGCACTAGTGGTAAAGGGGCAATAGATGGATAGAACTTTTTAATTTTTAAAAAATATTTATATCTAATAAAAATATCTGGAGTGTTTTGTGTAGATTAATAGCTCTGTATATGAAGTTGTAAAATTTCAATACAATCAAGAAGCTAAAAATACAACACAATCTTTACAACAAAAAGAGGTATCAAATATCAGGTTTTTCCACACACTTAGATCAAGACAAAAAAATAAACTTGTGGGATCAGGTGGAGCAGAGATCTCAGGTAAGTTTCTGGGTGCTCAGCCTGAACTCACGGTGTCTGATGTCAGGTCTGCTGGGTCCAGGGACATCTTGGCCACAGCTCGAGAGGAGTCTTTTCCAACCAGGGCGTTGTACGGAGCATTGTGTCCATAAAACTCTGAGAACGATAAATAACATAAAGATTAAACTTCAGGCTTTGTATTTATGTAACGAAATGGATGCAACAATAAAGGAGAAGGCAGAAAATTGGTATGGGCTAAGAAATAGTTTTAAGAGATTTGTGATAGTTATTGATGCTATTTGTTTTAACCTAATTTTCTTTTAACCTCATTTAAAATGTTCACAAATACCTTTTCCTTTAGTGACATCAAACACCACACCTTTTACTGCCATGTAAATAGGCTGACCCTCCTGAAATAACAAAATATAATGAATGAATAAATACACAGCAGCACACCCACTGAGCTAACCCGTCTAGAACCCTTCTCTGTGGGGTTACCTCGGTGCCATCGTACCGCTTCAGCTCCTCCTCGGTGAACAGTCGCACTGGTTTTGTTGCTGCTTTGAATCTTACTTTATCATCTTCTGCTAAAGTCGCAGACAGGAGAATTATCAGGACGAAAGTTCGCGCTTCTGCCATGTACTTTGTTGGAGACTAGCCTGAACGCGGAGACTCTCTGAGCCCCGCCCAGTGGTGCTGCATTTATGAACCCTCGGAACTTTTACCCAACATGTTCAGACGTGAGTTAATCATTAGTTTCTTTTTGGTTATGACATTTTTTTCCCCTCACTGTGGTTGTTTTAGATGTTTTATCTTCGTCATCGTTATAAAACAATATTATATCTTTAAAACGGTTATTCTCTACAAAGCAATAACTTTATGCAACATTTATTTAAATGGTTAAAAACATAGATTTAATTATTTGTGATGTTGGTTTCCTACTTTGTTTTTTTAATATTCAGTTATAAATAATTACCATGCAATTATAAACAAAAGCAAAAAACAGATATGCTTTGATCTATTATTTTGTAAATTTTCTATAAATAATTAAATCTTAAAGCTGTCACATCACATTACAAAATTAATCTACAACAACAAATAAAACACAATGCTCCTCTATATGTTGTGCAGCTTATTTAAATTAAAATTTAGTTTTTTTAGGGGAATTGCGGGGAGTGGTAGTTTAATTTTGCATAGATATTATAAAGAATAAAAGCCTTATCGGGCACTGATGAACAGTTGCTCAGTCCACTCAGTGTAATCTGTTTGGCAGCTGCAATCAATCATACTCACTAAATACTTCACTGATTTTCACGCTTCTTTACTGCAAACTTCACATGTACAAGTATCATAGTGAGGACACATGATCACCTCCAAGGGCATAACTTTAGATCTACCATTGGGGGGACGGGGGCGTATATATAACATTACATAAACATTCTTAGTGGGGTTAGAATATCCTGGTGTGATGTATGAACAGTAATTTGCAAAGCAAGCACACACACACACAGCTATAAGTCTATCTATCTATCTACCCACACATGCATGCATGCATACACATACACATACACACATACAAATATATTATATAAAAGCTTAAAATTATTTTGAAATAATGATTATACAATTATATAAAACATAATAAATAATGATAATATATATGATTGGGCTATATGTAAACATGTGCACATGTATGAACAATCTATACAGGAGCTACTTATGCACATATCCAGGCAATTATACAAATGTAATTCAATTCAATTCAAAATACTTTATTGACCCCATATGGAAATTAGATAAATAAAGAAGAATGAATGAGGAATGATTAATACTAAATCATGTATATGATTAGACTATATAGAATTATATGCACATTTATAAACTATATCTATATTATTTATCTTTAAAGACACTTCCCCATTTCTTTGTCTCACTTTGTGGGCCATATACCGTAACACTAAATGTTCCTATGATCACTTGAATGCAGCATTACAGTGTGAACTCTAACGTCACGGTCACTCGGTTTTCTTCTGACGAGATGTTTTGTTTTTTTTAATCGTCGGCGCCAATCACCCCATGGCTGAACTGACCGTTTAGTCTTCCTCTAGATACGAGAGCACACCAAACAAAATGGCATTTTGTCCAAAATGCACGTGACATTTTCAGTTGTTTTCTGACTTTCATTAGTCTAAAAAGGTGAAAGAAGCGCTCAGGAATGCCCGGAACAGAAAACACCAGATCCTATAAACAGGTAAGCTTAAAACTTCCTTTTTGTTTGTTCTGGAGTGTTATTTTTAAAAATATTTGCGTTATTAACCAGACTGTGTGTTTAGTGAAACTTCCTCTCAAGGACATCATGTGACTGAACGATTGAAAAATAAATCAGCAGTTTTTTTTTTTTTTATGTTTTAGGTCACCATGTTCAAGGCTGCTCAGTTAAACAAAATCAGTTTTGTTGCCATTTTAGATTATTCTTGTCGTTGGAACTAATATGCTGTTTAGGCTCATAAGCAATAACAATCAACAATATGATCTTTTAGGATGAGCTACACTTTGTTGTGTTTTTACTTTTTATATTACAAACTAAAGGAACCCAAGATAATACATGAATTTTACAATTATGTTACTACATGTTTGTAAAATATGTAGCACAAACTCAGTATATGGATTTACTTTTATTAATAATAAGAATAGGTATAATAATAAATGTCATTAATGGGCACTTTTTAAAACTCTAAAACATTTTACTATGTAAACAGGCTAACGCTATAATTTAAACAGACAAATGCAATTTAACAGACTAATGTTACAATTTTAACAAGTTAATTTAAAGAGCTTTGTAAGATGTTATAAGGGCTAAAATACACACATTTATTTGATAATTTACAATTTTTTTCAGAAATTTAGAGCTGAAACAACGCATGTGTGTGCGTGTGTTTGATTCAGTCTGTTAAGTTTAACAACAGCATGAAATTTGTGTACGTTGTGCAACAGTACAGTTTCCAAATGGCAAATAATGGTAGGTCAAAGCCTCCTGTTGAGGTAACAACATTCATCAGTGGGGTGGGTTTTTTTTAGGGAGGGCCCTTCCTATATCATGGTAGGGGAAACTCTGTATGGCAGTGCCCATGTTGGCAACCTAATTTTTCATTAAGATGCAGCCACACTTAATGGAAGTCAGTACTTCACTTATTTTTCAAGTTATCCAGCTCCCAAGATAGACGAATATTCAGACGGAGGGCATTCCAAATTCTTAAAAGAGACACATTGTTGCTCCAACAGGCTCATTTTTGATGTTTCAAAAACAATTTGCTGTGTGTATTTACTTAAATAAATATGTTTTATTAAATGACTCTTGTTGTACTGAACAGTTCAATGGTGAGGATGACGATGATGACAGTGAGGGTAACACTCAGTCTCAGGGGTTTTTTGATGACATTGATGAAGACCTGGAACCTGAGGAGCCCAACGGCAGCATCACAGGTAAAGAGCAACAACTTTATATTGAATTTTGCTCTCTTGGTTCTGAGTTCATAAAGACCTAAAGCCAACTGTGCTGAGACTTATAGGGTTACAGTTTCTACAAGCTGACTGAAAATGTTCCTCCCGTTTCTCTCTAAAACCCACCTTCAGTCCTGTTTTCTCCTTACAGAGGATGACGTTAGAGGGAGCAGTCCTCCCATGAGATTCAATAAAGCCTGCGTGAAAAATGTCTTCACTGTGCTGCTCATCTTCATCTACCTGCTGCTGACCACCGTGGCCATCTTCCTGGCCTACCAGACCATCTCAGACTTTTTGGAGAAACTCAGCCAGCCCGTCATGTCTGTCACCTACAAAGAAGTTGAATCATTTTCACACCCAGGTTTGTATAAATAAAGCAAAAAAAAATAATCGAAATTTAAAACTCATTGTGTTGAAACAGACTTGGTCAAATAAAGACTCAGTCGTTCATTGTTATCACAGATACACACTTTACTCTAACATCTTCTTTATAAAGTGGCAAGAAACTGAGAACCTGATGTGACACAGGAAGTAAAAAACCAAGAAGAACCAGTTCATCCACTACTTTCTGTCCCACTAAAGATTTTATAGTATGTGTCACTGTGTCCTTGACTCATTCAATAATATTATCATTCATATGCAGCAGTGATACGGTGTTCACAAAGCTGTGAGCATAACCATACTGAGCAGTCTTTGTCACATCATCCTCAAAGTAAAATATAAACCTGCTTGCGTTCACTCTCCTCTTAAACACAGACCAGATACTTGTGATTCATGGTTTCAGTTTACATGCAAAAACAGAATAATATAAATTTTAAACAAAAACTGAACAAGGGTTTGCCAAGAAAAAACAAAGTCCACACTCAAAACTATTGTAAAAAGTCAGAAAATATTATTTTTAGATGTTTTCCCAGCATCCTTTGCAGATGAGAAGTCAATGGGTCAAATCTCACATTTTACTTCTAAATGAGACAAAGGCTTTTATCTGTGATCTATGAAGAATTTTGAGTTGTGTTGATGTATGTTTGTCACATTATACATTTGGTTTGATATCAGTGTTGAAGTTTAGGTATTGACTTTAAAACTGAAACTGTTTCCTAGAGGTCTGAGCCAGAGGAATAGAGAGGGGCCGTGATCAAAGTCAATAATCAAGTAAAGATGCACATTCATTTTGTTGGTACATGCCAGACTAGATGTTAATACTAGGGGTGGGTGATGCTAGAAATTTCTGTATCAATCTGATACCAAGTAAATACAGGTCCAGTATCTTTTAGGTTTTAATGCTTATGCTCGTTGAATAATTATGTGTTATATCTTGTAGTTAGTTGATCATGATAAAACCTGGAACAATGATTTTAGGCTAATAAAAATGTTTTCTATCAACTAACTACAAATAAATAAAAATGTGTAACAATAAAAAAATATATTTTTCTTATTACCTTCTACTACACACAACTGTTGAAGAAAAAAAAAGTGACCAGTGCAAATAAACGCAACAATGTAACAAAACATAAATGTAACATTGTCAACAACACAATAAAAAATAACTTCCACTGCACACAGGTAGACTTATGACTAACTCCAAACAATTTGGAGAGTCGAAGTGTAAACAAAAGAATCGATGTCATCACATATTGATTCGATACTCATTTTGGAATTGATTGTATTAATATGCAGCCCTAGTTAATACATTAAATATTAGCAGATTAGCTTTAGCTGGGCCCACCACTGGAAGCTATGATGTGCAAAACGAAACCCCAGGAAGCAAGGTTCACTGTGAAAAAAACATTTAAATAATAATCTAAATAATGGCCTAGTTTATCTTCAAGACTGCATTTTGCAAGAGTTTCAGACTAAGACCATATTATCTGAAGAGATGAGTTAGCTTTCAGTTCATTCATTTGGGATGACTCTCAGCTGCTACCACGCCAAATTTAAACTCAATAACTGCAAAACCAACTGAGCTGGAACAATTGTTGCATTTGCTAAGGTTGATTAGCTGTGGCAGCCATCTTGAATTGGGTTGACTCCAAAAGTTATTTAGTTGTAGATGTGATGTATATCTAGCGATTATTTTCTGTGAGATTCATTATGAGCCAGCTAGTGGTTCATAAAACATTTTGCTAACAGAAAATCTACGTTGGTGCCAAAAGCTAATGTAAATGTTTTAAGGAAATGTCTTGTACAAACTGTTACTGCTCAGAGTTTATGTTTAGGATGATGCTCAGCTACCATTTATTTCATTGTCTTTACATTTGCTGAGGTATATAGCAGCTTTGTGTTTTGTTAGTCGGCTGTGGAAGCCATCTTGGATTGGTCGTCACTGTACACCCAGTGATTACCATCTGAGAGTTTTATTAAAAATTATCCAGTGGTCTATGTGAAATTTTGCTAACAGACAGCGTTGACTCCAACAGTTAATAACAAAGTTTTAAAAACAGATCTAGTGCGATCATTTAGTGGTTAAAATCAGAAAGGGGGGGTGACTCTCAGCTACTGCCACACCAAACGTCTCAATGTTTGAAGAAAAGGACTGAAGCTATTTTGTGTTTGCTAATTCATACAGTTGTGATCTTGAAGAGAAGAATCTTTAGAGAGTTTAATTAAAATCTGTCTACTGGTTCGTGAGATATTTTACAACAAACAACAGACAAGCAAACACGCCGACGGAGCTAAAGCATTATTGCCCTGTCGTCCTTGGCGTTGGGAGATAACTCAGAATAAAATAGCACAATTTTTACCAAATGACAACCAAAAATGAAGTTCTTCTGATTTTGTTCTGTCTCTAAACAGGTATCGCTCTGTTTCCTGACAACGCTCAGCTGCTGAGCTGCAAACATTACTACCACGACTACATCCCACCTTTAGTGGACCCTGGTAAACCTCAAAAAGTGGACTGTGAGGTGACAGAAGTGACTTACTTTGGGCCATTCACAAACGAGACAACGGTAAGATTTAAATTCTTTGGCTTGTTGGTTTTACAGGCGTTAAAAGGCTCTCCGACTTTCACATGTTGGTCTTATTATGTTTCTTCTCTATTCTACTGAAAGTTGTTGTTTGGGACACATGAAAACACTTAATTACTTCAAATTGTATGTTTACTACATTTTTCACTTAAGCCTTAAGAGTCAAGGCCAGAAAACTATAATGTGAGACCAGGCTTTTAGCTAGGATTTTTGAGAAAGGGGTCGACACTTTACGCTATTTATTATTTGTTTATTATTATGTTGCACAGATTAAAATATGTCCATCTTTTTAGGGTTTTAAGTTTCAAAATAATTTAACTCTTAACATGGTTGTATCCCCTCTGCTGTATAATTTTAGCCAGTTTTTGAGCCGATATTGTTTGCATTTATTTCCTCATCTGCAGCAAGGAGCAGAAAAACAAAAACATCTGAAATCGTCCACGTCTGGTGTTTTGACTTAGGAAACCCCAGCTGGGTGGTCTCCAAAACAGAACTACGTCGGCCCACTTGGAAGTGAGGCGTGTCAGACGGGGGGTGTCTCTGTCCCCCCCTCTTCGTCTCTGTTTATCTTCTGATTGGGCAGCATCAGAACACGCGTCAGTAACGTTATTGGGCGTCTTCTGAGAGGACCCCCGCTTTATTACATCCGTTTCCATTTGTGTTGTAGAAACGAGCTTTGGTGGTCCGTGGCCCGTCTGATGTCAGAAACAAAGAGCTGATCTTCATGCAGTTCAGTCAGAATGAAACAGAGGAGGACTTCAGTGCCATCTCTTACATGCTTTTTTCTAAGTTCAGTGACTTGATTGACAGGTTTGTGCTGTACCTGCTTCATGACACAGAAGTGAGTGAACAGCTGGATGAACTGGTCTCATGTGTGATCTGTGTGATCTGACTGTCAGTGCAAACAAAACAGAGTTCATGAGGGACTGTGAGAAGAATTACTCCATGTGGACCTTCTCTGGAGGATTCAGAACCTGGGTCAAAATGTCTTTAGTGAAAACATCTGGAAAAAGTAATGAAGCTGTGGAGTTTCGGCAAGAGGTATTTACCAGGTTATTGCTTATAATGAAAGTATTCTGAAAGCTTACGTTTTACCATTATGGTTGATTTTGTTTTGTTTTTCAGTCCTCTGTGGTGAAATTCAACGATAAAAGAACTGACAAAACCACTGAGCTCTTCTTTGCTGTGTTTGAATGGCGCGATCCTTTCATTCAGGAAATCAGACTGGTGAGTTCTTCCAAACATTTGACTCCAAATTAGAGTTTTGTCTGCATGAATCCGTTGGAGATGGCTATGCTTATTTCTGAACAGATTGTGACTGCGAATCCCTGGAGCTCCATGGCGATCCTCTGCGGCGTCTTCATGGCCCTCTTCAAAGCTGCTGATTTTGCCAAGCTCACTATAAAGTGGATTATTAAGATGAGGAAGAGGCATTTAAGAAATAAAGCAAGAGAACTGAACCCAGTAAGCTAAAACGTAATGCAAAAAAGCACTAACTTATAGTATTTCAGTTAGAAAAGATCCAACTGACTGATTGTTTTTGTACAGGCGTATTTTTACGTCACTATGTGCATGTTTTAATCACTGCAGGGAATTATTTGCGCTTAGATTATAGTTGTTAAAACGTGACATATTGTAGATAAAATTGTTGCTATTTTTTCCATTTTGTCAGATTTTAAAACCATTCAGCTATTCATTTCAATTATAAACTCTAAATGGTTTATATTTTTGGTGCATTTCTAAAGGAGATGAGTTTTAATGATAGTGTTGCGCACAAAAACATTGCTGAGTGCTCAAAAGCTTTAAAAGTTTTATGTTTTAACCATTTTTCAGTTTAATCTTTTGCTCCAGACACTAAGAAAATGTGAACTTCAAAGACACTGGGCCTCATGCAAGAACCGTTCGTACGAACAGATTTGTTCTTAAGTTGTGCGTACGAGTAGTAATCAGTCTGCTGTTATCTAGATGGGTTTTCTTTACTAATAACTCTATATTTCGTTAGTTTGAAGATATTTTGAGTTGAAAATAAATCACACTATTCTGTTTGAATTAGAATTATAATTTTAAATGTAATAATGTAGACTAATGATAGAAATTGTTTAAATTAAAATACTGTAAATTGGTTATTAATGCTGTTGTATAAAACTACAATATTAATATGAAGATCTCAAACTGCAAACCAACTTAAATTATGCATTAATTGAAGTTTAATTTATCTTTGTATATAATGAGCTTTATAGATTATTTTTTTAATCAAATTTTATTTTGTTGAGATTTATTCAGCACATCAGCTCAGCTATTCTCTCCAAAGTGCCAGACATATTTTGGAGACATTTTAAAATGCTTTCTTCAGAACCGCATCTGACACCAGTTGCGACGGAGGGGGTGTGGGGGTGGGGAGGGGAGGACGGTGCACGACTGGCACATCGCTGTGGCTCTTCTTCTGAATAAATGAAAATTACTTAACACAGTTGTTTACACTTGAATTAAAAATATTTGACCAAAAGAAAACCGGAGCAGGACTAGAGAGAGATAAATTTGGTTTATATTTTTATTTCTATGACTGTATACGACCCACAGGAGACACGACATTAACAGCAGTCGTCATTTCATCCCTCAGCTTTAGCAGCTCCTTAAATGAAAGATTTTTTCTGGATCTCTGAGAGCAGGAACTTGTGAGGTTCTTCTTTTTACTTTTCGTTGTCATTTTCATGAATGAACACTTCCTCGTATGTGGGGCAGGAAGTGTAGCCTTAAATGGTATTATTGGGGCAATAATTATGCTAATCCCGTCTCCTCGTGCACGAGCATCTGAATACGCATTCATCATGTTTACGCTGCTCATTTACACACTTTTCATGACGATAGAAACGTTTGCTGAATCTGACATGGCATGTTTGTATAAACTAAAATAAGAGAAATTTAGGATAAGAATATGAAAATGTTCTTGCATGAGGCCTATTGTTGCTGGACTTTGGATTGGTTTTGTGTAACAATGGAAATTAAGGGAATCTTGTACTGAAACATTTGTGTTAATACTTAAAAAGTAGGCAGATCAAAAACAAACAAAAAAAATGGATGAAAGGGAAAAATATATAAATATATAAATTTTCTCTATTTTTGTTGTACAGATGTAAACTGGTACTGTTTTTTAAATCTTAATCATCACTAAAAATGAAAAGGTAGACAATAATGTTTTTTGCCTCTGTGTGTTTGTTGTGTTAGCAAAATATCTCATGAACCACTGGATAGATTTTCATGAAACTTTTATAAAGTAATCACTGGATGTACAGTGACAACCCAGTAACTTTTGGAACACACGCAATTCAAGATGGCAGCAGTGGCACCTGGAGAAATGTTTTAATGGTGGTGGGAGGGTGGGGTGCATGTGGGGTCCATTAAAAACACCAGGGATTGCACCAAATGCAAAAGACTGAATAGAATTTCAGGAGATTTGTTATGTTGTTTGTCATACAGTATGTAAGTTATTTGACCCCCTTCCCCCACCCCTGGTGGTGCCCCTGGATGGCAGCCACAGCTAATCAACCTTAACCAAAACAGCAATGACTATAACTCAGTCCTTTTTCAACTGAAGATGTTCTTACTTTAAAATTCTGCCATAAAAAGTGGTGGCTATAGAGGATTAGGGTCAGAGAGATAATACACAATAAAATTACCCCTAAATTCTGGCTTTAATCTCAGAATCTTGAGTTTAAATTCAGACTTCTTCCTCAGAATTCTGAGTTAAAAGTCAGAATTTAGGTGGAAATTTAATTTTTTTATTTTAATTTTTTTGCTCCATGGCCCTATAATTCTCTTCTGTAGTTAATTCCAGAAATGTTAGGCCTGTAATTTATTTAATGTGTTAAAGAAAATGTATCAGTGTGGTCATTACTGTTCAAAATTTGCTTAATTTGTGTAACTTTTGTTTTCTATCAAAGTTCTATTTTACATCCATTATGTTTTGGAGTTGAAACAATGAAACGATGATTTTATTATTAAACGCGGTTGTGAAATGTGTTATTTTACAAAATATAGATGAATAAAATTAGAATTAATTAATATGACGATAAACTTCGTACCAAACCAAAGAAGTAAAATATGCTAGTAAATTTAATTTATAAACATCGTTATGCAAAACGAATGCAAAGAACAATCAGCGATCATATCTTGTTTTTCTACACTGTCGGTGAACTTTGAACGCCTCACCGGAAGTGGTTTAATTTGGGGGCGAGGACTCAAGAAGGATGTTTTTAGCTGCAGCTATGGATAAGTAAACACTGTCCTCCTCACATTTGGAAGTTTTAAAGGTAGCCAACAGTAATTATAACACATAGAAATTATGTCCAAACATCTTGTTTCAGCTGCGCGCCGTCATGATTATTAGATTTGTAAATGCAGTAGTAGTAACTAAATAGCAAAGTGCTAACTTGCTAAATTTAGCCTAACTTCTAACCAACTTAACTGACTGACCCTGAGAAAAACAAAATTATTTAAAGACACGACTTGCATCAGTACTTTATCATTCATGTAGTCGGGTGGTTTTTTGGTCTAAATATCGAGCTATTACGGAGTGTGGTTAAGAGCTGCTTAAGAAGCTAAGCTAGCTATAACTGTGTCAGTAAAAAGTCCAACAAGCGTCCGCAAGTTACGCAAATTAACTTGAGTCTCTGCTATGTGAATTACAACAATACGCAGAAAGTTGCTTTCAAGCCTGTTTATTTATGCCCACTGGAATAATAAGGTGTTGAACTGCTCTTCCAAGTAGGGTAACTGCTAAAAGTTAGCTAAAACTAATATCAGTCATAACACTTTCCTTGTCATATATAATTTTTTAATCATAACAGGAGTGGTCATTCTTACTGTTTAGAGTTTATTTGGTTTTGCCTTGATTCACTGACTGGGACGGAGCATGAGCTTACTAAAAAAAAAAAGCATCACTTTTTTATTTTTAAAGAAGTTTAGAATGTAAAAAAAAAACAGAATATAGGTCAATCTTACACAGTGGTGTCCAGTCCTGGTCCTCGGAGGGTCGTGCATGTTTGAGTGGTTTCCCTGCTCTTCACCATGAGTTCAAGTAATGCAAAAGCCTGTCAATCTCTCATTAAATCAAACCAGGTGTGTCAAAGGAGATTTAGGCCCTCAAGGACCAGAGTTGGACAACACTGATTTATCAAAATGTCATCTCTGGACCTTTATCATACGCGTTACTGGACAGCTAAACTTGCTATTATAGGGGTTAATTACAAATTAAAGCTGTATCAAACTTTGTTGCTTCAACTGATAAATGTTTTATGATACTAAAATGTTACGTAACTACAAAAACCTTTTCTTGAACTTTTTTTTATTCTGAAATTATTAGAATACATATATTTTTTTGTTTAGTTCAGCATTTTCTTGTCACTTAATCTTAGACCTTCCTTTTGGAGGTTGTGTGTGTCTCATTTCCAAGTCCAGACATGACCCTGATGCTGTAATGGTTCTTTCCTGTGGCAGCAGAGTTGCTCTGTCAGCACATTGTAATCAGATCAGTGTCCAGGTTGAACTCTGCCCCTGTGTGGGAGGGGATACTGAAGCAGTTGTTAAACAGTTTGCTCTAAAAAGTCAGAGTTCCTGAAATCCCAGCTTCCAACATAGAAACACATCATGTTTGTTGTCATTAAACAACACAGTAGAGGCACACAGATTACAGTGCAGCAATGCATGATTTATATATGTATGTATATATTATACTCTGCTTTAATTGCTTTCCTTTACCTTAAATCCTCTCTGTGGACAGTGATGGGCTGAGATTGACCTCCATTCAAAATGACAACAAACAGAAAGTGCATCCTTTGTGAAACCGTCTGCATTTCCAAGCAGGTAATTACCCAATAGTTGTGACTTTATGTATAAATATGTAAATACAAATTAATTTGTTACATTCAGGACTTCTGATTTTGAAGTTGACATAAACAGCTTGTAAACCGAACAAAAAGTATATACAGTTGTGGTCAAAAGTTCACATACACTTGTAAAAAACATAATGTCATGGCTGTCTTGAGTTTCCAATAAGTTC
>JARVJO010000173.1:5034950-5055377 GCA_031762555.1 Cynodonichthys magdalenae | reverse complement strand
AAAGTCTAAAAAAATGAATGGAAGTCAATGGAAGGTCCCCACGGGGTTCAGAAACAAACATGTGTGTGTGTGTGTGTTAGCAAAATATCCCTTGAATCACTTGATATATTTAAACAAAACTGGAATCACTGGATGTACATTTTCAATTGGTCAACTTTTGGAGTCAACCGACAATTTAATCCAAGTTTTTGCACACTGTTTACAAAAAGAAGCTTCTCTTATTAGCCTGATAGTTGAGGACCACTCTTGCTGACAACAAGATGCACAAAAAGTGGTCCTCCGTGTTCTCTTCATTTTTCTCACACCTCTCTCCTCTGCGGCTCCATCGGTGACGCAGCCAGCACCAGCCTCAGCGGGGGAGGAGAGCGAGGAGGACCAGGAGTTTCGAACCATTTTTCAGGAGATAGCTGGAGATGTGAGTACTGGAAGTACACATATTACCAAATATCTGTTTGTCAATTACTTTGAGTCACTTATCTAAAAGTTTTTTGATGTCCTTTTTTCTTCTTTTGTTTTCTTATCTTCTCAGGATATGGAAATCACAGCCAACGAACTGAAAAATGTTCTCAACAGAGTGATCACCAAACGTGAGTCATGTTAGCAAAATATCTCATGAACCTATGGACAGATTTTGATGAAACTCTTAGAAGGTAATTATTGGTCAATCAACTGGTTAATTTTTGAAGTCAGTTCAAGATGTCACCCACAGCTAATTAATGATATTCAGCACAAAAAGCCAAAACACAATTAGTTTTAAAGTTATTGAGCTTTTTGATGTGGTAGTAACTCAAAGTCATTCACAACACACACTCGATGTGTGACATTAGGGTGAGTGGATTGTTTTTAAAGAGTTGGACCCAGAGTGCAGACGGAGGGCAAGGAATTTCAACTAAACTTAAGATTTATTTACAAAAATGCAAAACAAAAGCTGACATGGCAACAATCTACATCTGGCACATGTATGGAAAAAATCAACCCAGTGTTTCAGAAGTTCTGTGTTGAAGCTTGATTGGTTTTAGTGGCTGATTTGTACAAAATATTACAAACCAGCGAGACATGGAGCCAGACAGCTTTATGTGTTTAGTTTATCAGTTTATAAGCACTTTTAGAAGCTGTCAACTCCATCATGATGGAGCGATATATTTTATGTTGTTTGAAGCTGCTTTTGATCTCAAGACAGGCTAATGCAAAACTAACTAGGAGAAACCAAAACCATAAAGTGTCCCTGTTTATTGACCAGAATACAAACACCTGCACACAGAGACAGAGCAGGAGCAGGTGGGTGTGGCAGGGACAGAATACACACTGAACTGAACAGATGAATCAGGAATGCAACAGAACCAAATACAGGTAACTAAACAAAAGGAGCACAGATTTTAACAGAACATAAATAAACAAAGCACAGAAACTTAAAACAGCTACTGTCATTTATCAATATTTGATGATCCTGGTCTAAAACTCTTGCCTAAAAAGACTGTAGGCCTTTACTAATAAATGTTTTCTCATGTATCTTTCTTTGTGGACCCTCTCTAGATAAGGACATGAGCACAGAGGGGTTCAGTCTGGAGAGCTGCAGGAGCATGATCGCTCTGATGGACGTATCCTTTGTATCGAGTGCATCGGGCCGGCTGTGTTGTCCTCAGGAGGCACAACCTGCCAAGACCCATTTTAGGGTCTGATGGATGCTCAGGGCAACATGGCACCCCACAACTCAAAGGCTGGATTAAACACAGAAATATTCAATCATGATAAACTGAGTTAAATCTGACATTTGCAATCATGACTTTACAAAACAAAATATTGTTGCTGGAAATCCAAGGCTTCTTGTTCTGCTCAGATGGGGCAAGTTGCTGATGTTTTCAGTGAAAATCATACTCTTTCTTTGTCAAAACTTAAAAATGTTGATGGCCTGACATGTAGCGCAGTTCTTAGGCTTAACTGTGTCTGTTTAGATGGATGGGACCGGCAGACTTAACCTGCAGGAGTTCAGACATCTGTGGAATAAGATCAAGCAGTGGCAGGTGGGAGGAAAGGCTCGTTTAATAGTATTTTATTTGTAATGTCGCTCATCTGTTTTATGCTGTGTTGCTGTGAGACAAGATTACTATTTTTACCTTTTTTTTTTTTTTTGCTTTTACCAGTTTTTGTTGAGTATATAACAGCATCAAAAGGGACATTATGTTCAGTCTTTAATTTTGAAGGGGGTGAAGTTGTGTTGGAGTGACGAGGTGAGAAAAAAGAAATAAAAAGACAGGAGACACCGTTCTTTGTATTGGATCATTTTATCATGTAATGTTTTGACTTATAGGAAGCTCTTGAACACTGCAGTTCAGTTCTATGGTGTAATTATTATGTTTTTTCTTTTTTTTTTTTTTCTTTTTCAGGGAATCTTTAAAGAATATGATGCTGACCAGTCTGGCAGCATCAACAGTTATGAGATGAGAAATGCTGTCAACGATGCAGGTAAGAATAGAGAGAAAATAAGTGATGTTTTTATTTTTTAAGTTTTATCAAAGATTTCTATTGTTGCTTTAATCTTCTCTTATTCAACTCAGCCTTGATTGGCTGAATGATTGATATTCATTCAATCATAATAGAGTTAGGACAAGATTGGAACATATTTTAAGTCACTTTCAGCTACAACTTTTAGAAAAATGTTATTGCACTGATGTTTTTTACTGAAGTACTCATTTATTTTTGTCAAGTTTATGATGTAAAAAGTATAAGATTGTCTTTGCTTCCATCCTGAACTCATCCTCTGAATGTTCTTGTCACTGTACAGTCATGTGTCTTATGTCCCGCTCAGGCTTCCGTCTCAACAACCAGCTGTATGACATCATCACCATGCGTTACGCAAACGAGCGCATGAACATCGACTTCGACAGCTTCATCAGCTGTCTGGTTCGACTTGAAGCCATGTTCAGTAAGTCGGTGCCTCGATATCAGTCTGAATACTTTAAATACTTTTCTGTATTTTGCATAGAGTACCCTTAAAGTCTTAAAATAAAAAAATTCACATATCTTGGTTAAAATTGATGCCCTATACAGATGCAGCTATCTAGGCCCAAACCATAATAAACCACCCCCATGTTCCATACTAGGAAAAAGATTTTCATTGCTTGTTGTTGTCTTTTAATTTGAACCAAAAGGTTCTGTTTTGTTGGTGTGTGTCTATAAAACAATTACCCAACAGGTTCATTACGTATTTAACAAACTACAAGCAACAACATAGTGATTTGTTAAAAGCTGTGACTCTCAGTGCCCTGCTACACACCAGTATTGTTCAAAGTTCTTCCTTTGGTTTATTCATTAACATCAACTTTAGCCAAATATGAGAGTAGCTTCTAGTCACACTCAAACATGGTGTTGACCCATTTGTCACTTAGAGATGTGTAAAATTAGATACTTTCCCTCATTACTAAAACCAGTTATAGTTTGTTTTATTTGTACTTAGCTTACTGTCCAGTCCAGCAAAAGGTAAGTAATCCAATAATAATAGGATCAAGAAATATTAATGGTAAAGAAATGTTCTTTACAGGGAAATGGAAAATAAACTTGTATTTAGGCATAATTTGTTAATATTTATCCTAAAGCAAGATATTAGCATCTCAAAAGTGTGAGTCTGTGGATTTAGGCATCTTGTTAATTTTCCAGGAGTTCTTGAAACATTTTTGAAACGTTTTTATATAACTGCTGAGAAAAATCCGGCAAACCGGTGTTTTTATTTTTGATCACCATTATTCATACCATATTTAAAACAAAACTACGTTGAGCCTCAGAACGATGTGTTTTTTTGCCCACAAAATCAGGTTGATTCAGTGATATTTGTCTTCTCAGGGGCGTTCCAGGCCTTTGATCAGGATGGAGATGGCACCATCAGACTCAGTGTCTTGGAGGTACAAATCCACAATATGATTATTCCCACAAACCAGATAACCTTATGAATATAACGCAAATGTAGTCATTATACTTTCACAATCTAAAGAAGTGTTTCTTTGTCTCCATTTGAAGTGGCTCCAGTTGACCATGTACGCCTAGACAGGCCCATCCTCTCCCAGGTGAACTCAACTCCAAACAAGGACCAGACCTGCCAGCTCTTACCTCAACAATCAGTGTGCCCGACCGTCGTTAGCTTTCATCCAACTCACGCCACCAGCAGCATGCTCTCAGTTCGAGCGCTTCTGCTTTCTCTGCATCGAAACCCTGTTCAGACCTCGCATTAAACATCCGTCACGGGCGAATCATCAGCCAGTGGTCAGCTCTCGTTGAAAGTGTTCAGTTAGCTGCTCTGTATGCAGATAAACAGTCACATGCTGATAGTTTTATAATAATCTGAACTGTTATTATTTGGACATCAACATGGTTCAGAACCATTTGAGTCGCGTTTTTGAAGGATCATCTTTTAATTGGCTTCATTATGTAACAGACATGATATGGTTGTTTTTATATCTCATTTATACACCAGTAAGTGTACCGGGGGTCGTGGTGGGTCCATTGTCCTACCCAAGGACTTGTCCGCACTGCAGCTGCTGGAGATCAAACCTTCAACACTTTGACTGGAGGACGGCCTCCCTACCCACAGAACTGCATAGTGCTCAGACAGTCATCAGCTGTTTTTAGCACAGCTTCACTGAACACAGCATCAGTGCTTTAGTTAGATAAATATAATGCAAAATAACGCTGCTCAGATCGATGTCCTGTGATTGACAGCCCATTACAGCTCACAGTGACCACAGAGGGTACAATCATTCAAAGCGTCCTGCTCCACTTGGATTAAAGAATTCACAACAAAATAACATTTTATTGAGGATTCAGATTAAAAACCTTTAGTCCAAAACAAACGAAGCCACATCTTCTGTTTAATTATCTTAAATCCGCCAGCAGCTGGACCCCGAGATGTCCAGGATTAGACAGTTTGACTCTACTGCTTTTGGGTCACGTCTGTAGGAAGTCCTGCACCTTAGCTTAGGACGGATTGTGTTCATACTACCAAAAGTGCGACAATAAAGGTGGTTTGCGTGAAGAAGTTTTTAATGCGTATTGAGGTATTTTGCATCTGTATCTGTCGACACAATCTACCCACTCAGGACAGATGTTAGTGCCAGGTCTGAACAGGGTCCAAATGTCTCTTCATTTGATCTGTTCCCTTTACAAAAAGCTTTCAGGCTTCCTGCATTTTCTTCTCTACTGTTGTCCTCCCATTTTCACTTGTGTCCCACTGTTCTCAGTCAGCAAAAACACACACAACCTCTTTTTACTGTCCCAGTACCATACAGCAGTTATCTACAGTATTTACTAGCTTGCTTTTGATCGCCGATACTTTTTCTTTTAATTACAAGACCTTTCTTTTTACATTAATGGGCTTTTTGGACAGAGAAAGGAACATTTTACACACCTTCTGTTTACTTTTATAATATTAGATTCAGAAAAACACATTTTGGATTTCACAATACCTCCTGGATTTTGTGAGGGACGAGGATCAATCTTCAACCCTCCAGTGACCACAAACACAGACAGCACTCCCTGGTGGACAAACTCAGGCTTTTCCTGCTCATCTCAGCTACAGACAGGTTTTCACCTCCTGACAAGGATCCAGTCAGTGTTTAAGCTCAAGCATGAGGATGGATAAGATTTAGGGACACAACTGCTGAGCTGATGAGTCATCACTTCGACACGAAAAGGTTCAAATGTGGATTTGAAAGAATATGGCAAATGGGTTGGACCTCAGCGTTTTTGTGATTTTTTTTTTTTTTTTGCAACATGAAGGCTACGGTCAAATGAGTGTACCGCATTTTTAAACATTTTAATCAAATAAATAAATATGTAGTTGTTGGTGTGATTGTGTTGCAGTACTTTTCATGTGAGGTGAAGGATTTTTTTCCTCATCAGACATAAAAAAATCATAAAAAAGGCACTGTTTTTTAATGTTGCACACAATTTTTATTAACTTTTCAGAATGTTAAAAAAATCTTCTTCACATTGTCGATAAGAAATTAGATTTTTGAAGAAACCCAGGAATGCCAGTGAAGAGGTGAACTGAACGTGAAAACAGTAGAAAAGACTTATGAGACGATAACTTAAGCAACAAAGTCTGCTTAAAACATCAGCTGGGTTTAAACATTGATTAAAAAGAGGGTTTATGTTTAACTACTGATGGAACTTGAGAAGGTATGGCATGGGAGATGAAACACTTCTTTCAATATTTTCCATCAAACACCTCCTGTAAACATCTGTCAACTTTACACGTGAGAACACTATCACTGGAAAATAAAGTTCCGGTGCCTTCTGCTTGATAAAATAAAAAAATAATAAAGTCCACACGGAGAAAAAAAGGTTTAAAAACAATCTCACACTCACTCTTGGAAAACCAATATTCTTTTCGAGTTACCTCCACAAAAAAAAAACATGAACCCCACCATAAATGAATATTCTCAAAAGGCAACCTCGTGTAGTCAAAGGCTCCTCACACACCTGAGTGAGCAGCAAAAAAATACATGGAAACCTAGCAAACGAAACAAAAAGAAAAAAAAAGATCTTCAGAATTTGTTTTTCAAGATAAAATAAAAATTAAATATCGGACCTTCAAATCTTGGCCTTTCCACAAACAATAACTCGTTCTGGCCATGACAACAAAATCACTTCTAGAAAAAATAAATAAATAAAAAAACAACTACAGGTTGCTCAACATCACAAATGCACAACTATAAATACATCTCAACCATACCATACTGCAGTGAGACTGTAGGAGAAATGCTGGGTTTGGTTGTTGCTGTAACAGAAAAGAGCAACAGATCCCTCAGATACTGGCAACACTGAAGTTTCTTCAATCAACAAGTCGTGTTTCTTTGTCTCACTTTGGTCAGTGAAAGAGGAAAATGTCAGTGGTCAGACAAAAAGACAGGAAGTGTTTTTTTAGTGTGTTTAAAAAAAAACAATAAAACATCCCTCCTTTCGTCACTGGATTAAGGTTGGATTCCAACACCAAATGTAAAAGATGACGTCATCAAACATCACTCATCGGGCTCCAGGGGAGCACTGCTGAGCTAAGAGGGTCCCGAGAATATGCCCCCCCCAATATGGGAGGTTAACTTGGGGGGCGGGGGGGTTAAGGTTGTAGGAAAGCAGAGGGGCTCAGGGTGAAACTACGTTCCCACCACCTAAGGCTCCACTTCCGTCAGCTCCTCTGCATGTTTCTGCATGTGCAGCATCATCACCTGCAGCAGACAAAACAGTCATCACAGAAATGAAGCCTGTTGAGTTCAAGGAGACATCTTTCAATCAATTTAACAATTTAATATGAATTTAATAAGCTATTCAAAAAACGCCAACCTAATAAAACTCACTCGTAGGTAAGACACTAACGATACAGCAAAATATCTTCCTGCACATGGATGAAAAGCAGAATTCCTCCATAATTTGTCTAAAACTAATAAAATCCTGTCTTGAAGCCACACCTCAATACATTTTTGACCAAGATCTTGAGATTTAAAGGTGTCCTTTGAAGAGACATGAGACTAAACTAAATCACTGGACTTAGTTCAGTGTCACAAAGAGCTAAAACAAATCTAATATGAAAAACAAATTTGTCCTTTTGCTGTAGTTAAGGGCAAAATTGGCTGTGATTAAGAGTGGTGAGGAGCACATGCTATATGTACTTAAAAATCTTGTTTACAATTTATTATTATCATTTGTTCCTGATTTCTATCCATATTTACAATTTTTATTCACAGCTGAAATGGTTCCCAGGTGAAGATGGGTGAATAAACTTAACAGCGACTCTACAAACTAACACCAAACAAATCTGTCAGTAATGTGACTTGTACTCTGCTGAAGGTTCAGATACCTGCTTGGAGCTGTTGCGCATGCAGAAAATCTCTTCACAGTTCTTCCAGCGACACTTGAGCGACTGGAAGTTGGCACAGGTGTGGTGATCGACCAGGTGCTGCTGCAGGTGCTCCAACATCCCAAAGACCAGCGAGCAGCAGTGCCACTGTCAACACAAAGCTTCGTTACAACAACCTTGCACACAGAGAACGTCTGCAGAGTAACAAACGGGGATGGTTGGTTTCTGTTTGCATCAGGCCTCATATATAAATTGGGGAAAGAGATGCAAAGGAATTTACCCTGTTTCTAGTTCAGCACCTTAGAAAGACAAAGGTTTCCTAACTGACATGCTCCGCCCACATTTGATCAGGGGCAGGGGTGCCCAAACTTTTTCCCTGAGTGGGCCAAAATGATATTTTATTTGAGAGGTGCGGGCTAATAATAATAATAATACATCAAATGCAACTAGCTTTTAAGTAAAATCCTTTTTTTAATGATTAAGCTAGCAGTTACAGCGGTAACCCACGTTTTTTGTTTGCTAGTTTTTTAGGCCCATGCACTTGGAGAAAGACTGACGTATGCTGAGGCAGCAAAGGCTGATGGGTATTTTTATAAATTGATAAAATATGAGTATTTGTGGTCTTATAAAGTGTGCAAATCTACATGCGTGGTTAAATTTAATCTAAATGTCTTGTATTTACTGTATTTCATGTTTAATCTTAATACAATTCAAAGATGAGTGAAATCTGCATTACAGCCCCTTATATAGTCATTGAGCCAACAGAGTGTATAACTAGATGTAAAAACTGTGTTTTTACATGGGACGACATGAGATTGCTGGTGGGCCAAATTAAATGGCTTGGTGGGCCATTTTTGGCCCACGTGCCCCACTTTGGTCATCTCTGATCTCGAGCAAAGCTAGACAAACATAATGTTGGATGTTGTGAAGCTGACGACGTTACCAAAGATATTTAGTGACGCATTGTTGCCACATCAGCCAACACTGAGGCAACAATGTTTTCTAAATAGTCGCACATCAGTTTGAGAAATTATCTAAAGGAAACCAAAGAAAGTGCTGAACACAAAAGGCGAAAAAGTAAATAAAAGCAGCAAACATCATCATTTAAAAGCATAAGAAAGATAAAAACACAGAACATAAAATACACAAAAAAAATCCCACTTGATTAAAAGTCAGAGAGAACAGATGTGTTTTTAAAAAGAGATTTAAAAACAGGAAGTAATGAGGCCTGTCTAATGTTGGAGGGGAAATCTTATCAAAGCTTAGGAGTCACAACTGAAAAAGCTCAGGTGGCATCATGTCAATTGGGTCTTATAAATGTAGGTCAGCTGATCTCCGTCTTACCCAGCAGCGGTAGTTCTGCATCAGGTTCAGCTTGACTGCTTGCACACTCCCATCATAGCATCCTGTGTAGATCTGTAACAAAGACGTTGATGCTCAATAAACTATTTTAGTTTTGAAGCTAAAACAATCTGAAACTAAATTCATCGCGCATAATTTCATCAATAAAACACATTCCTGTATTCACATTTTTCTTCCAAACCAACCTCTGATATTCTGTTAAGTGCTGGTAGAGGATTTCTGTCAGCTTCTGAGCTCTTACCATGTTCTTGTAGACAGCCATACACAACACCATGTCCTTGTGTCCACCGTAAACCTGCAGCTGGTTCTGAGACTACAGAGCAAAACGACAATAAAAAAACATATTTCAAAACACCCTGGTTCTCTGGTATTAGACAGTGTTATTTTGACTCAAGCTGTTGGGGAACGCCAACCTGCAAGTCATAGACTCGGACCAGTTTATCCAGACAGGCAGTCACCATCACTTTCCCCAGGACGGTCACCACCGTAACAGCATGGCTGTGGCCCTTATAAATGTGCACCAGCTCCCCCGTCTGATGCACAGCATGAGGAAATAAAGGTAAATAAGACTTATCTGATATTAAATCGGGTTTATAAAAACTCCAAATCCACGTAGAACAAGAACTCACGTGGATGTTGTGAGCACAGACGGAATAATCACTGGATCCACTGAATACAAGATCGTTGACCACCTGAAGGGAAGCAGAAACGTCAAACAATGAAGATTTAAAAGAACATTTAAAGCAATGTTTTGTTTGTTCTTTTAAATATCTCAAATTAACACCTATTTCAAAACCACAATGTGCAAATTAAATTATTCATATTAATCTCTGGCTGTGCTTCGCCTTGGGAAAATTTCACCCCTTTGTTTAGATGCTGACACGTTTTACCCCAGAAGCGAACATATTTTCTAAATCCCCATTCTGTTTTCCTCATGTGCCATGAACTCAGCTCTAAGATAAAGTCACTCAGCTGAAGGCGAGACGTCAGACCGTCGGGCCTACCGTCATGCACAGGACGCTCTTGGTGTGGCCCTCCAGGGTGCGCAGCAGCAGTCCGGTCTTGGCTGCTCTCACGCTGATGCTGTTGTCGTACGAGCCGACCAGCAGGACCCTCTGGGCTCCCTCCTGCGACGAGGCCAAGCAGCTCACACCACGCGGGCCGTGGCACTCAAACACATCCATCTGTTTGTTTGTCTAAACAATGATTTGGAAGGGAAAGAGAAAAAAAAAGAAAGATTATCATCTCAGGCTGGCAGAGCTAGGCACACCGCTCGATGGAGTCTGTTGTGATCGCATCTGGGATTTGTGAGTATAAAAATAACTGCTGTTTTTTCTAAGACTAACTTACTCTCAGGTTAAACGACACGACCGTGCCGTTCCCCAGACCAGCGTATAAAGTCTTCCAGCGGCTGTGAAGGCAGAAGACCCGGTCAGGCAAAGAGAAGTGTTGCTCAAACTCTTGTGTCTGTGGAACACATGCAACATTAAAGAGCATCAGTCCATAATCCCAGCTGGTGGTGTTAAGAATCTTCTCTTGCAGCGTGTTTTTTACCTTGAGACTGTAGCAGCGAATGGTCTGGTCACTGGAACCAGAGTAAAGGCGGTGGTGCAGGCCTGGACCTGCTGACACCAGTAAACACGTCACTTTGGAGCTGTGACCCTCAAACGCACCCAGACATTTATGACTCTGCAACAAAGTAAAAATAAACGGCTACAATTTCTGAAGCGACTGAAGTGAAACCGCATTATTCATCTTCACCCACCACCAGGTCAAAGACTTTGATGGTTTGATCTCCTGAGCATGTGTACAGCAGCCTGTTGTGGATCTGGATGGCGTTCACTGCCTCTTGGTGGCCTTCAAACCCCCCTTCAGTCAGAATATCATCCCCATCGTGGTCTGAAAATACATCTAAGAAACACAAACGGCACAAAAGAAACATTTAAACAAAATATAATCAATTATAACGTGTCTGAAAACTTATATTTTGTTCACCTACTGAAGGCATTTCATGTCTCGAAACATTTGTTATTAAATATTTAACAATGTGGTTGGTTTGTATAATATGAATGATGGCTTTTCATTCTAGTGTGATTAATTAAAAAAACAATTTGGAAAGACGTATGCAACAAAATCTCTATCTGTTAAAAATTAAATTAAAAAGTGCTCCAGAGATGGACGTACCTGATGAATTCTTGGGTAATGTGGTGCCAAACTGCAAATCACTGCAAAAAAAAGGCAGAATGTCTATTACTACTTATTTTCTTATGTTCTACACTGTTTGCTCATTTTTATTTTTCTGTATGTATTTGCAGTTTAACTACTTCCACTCAGTGAGAAGTGAAAAAATCTGCTTAAACAGCTGTAGTTGGGTGAGGAAAATTATGTCCTTTTGTTCTCAAATGAGTTCTGAGAACCCATTCTGTGCACAAGGTCGGGCCAAATGTTGCCTCTTGCTTCTGCTATTGTGTGATTGGTCAGAACTTTGCTGTGGGTTCATGTGGAAAAGCAGGTTCAATCACTACACAGCTCACATTTCACTTCAGCCCCTGAGGAGCAGCTGGCCAAGGCTGTTCAAAAATACAGCCATAATTTACAACTGTTCCAGCAAAACTTAAAAACATAGTCAAATAAATTTTGTAAACAACTCGTGGCAGGAGGCAGCACCATTTTTTTATGCACAGAGGAGACAGCAGGGAGATACAGGCGGCTCTGCCAGCCGAGAGGGAGTGTGCCTCGGCAGTTCTCTACATTTGCTGGTTACATCTGTCTGACACGGTGGTGGTCTCCTTCAACAGAGTTTACCATCTCAGTCTGTATAATTCGAAATGTCTGGTCGCGGGTTGGGAAGCAAAGGTCTGGACAGGGAAGGAGAAGCGGAGACCCTGGAGGGGAGGGGCTTCCCAGGAGTTCTGTGCTGCAGTTTCTGGTCGAGTGAGTAATGTCCATGATGAAAAGAACGTCTCACAACTATCAGCAAGAGCAGACTTCTTCACTTCTTGTTGGGTTTGATCCCCGGTACGGACCTGGGGTCTTTCTATGCAGAGTTTGCATGTTCTCCTCGTGTTAGTGTGGGTTTTCTACGGGTACTCCGGTCCCCCCACAAAAAAAAGAAAACATGTACAATAGGTTGCCTTCAGGCACAGGCCTCCCTTGAAAAAAGAGATCTGCAATCTCAATGGGATTTGCCTGATTAAATAACAGTAAAAATATATATAAATATATTCTCTAAATAAGGTGAGATTTATTCAGTTCTGTCAAAAACATTGTTCTCTTTGAAATCTTAGTTTTTGTTTTTGACTACCATTTCACTACTTTTAGCTAGCCTTTTGCTAATTTTACTTTTAGCCTACCTTTTGTGGCTTTTAGCAAACATTTTTAACTTTAAATTTTATGCTTTTGCTACTTTTAACTTGAAACTAGTTTCTGCTACTTTTAGCTTTAACAACCCAGTTTAAGCTTTTTCAACACTCATCCCTGACACAGCATTTCCACAGAAAATATATATTTTCTGGTTAAAGTTTAGATTTGATTGTGCTTATATTGTAAATTTCTATATTATTTAACTTATCAAATGCTTTCTGCACTTTATTTCCAACATTTTAAAACCATTTCAATCTAATCAAAATGGGTGACATTAGTACCACGTGTGCAGTAAGTAAAATAAATATAGTGATCACATTTCATAATCTTTATAATACAGGTATATTTTTATAGTGTACATCATTACAAATATAAAGTATTTTAAATACAATCTCGTCAAACATTAACAAAACGATTTCATAAAGTTTTTTTCAGCTTCTTTTGACCCGTGTATGCTAGGCCTGTCATTTTCTTTTTTTAACGCCTCACCTCTCAGAGGATTTACACAGATCCATGTCACTGGTGGAGGAGACCTCGTTGCAAGCCAGACTCTGTGTCTCAGGTCTACAGAAGTCCAGGACCAGTTCTGGAGGGTGAGGTGGAAGCAGGGTATTCACTGGATGCTGCTGACCAGCTGCGGTGACCTCCATACTTTCCTCCACGTCAGTGTTCCCCATAGGATCAGTAGGAGGTGCTATTTTTCCAGTGAATGTTTGATCCTTTTCCTCCTCGAGTGTTAAACTGAGAACCTTTCTGTTGCCATCTGTATCCATGTTAACGTCTCTGTCATCTGTGGGCTGACTGGAGGTACTGACCTGAGAGGCTGCACTGGGTCTCCTGCGCTGTCGCAGCCACCTTGGCCTCACGAGCTCTTCCTCTGTCTCAGAGTCACTGTTCTCAGGCTGCTCTGCACCTTGAGCCTTTTTCAACACCTTCTTCTTCTTCAGCTTCCTCACTCGCTTCCCGCTCCTCAGATCAGATGGCGAGGTGGGCACGTTAAAGACTGTAGGGGACGACGCCGGCTGGTTGTCTGCACAGTCAACAACTCTCTCAACCTCAGAAGCTCTTCTGCTGAGAGGCTTTACGGAGCGTTTGGAGTCGGGGAGAGAGCTGCTGTAATTACTCCGTGTTTCAACAGGCCTCTCATCTTGTGCAGGAAACGTCTCCTCGAGCTCTGCAGGTTCAACACAGATAGTTTGGAAAGACTTGAGTTTTCTTTCAGGGGATGGCTGGAGGTTACATACAGGATCTGCAAAAAAGTTTCCAACAGTAATGGATAAATATAACCGTGGAACATAAAAATTGTCTATATTTCTATCTATTGAAGGAAAATTGGAAACTTTGAGATTTAAAACACTAAATTTAAAATGTAAGCAATACTGGAAAAAGAGGAAGCCTGGAAGCAATTACAGAGTAGACAGGATATGTGATACACCACATCTAGTCATAACAGATGCAATAATCAGTGAGCAGAACAATAAATAATGATAAATGCCTTAGTGGTACTGAGTCAAGTTGCTGTAGTCGTCTGGTACAAGCAGGACTACGACACTGATCCACGTCAAACTGAGGGATGTTACCTGATGAAGCTGTGGCAGGAGCGACTGGCAGCTCTGGAGTTGTACTGAGGGTCAGACTGTGGCCAATGCCCACCTCTGAGCTGACATAGACCGGGGACTGGGGCTCCTCCTTAATAACTACAGACAAAGGAAGGCTGGACGAGGGAGGAGAAGCACACTCTGCAGCATGTTTAGGACTGGAAATAGTGTTCAAAACAGAGGAGGGCATGACTGATGACTCAGCTTCATATGAATCCATCTTTTCTTCTTTCACCTTCACCTGAAGTGCTTCCTTACTTGTACCTAAAAATGAACAAAAACAACCTCATTCTACAGTTTAGTACAGACAATATTTATATTTTAACAAGTGGTGTCCCAATACCCATACTAGTATCGTTACAGATACCAGCATTTTTACAAGTACTCTCACTCGTACAAAGTTCCCCAATACCCAGAACCAGTTCCAATACTGTTATCAATACTGTTATCAATACTCCATTCAATGTGTTACAGTTTATATATCAAGTGAAAAGTTCAACAGTTCCATTTTTAAGAAGGTTAAGTTGAAATAAATAATTGAAATGTTGCAACAGTATATATACTGCTGTATGTTTGATTTGATCCAGTCAGACGGGCTGTAGGCCAATAAGGAAAGGGAGCCACCTTGTTCTAAATAAAATAAATGTTTTTGAAGTCATTGTGTAATGTTTAAGATCTAACTCAGTAAGTACTCGGTATCGACGAGTACCTAAACTGAAGTACTCGTACTTGGTTTGAGAAAAACTGGTATCGGCACTCCTGTCATTTTTACCATATTTGTTTGAGTGTTACTATGGAATTTGGAAGCTATAATTTACAAATTTACTGTAAAGTTTCCTAAAAAAAATACAAACAATATGTTTTACCTTGCATTCCTTTAAGTAACTCAATTCGTTGGTTTCTCAGTGTGCTCATCTCCACAGTAATCTGAAGAAAAGCAAAGACATGTATGAACTTGTTTGAGTTTAAACATTGTGACACTAAAATATTTCAGATGATTTGAAGATTGACATAATAATAAAGAAAAAACATTAACTACTGAGACAGATGTTTTCATTCAATGTCGATCGTATGTTTGATGATATACCTGCTGTTTAAGCACTACGAGTTGCTGCACCTTCACGTAGGCGGCCTCCAGTACTGCCCGGGCCTGGACCAAGCTGGTGTCAACATCCTGCAACGACCGGCTCAGCTCCTCCTCCCTCAGTGACACTGTAAGCAGCTGGTCGATCTGTAAACGCTCTGAAACAATAGAAATAAAAGAACATTTGAGTGACAGTAAACACAATGTGTTTAAATCTATTCAGCTTTTAGATTTCAGCCACAAACCTTTTTTAGATTTGAGCTTCCTTCTTTTGCTGTTGTGTTCCAGACCAGATGTCTCCGTACTGGGAACGTCCTAAAACACAAAGATAAGAGTAATGATTGCACATTTTGATGAATAATTTAAAAGTTGTACAGTAAAAAGCGAGAACTTGTTTCCTAAACCCACCCTGACTGCCCTGCGCCTCTTTCCTGCTCCCTGACCGTCGTTCTGCTCCGTTCCTGAGCTGCTGTCGCAGAGCGCTGAGTCAGACCGCTGGAGAACTTTCACAGCTGTTGATGTTAGTTCGTCTGGATGCGTCGGTACTTTGCTCTCTGGCTGACTCTGGTGGTCTGCTTTCTCTGGAGCAGATATGGGATTGGGAGAACATGTGGGTCTCAGCTGCTCTGAACCGAGATGTTCTCTCTGGGCTGAATCCTCTGAAGTAAAAGATGCAAACAGGGAGTGAGTCGATCCTGGTGCAAAGCTACTCTCTGACAAGGAGCGTTTTCGGGAGGTGCCCTGTGCTGAGACGTCCATCAGAGAATCCCAGTGAAAACCCTCTAGGAGGGGTATTTCGTCTTCCTCTTGGCTGTGGCTCGTCTGCTCACATGACACCATCTCTATACCAAACCTGGAGAAGAGCAGACAAAATGAAGGCTTTCAAAACAAAAAGACCGCAGCTGAAGATGTTCAACACCAAACTTAAGATCTCACCTTGGCATGCCTTTTCCCTTGTCTTGCTTCTTTTTAACTTCCTGATACACCTGCTCCCAGTTCACATTGCGGCGTGACCCAGATGAGCTGATGAGCTGCCGGACTGTCGGTTTGAGGCCAGAATCCTTTTCGGTGTCACTTCTGCGCGACTCACCTACATTGTGCACCCGTCTGGCGATGTTGAGGTTTGGCTCGTGGCCGGCTGTTTTGCTCTTGGAGCTTATGTGTTTGGTGAGGTCACGCTTTAAGACGGGGGGAAGGCCAAGTTTGGATAAAGTCGAAATGTTCGTCCCTGAGACTGTGTTCGCGTCACCGCTTCGAGCGGCGTCGCTCTCTGAGCTCTGCCCTGCCTCAGTGACCTGCATGGCCTCCTCTGGAAGCACCGAGCAGGTTTGTTTCTCCACTTTGTTTTTGTTTTCTTGAGGATTCCTAACTGACTCTGAGCTCTGTGCAGTAGAGGTGCTAACTTGCAGCGCTTGGACAAGCTTGCTGCTGTCTGCAAGCTTTTCTAGCCTGTCAGCAACAGGTGATGATGGTTTTAATGAATTGAGACAACAGCTTTTTTCACTCTTTGCTTCAGTTTGATCGTGCCCCTGCTCCTTTTGCTGCTCCTCTGTGTGATGCTTTACCTTCCACCTGTTGTAAGCTGAGCTACTCAAAGAGCCTCTCTTTTCAGAAACAATTTGTCTGGTTGTGTTCAGTGATTCAGGCAGGGGTTTTTCCTGCCTTGACTGAAGGGACCTCACAGATTCTTTGAGTCCACTTTGCTTTCCAGTCAGTTTTGACTGCAGTACATCTTCACTGGAGGCCTTGTTGGACTGAGCTCCACCTCTTGCACCAGAAACAGAATGAATTAATGTCTTGTTGGCCTTTTGACTGGAGGAGCAAGATGCTAAGTTTCGGCTCCCGCCTGTCTCAGAACTTTTTCCTCTCCTGTGACTGAGATCTGATTTTGTCTTTGTTTGCTGCTTCATCTTGTCTTCCTCACCTTGTCGACTTGAGATCAAGTGTTTTTGTTCATGTTCAGGTTGGGAGTTCCTGCTACAGCTAATAATGTCATGCTTTTGCTGTTTAGAAGCTGTGTGGTGCTTCTCTGATATATTTGGATGGATATCACCATGTGGTCCAGAAGTGACTGAATAGGGTGTCCAGCGACAGCCTTTGTCCAGCTTTGGATTGCTACCAAAAGTCTTACAATTCTTACTACTGTTAGGGTCTGTTTCTGCCACCTCATTCTGAAGCCCTGCTTCTTGCTGACTACCTCTATTTTTCTCTGTATCTTGAAACCGGTTGAAAACCGGGGCGTATAATCTGGATTGAGTTTGAAAGACAGGAGGTCTTTGGAAGCTCTTGTACTGAGCTCTTGGAGCATAGCTGGCAATATTGTTTTGACCATAGAGCCCATAACTACTACCTTCACTGCTGAGCCAAGGCTGTCGACTTTGTTGATTGCCATCATATGAACCACAGCCCCAAGTGTTGTTGCCTTGCCTTATTTGGCTATTACCTTTTCCACCCATAAACTCATTGGATGCCCACCTTTGTAAGTCAGGGGGCTCCTGAGCATGCCAAGTGGCGCTCTTCCCTGGTTTGTTATGTTGCCACGGTCTTTCCTCATCTGTGCTGACATTATAGTAATTGCCCCTGTGCCAAGACCTGTGCTGACTTGAACCTCTGCAACCCTGCAAAAGTGGCTGCAACCCATTGTTTAGGTGATAACGCTCCCTAACTTCCTTTAGTCTTTGCTCAAACTCTTCTTTCTTCTTTCGTTCCTCTGCTTCTTTCGCCAGCTTTGCAGCCGCCGCTTCCTTCTCTTTTCTACAAACAAAATAGAATAAACTGTGTAGAGCTCATTGCTAATATTCCACAATCCCTAAAACATTAATTCATAAAATCCAGCATTCTGGCTGTTTGACTAGAGATCATTTGAAGAAGGGGTTAATTTGAGACTGCATCTGCTAGAATTCTTTATTTGTGGTCAGGCTTTTTTTTTTAGCCCACAGCCCCGACATATGACTCCAGCTTCAGCTCAGTGTGAAGCTGCGACTAAAAAGAGCCTGTGAGCATCGCTGAGCAAAATATGACTATACATGGCATAATGGTCTGGATGCCCTCACTTATGTGTACATTTAAGTTAAGCAACTAACAATTTAAAACATATGTTTACTATTATTTAATGAAATAAATGTTGTACTATATAATACTTTGGACTGAAACTAAAGTTTCTATTTAAGGTAAAAAAACTTGTCAACTTTTTCTTGCTTATGCTAACAGCTAATAATCGAATACATTAGAAAAAAAGGACTTACCTTTTCTGTTCATTTCTCTTTTCTATCAGGTCCACCATAGCCTGGTCAAAGTAGTCTTCATCGTAGTTGTTCCCAGCTTGTTGTCTGTCAGCAGCCTCCACATTCTGTTTGTGTGTGGGGCTGGAGATGTGGCTGGCATAATCAGTCAGACTTCCAACCTTCACCTTACACACTCTGCACTCGTGTCCGCAGTCCCTGGGAAGAGAGGGCGAGAGCGGTTGTTCGATTGTTCCCTCTGGCATGGCTCTGATCTCGTCTGATTGGGTTTTCCTGCCTGAAGAGTCGGCTGGTTCTACTTTCTCTTAAAAGTTGAGAAAAATTCAGAAAAGGAGAATACTCCACAATCCTTAAAACAAATCCAAATAGTCTATCTGTCACAGATCAGGAGGTATCTAACTTAAAATTTTTCCTTGTTCAAAAAAAAAAAAACGTACAATTTATAGCATCCTGATCTTTCTTATGTTTTTTTTCTCAGCAGATCATAAGCAGCTGAGCGAGGACAGGAGGAGCAGCCCAGCTGGACCCTGGCAGCAGACTAATCTAGCTGTTCAGGTCCAGCCACGCAGCACAGCGCTGGGACGCGTGGAGGGAAGAGTGGCCAGCGCCCTCGGCTTAGTTCGCCTTCATGATGGTGTCCGCTGCGCTCTGACGCTCTGCAGAAGGCAATGTCTGTATTTGACCTATCTCTGTGTTCCAACAGCCGGAACCTAGTCCCCACCCCCGGACAGCATGTGTTATTAGAACAGGCCTCCAGATCCTGACAACTATGATAAGTCTGTGAAACCAAAGCACAGTGCAGCTGCTTACAATTAGACATGGCTGCCATCTTAAACTGGGTTGACTCCAAAACTAAATCAGATCTAAATGTGCATTCTATGAGTACTTTATGCTCGTTTCATTAAAACTTGTCTAATTGCAGGATAAGATCTTCCAGAACTTAATTTAAACACCTTTTATTCATCTCTAAAATATACTGTTTTTGCATACGTTTATACAAAATCCTAGTAACTTAGCAACAATCCAGACCTTGAATACAGTACTTTAGGTTCTTGCACTTGAGCAACAGTCTAGAGGCAAGCCGTTATCCTTCGAACGGTCACGCCTGTTGTTTCAGAAAGGTTGTGTCTAAATATAAAGGCTGCAGTTGAGACAGCTGCACGTTTATCCACTTGCCCCATATCTGCGAACACAAGAATGTGTGCTCACGTGCTTTGGACAAAACAGACCTAGGCAAACCTTTCCAATGGATTCAATCCCGTGATTCTGTAAGGTTAGTAGCTTCGCTGGCTCCTTCTCAGTTTCTTTTTCAAATCTGTGTCATGGCACGCCACCGTTTTATGACCTCCCATGCAGTTGGCAAGCATCACAGAGACACACTTACTCATTTCTGACACACTTCTCTGATGTATTTGTTGGGAAAATAATATACTTTGTATAAAAATATATATAAAATGAAAGGTCTACCATTCCTTGAAGGAAAGAATATCAACCACCACCTTTCATGCCAGAGTTTTAAACAAAGAGCGCAGAAACTATATTTTAACACTCGCTTTAAACAGCTTTCATGCAGATTACCAAAACTATTCCCGACTGTAAAAGACACAACAGTATTTTCTTATTGTACAAAATCCTAGTAACTTATCAACAATCCTGACCTTGAACACTTTACTTTAGGTGTTTGCATTTCAGCAACAGCCAACATACTCTCAGTAATCTATACGGGCGTCACAGGCGAGTCATTAGCCTTCAAACGGTCACGCCTGTTGTTTTGGAGAGGTTGTTTCTAAATATATAAGCTGCAGTTGAGACAGCTGCACATTTATCCACTTGCACCATATCTGCAGTGTGTGCTCACGCAACCCATTCTCACTCCCAAGTCGTCACATATTGACGCTTTTGGTGAGGTACCGTCTGCGTCCCAGGTTTGACGCG
>JARVJO010000173.1:5014549-5026490 GCA_031762555.1 Cynodonichthys magdalenae | reverse complement strand
TAAAGGTTTGAATGCATTTTAGGCTCGTCCTGAAATTTCACCCAAAAGCCGAATATCCCTAACTTTTTGTGAGTAGTATATGTGTATGTGGGTTTATGTGTGTGTGTGTGTGTATGTGTGTGTATATATATATATATATATATATATATATATACTTTTTTTGCTGCTTTTAGCTAACATTTTGCTACCTTTAGCTTAGTTGTTCTGATTCTTTAGAACATTTTAGTCATTCAGAACTCAGCATTTACAATTTCTCTCTTTTATATAAAATTCAAATCTGTTAATAAATTATATAATAGCTTGATTTGTTTGCTTCTTTTTGTTTTTCACCACAAAACCATCTTCAGCTGTTTGATTATTAGTATTTTTACAACATCCTATGACTCATGTCACTTCCACACATGCAACATAAATAGCACACCCAGGCCTATATAGTCTTGTGCTCTCTGATCAAAGGTCACAGCAGCTCAGGTGCTGAGCCAGGTGACGGTCTTTGGGGGGGTGGAGCTGTGGGTCCTGCTCTGGGGGAGGTCGCACGGCAGGTAAATCTGTCAGCTCTGGTGAGATAGTGACTGAGTCAGTCCTCCCACGTCAGTGTGAGCTATCTGCCATCGAGTTCAAAGGACACCAGCCCTGCCCTTGAGCCTGCCAGCGAGAGCAGAGCAGCTTTCTTTATCAGGTGGGAGTCCTGCTGGGAGTCGGCCACTGCAGCCTCGGTTAGCCTGGGAAACGTCCTTCGCAGCTCTGTCCCCACCACTCAGCCAAGATGCCCAAGACGGTAGGATTCTTGCTGTTTTACTGAGAGCTGTCAATAATTTCCTTTTCCTGGTTTAAAAACTCACCTGTAATGTTTACTGTATAATTTATGATGATAGAACTATACGAAAATCACTGATCATTAGAGAAAATAGAGGGCCACTCATTTCCAACCACATAGATTTAATGTTGTATTTATAAAAATGTTTTTAATGTAAGTCTTCAAAAGAGGCAGTGATCCTACTTGACATTTACTCATTAACCAAATGTAGAGTTTGACCCATGCTGCACACATTCCTGAGAGTGAATTACCTCTAAAGTCTCTCTTCGTGGCTACAAGTGTCAGTGGAATCGTCATGTTTGGTCCACTGCCTGTTGTGTCAAGACTGAATTTCACCAAAACTCATGACGCATTTATTCCTCTTTGATTTTCTACACCTGTCGTCACTAATCGATCGAACTAAAACAAAGAGATTTTTATGCACTTTTTTTAAGGTCCTATTAATTATCTCCAGTTAAAGTTTCTCAAGTGATTTAGCATCGTTCCCCAAGTAAGCTGATAAGAAAGGTCGACTTGTGTTTTACAACAGAAAAAAGGCCGTACTATAAAGTCATTAGGCTGATGTTTGTTCAGGTTTGACAGATTTAAAAAAAAAGAACAACTTGGAGCCAGAGATTGTTAGCATTGCTTGTGTTAACCTGGAAAAGGCTGAAAGCTTGTGTTCTGAGCAGTTAAGGACCGACAATGAGAGGAAACAGAGTTTCATAGCGGTGACGATGACACTGACACGAGAAATTCATCAGCAGGGCTTCACATTGTGTAGAAGTTACCTTAGTTGTCATGAAACATGGAAACAGTTAGGAAACCTGGTTATATGTTTGATAAATGGATGTGCCATTTGGCCCAAGTTTTAGTAGGTTTATCTTTATGACACGCAGGGTGTGCTCTGGTAGAACTTCATAAAAGAGTTCTGTAACGGTGACAAGCTCACTCGTCAGGCATGCAAGATTATTGTAACACAGCGAGAAATGAAATGAGAATTTGTCTTCTCTTGAAGTTTTATTCAGAAGCATTTGAAAACTAAGCAAGTTTCCCTTTACAAAAAAAGGCTTAACGTCAATTCACAAACATCAACTGTTTTTAATCTGCTTATGTGCAACCTTGTTCCAAGGATGAGTAGTCTAAAGTCTAATGAGATAGTGAGCAATTATGGTTTATGAATAATCCATTTCACAAATTCACATTAAGGCCACTTCTTTCAACAAACCACTCCAAAACATCAGCTTCAGTTTTTTTTGCTGTAGGGTTTTTGCAAAATCCAGAAGCCAGTTAGGACTGGAATATTTCTGATTCAGGGAAGCAAACTGAGCAAATGAAAGGAAATAAAATGGTTTCAAACAATCTTTGTCATGGTGTGTTGCCTTTTCTCGCTGCAGGTCAATGTTCGCGTCACCACGATGGACGCAGAGCTGGAGTTTTCCTTCCACCCCAACACCAAAGGAAGTCAACTGTTTGAGCAGGTCTGCATGTCACTCACAGCAACCTGTAAAAAAACCAAATATCATATTATGAATAATAAAATGAGTAATAAAATTACTTTTTTTTCTGCAGACAGGTGGTCATTGTGAAACTGTAGATTTGTCATTCTTGTCATTTTAATTACAACATGATTTGTTACTGAGCATTAGCTGTAATTGCTAACTGTAGCATTAGCAAAATATCTCATTAATCAATGGACAATATTCATTTGAATTAGAAAAATCATTATTGGCTGCACAACTGAGTAAGTTGCTTCAAGATGCAAAATATCTCATGAACCACCAGACGGACTCAAATGAATCTTTCAGAAAATCATTATCGAATATATCTCAACAAATGATTCATCTTTGAAGGAAACCCAATTTAAAATGGATGTGACATCCAGTTGGGTAAAGAAAACACAAAAATGTCTCAAATTTAGTCAAAGTTACTGATATGATGACATTTGGTAGGTAGTATCTGAGAATTATCTGCTAATAGATCTCACATTTTCCTTTTTACATTTTTTATTTGGCATATTAGTCAGCTGTCAATTTTCCTTTAAGGAATAAAACATTTTTGCTTAATTTTAGTTTTTATTGAATTCAGTCATGAATTTAGTTACAAATGAAAACTTTTAGAATCTTGAAATTAAAAGCAAAGGAATGTGATTTGTGAAGAAAAGCTTCTTTTTGTGTCTTCAGGTTGCTAAAACCATCGGTCTGCGTGAGGTTTGGTATTTTGGGCTGCAATTTGTCGACTCCAGAGGATTCGTCACATGGCTGCTGCCTGACAAAAAAGTGAGTTTGTTGTTTTCCAAAAATTATTTACTGAAACATTGCGCTATGACGCTTTTATACTTTGTGCAATTAACACTGGTGTTAAAATGATGGAAATAAAACCAGGTAAATGGCTAACGGTCTCATTAAGGCTTTCTGTCTTCCGACTGGTAAAGAGCTCAAAAGTCTCAAAAATAAAATTGTCTTATTTTTGTAATTAGAAGCAAACTTATTTAAACTGATCCATGTCTCCATCACCTGCAGACAAGAACCCTGCAGCATGAGAGCTAGAAACCATGCTCCTGTTTTAGCTCCTCTTTATTGGCTTAAAGTTAAAACATTTAATTTTTACAGTGTAACTAAATAAAATTAAAATGCAATCAGCTTTTTATTATTATCATATAATCTTAATCTATTACCTTTAGTTTTTATTTTTTGCATTATTAAGCAGTGTGTGTTTGAGCAGTTGATTAAGATAAGTTTAGGTGTTTTGTTGCTTTCAGAAGATTTTTCAGGGTTTTTTAGGTCCTGTTCACTTATTACACATCTTTGGTGATTTATTTGCAAGTGGTGGGAGCATTCATATATTGCTGTAAAATATGTTCCTCAAATGATTTTTTGCAACAGGATGTCAGTTACATACTGCAGACACACTCTTGTTTAGTTCCACAAGATAACATGGTAATTTGGCTTAAATAAGTCAGTCTCACTGTGTTCCTCTTGTGCATTTTTAAGCATTATTCACATTTTTTTTTTATTACACAGGTGTTGTCTCAGGACATAAAGAAAGAGACTCCCCTGCAGTTCAAGCTCAGGGTCAAGTTTTACCCTGAGGACGTGGACGAGGAGCTGATCCAGGACATCACCAGGAAGCTCTTCTTCCTGCAGGTGAAGGAGGACATTCTGTCGGACGAGGTCTACTGTCCTCCAGAGTCCGCTGTGCTGCTGGCCTCCTACGCTGTCCAAGCCAAGTTTGGAGAGTACAACAAATTGGTGCAAGGCTCGGGTTACCTCGCCTCAGAGCGTCTGCTCCCCAAAAGGTAAGCTGAGCTGCAGACATGACCTATCAGTTGATTTCCTATCAGAGAAACATTTATGTAACTGGAAAGTGTTACAAAAAAATGTTAAAAGTCCATCCTGCTGGTTTCAGAGGATTTAAGAGAAGAGTCCAGGTGCTGCGATTAACTAATCATCATCATCAGAGTGAGTTAGAAGCAATAGTTCAGTCAGTTTGCTGCTCTGCAGCAGACAGGTGTGTTAACACAATGCCAGGATGGAAAGTCATCAGCAATGAGCTCAAAAAATCAACTGTTGCTGCTCATCAGTCTGGGAAGAGTTACAGGTCATTTGAAACTATTTGAAGTTCATTGTTAGGCAAAGACAAAGATTATACATGTCAACCCCTTCAGATACTGACCTTTAGAAATCTTTCAATTTCATAGCACTTCCTTCCAGACTTACTTAGTAAAATAAATTTGATGAATTTTGTCTAAATTATATATATATACTTTTTTTTTTAATCTGTGAAATTTTCTGTAACCGTACACTCAAAATGATGGAAAATATGTGTAATTTACAGACAATCCATACAACTTGACAGGTATGAGGATATTCACAAGTGAACATTTAATAAAGCTGCCAGTCTTTTCAAGAGTTGACAACCAAAACAATTCACCCCAAGGTCAGACACAGAGAAAACTGGAGCTCCGGCTCAGACTCTACAGGCCTCAGCAGTTTAAAGGTTAAAGATCTCCTTGTTAAAAAAACAACATGGCGGCAACGTTTAACATGCAAAAAAAAAAAACTTTTGGAACAAAGGTTTTTGAACAGAGGAGACCAAAGTAGAGATGTTTAGAGAAAACCAACCAAAGTTTATCAGCACAAACACCTCATATCAGCTGTGGAGCACGGTGGTGGGAGGTGGTTATATGGGTTTGTTTTGCAGCCACAGGACCTGAGCCCTTTGGCCATGAACTCCTCTGTTGCCACAATATTTTAGAGTAAAATGTGAATGTAAAGTTGCAACTTCTACTTTGCTACACTTTGGATAAAGACGTAGATTTGATGAGTAAATACTGAGTCACTGCATCGCAACATATAACTGAAATTTGACCAAAATATTTACAGCAATAACTGCATGAAACACTTAAAGATACATGATTATACCTAATACTACATTAAACACAAACACTTTTTCCCCTTAACAACACAGAAATATGCTCTCTTTATACATTGTATAATCAGTTCTCTATCTGTTACATAAAAGATTAGACTTATTAATTTTTAACATTCCATTTTAAAAATTAGCTGCATTAAACTGAGTATATCCAACAAAACATATCCTTGTCTAACGGATTGAATTCATTATCAATGAAGGGTAGTCGCTGAATTAAATACAGTCTAAATAAAATGTGTGGTGCTGCAGCATGTGTTTAATGTAGTTCTGTATATAAACACACAGACTGATCAGGTTTTCAACAGCTCCTCTCTCCTTTCAGAGTTCTAGATCAACACAAGCTGTCCAAGGAGCAGTGGGAGGAGAGGATCCAGGTCTGGCATGAGGAGCACAGATCCATGCTAAAGTAAGTGAAGGCTGATGGAGGGTTGTGTTCACAACTTTAAGTTAAAGCTACAGTCAATTTCTTATAAATAAAACGTGGTTTGTTTTATACACTAGGGTTTATTTGGGTAGCTACTATTTATTTCAGGTGATAATAAACGTATTTGAAATTTGTTTAAAAAATTAACAAAGGGAACAAATACTGACAGAGTAAAAGTCTTATTACTCCAAGTTTGAACTGGATGTCAACACTCCAGTGAACTTCTATGATAATTTGATCAGGGAAGAGGCCATGACTGAATACCTGAAGATCGCCCAGGACCTGGAGATGTTTGGTGTCAACTATTTTGAGATTAAGAACAAGAAGGGCACGGACCTGTGGCTGGGAGTCGACACTCTGGGGCTCAACATTTATGCAAAAGAGGACAGGTAAGATAATTAGTTTGCATTCATTTTGTATTTATTTTCAAATTATGCTGTGTGTGTGTGTATGTGAACATGTTTTTCCTACTTCGTGGGGACCATTTTCCCGAAAAAGGCAGCGTCTTGCGGACCAATGCCTGTTTCCCACGGGTACGAATGCAAATTACGGGTGGGGGGTTAGGTTTAGGACTAAGGTGTGAATTGGGTTTAGGTTAGTTTTAGGCAGAGTTGTAAAGTAACTAAGTACAAATACTTCATTACTGTACTTAAGTAGAAATTTTGGTTATCTGTACTTTACTTGAGTAATTATTTTTCAGCCTACTTTTTACTTCTACTCCTTACATTTTTAAACAATTATCTGTACTTTCTACTCTTTACATTTTTTAAAAAGCTAATAAGTAGAAAGTCGATACTCTTATTTCATTTCGGCTTGTTATTGTTAAAAAAGCTATTCTGAAAAATTGTGCCTCCTGGATAAAGTGAATTTAATTGTGGTTGGATGAAATGTATAAATAGATACCAATCTGATACCGTATTAGTTTGTACACAATCCATCAAAGCTGCATGCCTTCAGAAAAAAACATTTTTAGAGATGTCACCTCCCAATAAATGTATTTTGGAAAATGTAACTGTTCCTTTTTACTCAATACTTTTACTTTTAATACTTAAGTACATTTTATGCCAGACATTTACTTTTGATACTAAAGTACCAAATAAATCAGATACTTTAAGACTTTTACTCAAGTAATATTCTTAGAGTAGACTTTAACTTTTACCAAAGTCATTTTATGAAAAGATACTAGTACTTTTACTCAAGTATCACTTTCAGGTACTTTATACAACACTGGTTTTAGGGTCAGGTAGGTATTGTAAGTTAATTTCAGTGTAACTGGTCAGGGTTAGACTATAAAATTTCCAAAAAATGAATAGAAGTCAATCCACGGTCCCCACAGGGATATAAAAAGCAGACTGTGTGTGTGCATTAGTTTGTGTGTCTTAGTGTTCAATGGTCTAAAAATTTGTAATGTGTTTCTTACTCAGGACTCCTACTCAATCTTGAAAGTGTGGATTGTGTATTTAGTAATTTTTCAGGTCAGGATGAATATGAAAAAAAGAGAAAGGAATGAAGATAATCTTAAGTATTTCCAGTATTATTACCATATAGTACTTAAAAAAATGCTAAATTTAAGTTATGGTGAGAATTGGCAATTAGCAATAATTTTTTTATTAAGGTCATTTAAAGAAACACATTTGTTGTTTAATGAACGGCTGCTTTAAATCACAAGTGAGCAACATTATGGTTCAAGGGTCAGAAGTGATCCATGGAGATTCTTCATTTGGCCCTTGATGTCCTTTAATTAAAACAAATACATTTTAAATGTGTTGATGAAAACCAGCATTTTGATGTTGAAACTTTAGGTAATTGAAAGTCTGAATTAAATATTTTGGATGTAAAGCTTAAAACACTGAACACAAATGTTTTCTTTGTTTGGTTTGTTGTTCATGGTTCCAGAACCAGACTGAACATTATTGCTTTTAAAACAAATATACACAATTGTGCATATTTTAACCTAACATAGATTTGCAAGTTTACAAAAAGTTTATTTGATATTTCAAGAGAGCATCAAAGAGACATTTTCTTACCAAGTGTGCTAACTAAGCTTCAACTTTGAATAAAAAATTGAATCATCTTTCCAATGATCTGTCTGAAAAAAGACTTTTCCAGTATAAAATGTGGCTGGTTGATCCTTTTAGTAGGTCTATGTGGCCCTCTGGAAACAAAACACTGCTTATCTCAATTTAGACTAGAATAAGAAGCCAAAGTTATTTCCAGTAGTAGCATCATGCATGAGTTATGGCTAGATAAACAACAATAATATACAACTTTTCTGTCAGAAGGTCTTCTGGCTGGAAAGTTCACAAAAACTTTTGAAAATTTGAATCTGGAAAAATGTATTTATCATTTTTTATGAATAAATTGTATAATGAAAACTGTGTAAGAATCCTGCTAACATCAGTTCCTGTAATTATTTATTTATGGTGAGTTCAGACCTGAGGGTGACACACAGACAGTAAAATCTCAGTCATTGACCTCTGATGTTTTTTATTTTCTCTCTTTGGAATCACAGACTGACGAGGATTTGTTTTCAGGAGGTCATTGACCTGTTTCTCTTGATTCTGCACTAACATGTAAATCTCCTCGCTGTCCTGATGCTGTGTCAGGATCATGGTTTTATATTTACATCCTCTTCTTTAAACTCTTCTAGGCTTACCCCAAAGATTGGATTTCCGTGGAGTGAAATTAGAAACATTTCTTTTAATGACAAGAAATTTGTTATCAAGCCCCTAGACAAGAAGGCTCCTGTAAGTATTTCATTAATCTAAAACAAATGAAATTTATAAACAGCTCAACTTTGAATGTTACAAAATGAAATGATCATTCAACAAGTTGATCTAAACATTTTAGACATTGCAGCTGTAACTAGTGAAATCAGTTTTCTGATTCCTGAATGGTTGCTAAAATGTGCTAAGGAAGCTGAAACTGAGTTATAAAACCTAAAATAAGCTGAATACTAGCAAAAAGTTCAAATGAGCAAGATGTTAGCTTTAAGCCAAAAATACCAATATGCTAGCAAAGATTAGCAAAACACTAGAAAAGATCAAAATGTATTAAGAAGCTATAGTTTCCAGTTAAAAGTAGAGAAAGTAGCAAGAAGGTACAAGATTAAAGTAAAAAGACTAAGCGCTAAAAGAAGCACAATTCTAGCTAAAAGAAGCAAAATGTTAGCTTTAAGCCAAAAATATTAATACGCTGACTAAGATTAGTATAAGAACAAAATCTATTAAAAAGCTAGCTTTGTATTAAAAGAAGCAAAAGTATAGAGAGAAGCTAAAAATAGCAAAAGGCTAGAGAAAGGGCAGCAAAAGATTAGGCTAATAAAAATAGTGAAACAGTAGCTAAAAGTAGCAAAAGGCTAGCTAGAAGCTAAACATAGCAAAATCTTGGTTCAAGATAACAAGACTAAGAGCTAAAAGAATTAAAATTCTAGCTAAAAGCTAATATTGATTTTTAAAAATGACTAAAAGCTACAAAAGTATAGTCTACTCTATAGACTGTAGTCACAAACACCAAAAGTCATGGAACACAATTCCTGATTAATCTGAACATTTTGACATATAAATAAATAAAACAGCACAAAGTAGACTGCAAAAGGTACAGCAAATACAAAAAAAAAAAAGGAAAATTATAAATAAAAAGAAATCGAATTGCGTGTGTTATATTTGATGTGTTTTCTCTTTCTTCTCGTCAAAGGACTTTTTATTCTACGCTCCACGACTTCGCGTCAACAAGGGCATCCTGCAGCTGTGCATGGGCAACCATGCCTTGTACATCCGCCGCCGCAAGGCCGACACCATCGAGGTTCAGCAGATGAAGGCTCAGGCCAAACAAGAACGGCACCAGAAGAAGCTGGAGAGGTAGGAGGACCCAGCTGAAGCTGGTTTTAAAAGCCTGAAAAGTGGGATCTGAGCACATGACCTGGATGTTTATATGTGTGTTTGTGTGTGTGTACGACAGAGATCAGCTAGACAGTGAGAAGAGGAGGAGAGAGGCCATTGAGAAGGAGAAGGAGCAGATGGAGAGAGAAAAGCAGGAGCTGATGATGAAGCTTTACCAATTTGAAGAAACGACCAAGAGAGCAGAGAGAGGTGAAGCACCTCACATCATCACATCCAATCAGTGCAGCGTTAATTAAAAGGCTTGTAGCTGGATTAAAAAATAGATTCTAAAACACAGAATTTGAAACTTTGCCAATTTCATTTTTATTTGATTTGGATCGGTGCAAAAAGATACTGCCCTCTGCTGTTGATCTGCTGAAGAGACACAAAATGTTCTATATCTGTGGAAGTTGATTCTCTGATGCTGTTCCGTCAATTTCTAAATGATTAACTGTCTAAGTTAATGTTTATCTGCTGCCAAGGACAAAAGGGTGATATGTCTGTGTGTTCACTTGTTGTGTTAGCATAATATCTAATAAAGCATTGGACAGAATTTGCTGAAACTCCTAGGAAGTAATCACTGAATATACATTTATCAATGATTAACTTATGGAGGCAACCCATTTCAAGATGACTGCAACAGCAGACACAAAAAGGCACAAATTTAGATCATTTTACAGATGCTGAGCTTAAATTTGACGTGGTAATAGCTGATATGTGTTTTAAATGTTCCATAGTTGTCGAGAAATTTTTAAAAACTACATTAGTTTCAGATTTTTGCTTCATGTTTTGTCTCTTTTATTAACCTTTCGAGTTTTATTTTCATCAACTCGAAGCAAACTTAGAGCGTTTGAAGACAAAACAAATGGCCAAAACACTGAGCTGATCAGAACACAAAGCTTACTGCCCTGCGATGCTGCAGTGCCTAATAGATTTTCCTGTGTGCTGACTTGGGCGCACAGAGCTTCAGGAGCAGCTGGAGCGGGCCATGAGGCTGGAGGAGGAGAGGAGGAGGGTGGAGCAGGAGGCGGCCCGGCTGGAGGCTGAGAGGATGGAGGCCATAATTGCCAAGGAGGAGCTGGCCAGGCAAGCTGAGGAGCAGATGAAGAGCCAGGAGCAGCTGGTGAGTGTACAGCGCACAAGTGAACAAGTCCTGATTAATTGTAAACACACATGAGCTGCTCGAGCAGCAGTTTTAACAATCTTCAGCGTATGAGTCACGATCAGAGAATTTATTGGAAAATGTCAAAAATGAATTATTTCTCTGGACTAAAACAACATTTTGACTTTTCATCATTAGAGCTGTTGAACATGTTTGTCTTGTTTCTTGTCACACAGCTTTGATATAAAACATGCAAAATGTACACCAGGACATACAGTTTGATCACCAGTGATGTGGTAAAGGGGTGCCCCAATACCAGTTTTTCTCAAACCCAGTACAAACACTTCAGTCTGGGTACTTGCCGATACTTAGTACTGCTTCTAAGTACTTACAGTGTTAGAACTTAAACATAACACAATGACTTTAAAAACATATTTACTTTATCTAGAACAAGGTGGCTCTCCTTCCTTATCGGCCTACAGTCCCTCTGACTGGATCATATCAAATGTACAGCATGATAGATCCATCCATCATTTTTCTTCCGCTTATCCAGGGTCGGGTAGCGGGGGCAGCAGCCTAAGCAGAGAAACCCAGACTTCCCTCTCCCCAGCCACTTGGGTCAGCACCTCCAAAATTTTGAAACTCTGCAAAGGCTGCGCTCACCGCGCACCATTCAAAGAGCTTGTTTGTCTGTCAAGCTTTTACTCTCCTATTTACAACATTTTCACAAGTTAAAAAGTGTACTTCCATGTGTCATTTTGGAGAAATCTACAACAACGTAAACGCCAAGTATAAACATCTCCACTGCCGGCGAGAGTGTGCACGCACCAAAGCGCGACTATAACTCAGCCTTAAGGGAGAGACCAGACATCCTGCAGAGAAAACTCATTTCAGCCTCTTGTATCAGCGATCTCGTTCTTTCGGTCACTACCCAAAGCTTGTGACCATTGATGAGGGTAAGAACATAGACTGACTGGCCAACTAAGAGCTTCACCTTTTGGCTCAGCTCTCGCTTCACCACGACAGATTGGTACAGCGCCCGCACCTACAGACGCAGCACCAATCCACCTATCGATCTCCCGCTCCACTCTTCCCTCATTCCCTCATCAAGATCCCAAGATACTTAAACTCCTCCATTTGGGGCAGGACCTCTTCCCCAACCCAGAGGAGGCACTCTGCCCTTTTCCGGCTCAAGACCATGGTCTCAGATTTGGAGGCACCAACTGTCCAGTCCCAGATTCTAGTGTGCTGTGAGTCAGATAGGGTTTTCCACCTACCAGACTGGCGTAGCCTTACTGCACTGG
>JARVJO010000173.1:4986046-4997877 GCA_031762555.1 Cynodonichthys magdalenae | reverse complement strand
GGGGGGGTGTAGTATTTAAAATCAACTTTTTTGAGCTTTTAATCATGTTATAATGTCATTCCCCCATCAAAAACATGCCCAGATTGTTGCTTTGACTCATTCATGCATGTTTGAGAAATCTAACGCTTGCTCCTATTTATACAAAACTCCTCCCTAAAGCTCAGTCTGCAGCCGAGCTCCCGTCCCACAGAGCACCTCTCCCCCGAAGCATTGTTGTGAAGATGTGCTGAAGTGGGAGTGTCCGAAACGGTAGGAAGTTCTTAAACAGACAGAGGCCAATTTGACTTTGACTTTATTGAACGCAATGCACTAAAAGAAAGAAACAAAGCCACATACAAAAGAAAAACAAACTCAATTTCAACGTGTTTAGATAGGCTATGATACAAAATCAAATTTATTTTTGATACTTACAGCATTTTCATAAAAACTGACGGTAACATAGTTGCTTGATTGTAGTACAGAATTGAACTATGTGCCTGAAAAATTCACATCACCCCCACCCCCCAAATAAAAAAGAAAGAAAGTTACTGTGGTACCTGTGACATACATATCCTTCAGATAAAAAATATCAAAGAAAACATTTTTATATTTAAGAAACCTGGTAAAAAACACAGCTTTACCCACTTTGCCACATAACTGTCAGATTTTCTTTTTACTTTAAATGAAACAGAAGGTGAAATCAAAGGAAAACTTTTTAAGAAAGCAAACTCCTTTGTTTATTGAAACAATATACCGTATTTATGCGCGTATAATAAGAGAAATTTAACCCCAAAAATCATCCATAAAGTGGGGGTTGTATTATACACGGGAGTAAATGTTGACTGACTTTTTAATGTACAACCACAATAAGTTATATTTCCTCGTATATAACTGAAACATTCCCCCTCCCTCCCATTGTATGTCGCGCATAGTGAAGAATATAAACAGTAATTGTTTACTCATCAGAGTGAGAAGAGGAAAAAACTTGTTTCCTTTTCTTGCTAATCGCAGGAATGTAAAGAAGTCTTGAACTTTAGTTGCATGTTCTGATGAATCCATTAACAACCAGCTTCTGCTCTGGTCTGGGACTGTTTATTCAGTGACACACAGAACAGGAAACTTCTGCTTCACATCCTCTGCAGCTCTGCATCAGAACATGTCCACTCAAGGGTGTCTCGCTAAATATGCTTCCCCACCAGAGGGCGCACTGCAAAGGCTGAAAAATCCAGAAGTCTGTAGTGGTGGCTCATAACATGATTAGATTTTTTTATGCTTTTTAAGCTGAAAAAAAAAATGATCGTATTATACATGAATAAATACAGTAATTTGAACTCTGACTCTTCATCATCTCTCTGATAATGACTCAAAATAATTTAAAGAAACATCAGATTCTTCTCTACATTCTGCGTTGTTAGCCACTGTATCTATGCTCTGTTTACATGCAGACATTCCCCTTTGACATCACTTCCTGTTGCTTTAGATGCAAATATCTTAACTGCTCATCTCAGCACAGTAAAATTTCTTTAGCAATATGTTATCAATATGTTATCAGTGTTATCTCTCTACAAAAACTTCATGTAACAGGCACTTTAAAATCAACTTGTCTGGTCAGATACAACAAAAATTACATATTGAAACACTTCACCCACATGCTTACTGCTGGATATCATCAGGTTTTTAACAGCAGGTGTTATTTATGTCCACTTGTTTGTTTGTTTTTGGGGGGTGGGGAGTGGGGGAGGGTGGTCAGGCCACTGCTGGTTCATTGGTTCAGCTGGATCCAGAAGTCAGATAGGAAATTATTTGCTTCATTGCTTTTCTCTCAAAGCAAGAGGTTTCTGAAACTTTAAGAGCTCACCTGGTCTTCAAAAAAGTTTGAATATGATTGTAGTAAAAAACAAAAAACAAAAACACATACTGAAAATAGATGATCCAAAACAAGTTTTCAACTCTTAAAGGGGCAACATTATGCAAAATCAGCTGTTTTGAGCTTCATATCATGTTTTAACATCATTCCCACAGCAAAAACATGCGCAGAGTCTTGCTTTGACTCATTCATGCATGTTTGAGAAATCCTGTGTCCTGAGGCAGCCAGGCAGGAGAGTAAAAACAGCCGATTGGTCCCGGAACCGATTCTTAAAACATTGTTGGATTTCAATTTTGGAAGTAACCCGCAGACAAAAAAAAGTTATATTTATGAGAGCCACTTTACGGATGATAGCTTTCTGAACCAAAGGGAATTTCCCAGTGGACTCATAACAAGATTATCACTAAAAGACGATGCAATTCCAACACTCAGAAGTACACAAACACTGTTGTTGTCTGCCCAGGTGAAAAACAACTCACGTTGTTTGGATCAGTTGTTTGGTCTATCTGTGATCTACAGTTATCATTGTGATTGTTTAAGTAAGTTTCAATTCCTGAGTTGCTATTTTCCAAAGCCAATAGTTTATATTATTACAACAAAATACAAGGCTCCTAAAACTGGTTGTAAATGGCACGAAGCTGAAATGGGCGTGACAGAAGCGGTAGGAGGTTCTTAAAGGGACAGAGGCCAATTTCAAGACCTTTAGAAACGGTTGTGATGCAAAGTCAAATTTGTTTTTGATTTATAAACAGCATTTTCATAACTGAAGATGACATGATTTTTTTTGGTATAGAATTGACCTATATGCCCGAGAAATGCATAATACTGGTCCTTTAAAATGACAGATATTGGAAAATGGAAGACGTGTGTTTGCTCTCTTACTTGTACTTAAATAATTAAACAGGAATTTACATCCAGAAGTCACAAAAAACGATTAGCTTGCTTTTATCCAAGGGTAAAAAAGTTTATTGGAAGCTCATTAAATACTGTAATGTATTTTATTCTTTGATGGTTTGGCTGCAGTTGATCAGTGATCTTGTAATCCTGACATTTGAGTCCAGATTGCATCAGGAAGGACAAGCAGTAAAAATAATCGTAAAAGACTTTCACATGCATAACTGTCTCTAGTACCCCTTGGGAAGGGAGCAGATGAACAAAAAACACCCTTTGCTTATTTGTCACAATCAAAAAGTCAGTTTCCACCCCATGTAAGATATTTACACAAAAAGCGTAAAATGGTATAAGATTAAAAGTTTAGCATTCCTTGAAGAAACACATATTACTCACCACCTTTCATGTCAGAGTTTCAAACTGAAATAATCTCATATAGAAAAGAGGTAAAGTTGTACATGTCTGATCAAACCACATAAATGGCTTTATGCATCAACTCAATGTGTGTTTGTGCTCATGAGGGTATGGTGAGAACTATCAGCTACTTCCACACAACTTTTAACCCCAACATCTGTAAAACTGAATTAAAACCATTATGTGTTAACTAATGTCAGTTTGCTGTGGCGGCCATCTTTGGAGTTAATGAGTTGTAGATGTCCATACTTTCTGAAAGTTTAAATAAAATCTGTTTATGAGTGAGATATTTTGACAGTGTTTACATCAATGGTTATTATCAACGCTTAAAAAAATATTGCACAATGTGTGCTTGATGTATGTTTTAGGGAGGATGCTCAGCTACTACCACACCATATTGTTATTTTTTGATGATTGCTAAAATCCATCCAGTGCTACATAAGATGTTTTGTTGACAGTTGGAGTCGACTGCAATAGTTAATGGCATAATTGTACAAATAGATTTTGCACAACCAGCTAGCACCTTAAGTATTTGTTGGTGATGACTCTCAGCTACTACCACACCACATTTGAAGTCCATATCTGTAAAATTAGCTGAATTGTGTCCATTTTGTGTTTACTAAGGCCACTTAACTGTAGCGGCCATTTTGAATTGATTCTAAAAGTTCATCAGCTGTAGAATCAATGATTACTTTCCTAGAGTTTCTTATAAATCAGTCTAGTGGTTAAAGAGATATTTTGCTAACAGACAAACAAAAACATTAGCGTTCCATCTTCACATTCAGTGATTAAAAAAAAAATCCCAGCAAGCTGCCACACATGACATGAAAATATAAAAGTCATAACACTTTAACTATTCAGAAATGAAATTCAAAATGTTGTGCAAATCACATCAGGACCAAACAGATGCAAACTGTTTTAGCTGCAGTTTGTATTGACAGGTGGGAGGGGGGTTACCACGCTGGTACAATGGATAATTAGCTGGTTGTCAATCACAGACAACGAAGCCTCAATAGACTAAGCCTGGATGATTGATGGAAAATAAATTTAAAAAGCACTTTCACTTGATATTTTACTAAGCCTGAGTACATTTAAATGCTTGTAGTAGGATTTTTCTGAAGGTGGCACAACGGAATCCCACGGAACCACGATTTTAAAATCTGACAGTGAGGAATTTGATAATTTCAAGCAATTTAGCAGGAAAGTGTGTCAAAAAAAGGTGGAGTCAGCCACTTTATTACCCAAAGGCTAGGTTAGGTTCTTGCTTGTATGTGTGTTTGTGTGACTTGGCAAAATATCCAAAGCACAGATTTTAGAGAAACTCAGACAGCAATTAATGAATGTACTTCTACTATTGATTTAGTTTTACAGTCTGATTCAAGCAAATCAGCTTTAGCTGACACAAAAATGGCTAAAGCCTGGTCAGTTTTACAGTTGTTGAGCTAAAGTTTATTTGGAAGTAGCTGAAAGTTATCCTCAACACAATAACTAAACACCAACACATTTAGCAAGATCTCAAAATATTGCATGAGATTGCACAGAACCTTATTTTCAATATTTGACTACATTTCCCAACACAAATGATCTTAGAGAAGTCTGGCCGGAATGGTGGTGAGTGATAATTATTGCTTCAAGGACTGATAGACTTTCACTTTTTGTGTTCAGCTGTGTTCAGCTCAGGGGCCTACAGTTCACACTGACAGTTTGAACTTGTTCTGGTCTCCAAATGAGAAGTTGTCCTGCATTTCCTCACACAGTATTTCCTCCTAACAGGTTTCCTTCTTCTTGTCTTTGCTCATGATTTGACTCAAAGGTCATCTTTATGTTTTTGTTTGTTTTGGTGCCATCTTTATTAAATGGTAGTTTTATTGTTCCACGGTGCTGTCTGTGTGCACGGACCATACGGCAGAACTTTGCAGATACATGGCAGCATTTATATACAGATGTTGTGGTTCATCAGACCAGGGAGCAGGAAGTTCACTTTAGACCAGGGGTCTGCAACCTGTAGCTCTGGAGCCTCTTTCAACTCTTAGATCCTTCTGCAAAACCAACAAAAGAATGAAGCAAATTTAAATTTCTAACCACAACAGAAAAACAGCACAACTGTTTGGGATGTATTTCTGATAACACCAAGAATTAGAGGTAACAGCCTACCTTTGGTAAAAATCTAATCAAATTTGAAGTAAATTATGGTTTCTGTCTTTATGAGAGAAAATGTACTACAATCAATCCAGAGTTTATTAAAAGAACGTCTACACAAGAAAATATTTTTCCCCCTTTTTCATATAAAAGTTTGGCTTATTTAGTTTTAACATGTAAAAGTGACAAAAACAACCAACAATGTATTACAGATCTTTTATTTTATGTCACAAGCTGTCGTATTTTTAAATACAGTAAATATATAACATTTACTGAGATGTGGATTATTATAAATTTTTTCTTTATTTTCAGCTTCATGTACTTTTTGCAGCTCTGGGCAGATTTTATTTAGTAGGGAAAAGGAACAAGATTGTTTTTTATAATTCTAAAGGTTGTAGACCCTGGTCTCAAATCAACATCTGCATCAACGGAACCAACAGAAAGTTCAGATTAAAACCTCCAACCAATGTTTTTATATTGTTTCTGAAACTGACCTGTCAAGTGTCATGGGTTATTTGTTTAGTTTTTACAGTGGAAGTTAAAAAAATGTACTGTAATGTCAAATATTAGCATAGAAAACTTTAAAATCAAACCAAAAACCTGAACTGATTGTACAATACGCCTCAGTCAGCTCATTTGGTTTGTGCAGGTGTTTTCCAATCACAGTAGATATTTCCTTCAGACAAACCAAACCAACAGCAGCAGGTTTGCACCTTTTTCTTTTTAAGAGTCATTCTGGAAAATGTTGGAACTCATCACCTAAAGCAGAATGTGAGTCATAAGGGGGCGCTGATAAACGAACAGTAACTTTTTTATTTCTGTATTCTAAAATAAACTGGCCGTCAGTGATATCATTATGAGTTTGTGGAGGTGTATTTTTTGTCTAATATTGTTTTTTAATTTGTGGCATTTATTGTTTGCCTTGTGGGGTATATTCACACACGAGAGCAGGTGAAATCCAGTGTGTAAATATATTTTACTTGGTGACTTCAAAACCAGATTTCATATATTAAAACTGATCAGTTGTGGTGGAATGAAGTGTTCATTCAACTGATTGACTTTTGGAATTACGTCAAACCTTAACTCAGTAAATTTGACAGACATTGAGTTGAAGTTTGATGTGGTGGTAGCAGAGAGTTATCCTCAACACATCAAGAGTAAACAAACCACACAAGATCTTGTTATATTGTGTAATGTTCTCTTCATTGACCAAAAGGGCCACAACTCAGTTCTCAACATAAGATAATGCTAAACTTTGTCATTAAAACTGGTAGGTGAAATGCATTCCTTTAAGTAACACTTAAGCTTTTTATTCAATCTATTCACTTGTTTTTTCTTTAGCATACACAAGAGAGAAACTTCAGACCACCTGAGTGACGACTAAAACCCTTTAAGTCATAAAACAGGAAAACAACCCCAAACACACAGAAAGAATGAAAATGAGAAATATATTAAACTGTAAGACCCAGTTAAAGTCTGCACCTGAACCTGATGACCAGGTAGGTCTACTGTAAGCTTATGTCTCTCAGTGCACGTGTGGGTTTTCTCCAGGTACTCCAGTTTCCTCCCACAGACTAGAAACATGCTTGTTAGGTTACACTCAAAAACAGATCTGTTGAATTTATTTAACTAAGTTGAAGGAAATTTTGTGACTGATTAACTGAATGTCAGATCCAGTTTTGTACTTTACACTTTCTGATCATTGCAGCCAAATGGTTTAAGCAGAGAATGAGAGTTGGTTTGTCTTATCATATGAGGCCTTTCTGTCTTCATCAAAAAGTTGGTTATGTTCCAACATCTGACGTGGAAGGTACCATCTCCAGGGGTGTGACCAGGAAGTCATACATACGTTAAGAGGTTGATTAATCGTTATTATTTTGTTTGTTAATTATTGAGTTTGCAGTCTCTCCTTTAGATCGGCCTGGGACAGCCTGGGCTCTGGAGAGGAATTGTTTTTTGCTTTTCTGAAAAGGCTCAAGGTGTTTTTTTTCTCTGAGGCCTGCTGCTGCTGACTTCTGTTGGCCTGATTGGAGTCAGGGATGAGAATAAAGTTTTTAGAAGAGAATTAACTGGTTTTCTGTTATTTTATTCAGACTTATATTTACGTATTCACAAGTTTCATTACAAAGTTATGTCAACTGAGTTTGGTAACTGTAAAGCAGTTTTCAAATCTACTTTTATAATAAATGTTTTAAAAATGAAATTATTTTTCTAAAGCCTTTTTTTAAAGCTAGCCTGGCTTCATTTGAAGGCATCATTGATTTTAAATGCTTTTAACTTTCTCAGCTCTGGTTGTTATTTTTATTGGTTTAATTTTTTGTGCTCCCCTTTTTTATTTTACTAGTTTTATTACATATATGTTGTGCTGTTTTGTAGCACTTTGAGATTTTTGTAAATGAAAAGTGTGTCACAAATGAAATTTATTATTTTTATTATTATTATTATTGGTGGAACCAGTTGACATTATTTGGTTGAGTAAATCCAACATATCTTTTTTTAGTGTATGTGTCTGTGTGTAAGTGGTTGTTTACAGCTCTGTGATGGATTTGCAATATGTCAGGGTGTGACTGCAGGACACCAGTGACCCCTGCAACCCGGACAGGAAAAGCCAATACAGATGATGGATGGATAAACATTTGTGAGCAAAAAACAACAGTTTCCAGGGGATCATTACATCCATTTACTGTTCCTGATGGTGGTTTAGAAGTTGTTGAGTCACATAATGAATATAGTTTTATTTTATTTTATGTTTAGTGTCCTTACAGATAAAGGTGGTGTTTGAACTGAAAATAGTATATCTTTAGCCATGACTGTACATTGTATTCATACAGTTTTAGCATTTTCATGCTGTTTGTCAACATGTGCTGCGAGAGAAAATCCTGCTGAATGTATAGAAACGACCATTAGGTCCAGATGGTTTCCCCCTGGGAATTCTGACAGGAATCCAGCTCTGGACAACCTACAGCAGGTTAGTCACAACCCAAACTGTGGCATTGTATCATTATGTCATATCATGATGCAGTATGTCTATGTGTTATATCCAACTCCTTATTATGTGGTGCAACAGACTGTGAGTGTAAAAATAACTGCAACACTTAAAGCAACAAATAGTATTTGAGTGTAGGTGTTCATGCCTGAACTGTTACTAGAACGCCACTAAAACCAAACGTTAAACGTTTAGCATTACTGTGAAAAGAAAGTAGCAATGAATGTTTTTATAGTATTGAAATTAACTTTTTTTTTCTTCAGCATCTTTTGTACAGTTAGTACAATTAGTAAGTACTTGAAATAAAGAAGGAAATAAAATATTAAATTAAAAATTGTAGTTTAAAAACAGAGTTAATCAGGGGTAATAAAGGCATTTTTCCAGACATTTATTCCTTACCAAACAAATCTGTGTAAACATTTTCTTAACTATATACCCACATAGCAAAATGTGTCTGACCCAGTTCTGGCCCACACAGTGCAATAACACTCAGCCCAGGAACCACAAAGAATGATGGCTCTTTGGTGGCCCAGATGTGGAATTGCCAGAGGTGGTCCATGCATGGCCAGCACCATATACACCAAACACCCACCCCAGTTGGGGTATTCCATCTGAAGATAACGCCATCATTGCCACCAGACCTTGCCCAAATTTGACTGACAATCACTTGCCATGCCAGCAGTCAGCCAGAATTGCCAGCTTGGCACCCATCTGGACCACACCTGTCTGCTATGTGAGTAGTTTATCTGTTAGCAAAATATTTCATGACTCACTGGAAATGACTGTGTTGTCCTCAGTCAGTTATACCAACTGTAAACAAGCATAGGCTCATATCAAAAAGCAATTCCTTAACTTCCACATGCAGTATTTTTCAGATAACGTATAAATGATGTCATCAAATATCTGAAATTCTGATGACTTTTGGTTTTGGTGTGCCACTCCAGGAATAACATTAGGCCTCATCTGGCCACCCCATTAATAACTTTTTGAGGTGTTCTTACTGTAAACTAACTTCACATTTCTTGTGCTATGTTGCAAGTTTGACAATCACTACTAAATAGAAAATGGACCACACTTACACTTTTTAAACATCACTTCAAAACTTACCAGACTATCTCTTTCAAGCAACTTCAAATGTAGTATCATAAAAATACCAAGAACTTTAGTATCTAACAGACTAAAACAATAAAGACCAGAATTATCACATCAAAGTGTCAGTTGCTAAGGGCAATTAGGAACCATATCTTGTTATCAAATTTGCTCGCCTCTGCAACCCTGAACCAGATTGTGAGAACTGGTCCTGTGCCGGTGAATCTGCCTCGAGCTATTAGACGTGGAGCACAGAGGAGCAACAGAAGGAGTGTCCACTGGACAAATCCGTGTATTGACCCCCTATTGCTATAGCATCTGCTGTTTTCTACTTTGGCCACAGACCTGAGTATCTATGTCAAAGACAAAAATAGGTCCACAGAGAAGGTCAGCTATGACATCACACCACTCGCTAATAAATCGATGGGAAAAAAAACTCTGAAAGCATCAAAAGTTTGTTTCATGCATTGATGGCTTTTCTGCACTGAAAGAGGTTGATTATTGTTATCGCCCACATGTGTACGTTAGTTTGTCTGGAGTGTTAGTAAAATATTTCATCAATCAGTAGGTGGATTTCAGTGAAACTCTTGAATTAATTAATAGACGTATGTTGACAACTGATTAACTTTTCATGTCAACCTTCTTCGAGATGGAACCAAACCAAAGTAAAAAATGACCAAAACGCAGACAGTTTTACAGAGGCAGAGATAAAGGTTAGTGTGGTAGTGGCTGAGAGTCATCACTAACTTATATGCTGAGCACTAAATAATCACTCAAGGTTTGTTTTAAAACTTTGCAAACTCATGGAGTCAACTCTGTTTTTGGCTAAATGTTTTACGAACCATAAAAACAGATTTCCAAGAAACTACAAAGTAATGATTACATGAACATCTACAACTGAAACCTTTGAGGTCAGCATAATTCAAGATGGCTGCCACAGTCAGGTAACCTTAAAAAACACAAAAATGTCTTTACCTCTGTTTAATTCTAATAATATTGTACTAAAATAGCGATGGTGGAGATTATTCCTAACACTTACTCAAAGATAATACACATTAGGGCTGCTCAATATACGCATCATAAATTTATCATTGCAATAACATATTGCAAAACCTTGCATAAACTGCAATAAATGGTTGACTCAAATGTTTGCATTTATGCGTTTGTCAGCACCAGTTTCATAAACAAATAAGAGCCAAGATATCACATCGAATCATATTCACTTGGTCAGTGGAGAAAATGTTGGACAACTGCAGTGAGATAATTTGTAGTTGGATTTAGGTTTGTTAACTTTTATTTACAATTCTTTCATTTATTTTCAGATGTTTTTATTTAGTAAAACTGATATTAGGGGTGTTTTCAGTATTTAGAATCAGAAAATGGTTAATGGGGCAATGTTTTAAAGTCATTAAGTTTGTTGTTTCACTATGACGTGATTAGGCCTGTCACGATAACAAATTTTACTGGACAATAAATTGTCTCAATAATCATTGCGATAAACGATATTGTTGGAGACTAGTTTAAACTAATATAATGATATAACCCCCATCAGAAAACTGAAGACGCTCCTCTGGCTAAATGCCTGTTCACAGGTTTTCATGCTAGAGGACAGAGACCATACACCTGACAAATACCAGACACCAGAGTTCACTTCTCTGTACGCTAAGAAGTATAAAAGAGGGAGACACAAAGAAAACAAACAAGCAGTCAAATGCAAATTATTGTTCTCAATTTAATTTATCATCATCATTTTAATTTATCGTACGATTAATTGATTTATTGTTTATTGTGACAGGCCTAGACATGTTGTGTATTTCCCTATGTAATGACATCACTCGTTCAAAATAAAAGGCTCTTCAAGGTCCAGATTCCTTTAAAGATCCATTTATCCCATTCTTAGTCACACTGAAACCTGCCTAAACAAAACCTGAAATTCAGTTCACAGTGACAGTTCAGCTGCTGAAACAGCTTCAGCTTCTTCAGCAGCATTCAGCAAAGTCATTCAGCTTTCTTGCATTAAATGCGGTTGTTTTTTTTGTGTGTTTGTTTTTTTTATATTTATTAATTTTGTTTGTTTGTGTGTGTGTTGTTGTTTTTTTAGTTCTTAAGATAATTTTAGATTGTTTTAAATTTTGGGTTTCTGCTGTTTTACCACGGAAGAGGGGCCATTTTCCGCTTATAATTATTTTCCATGTTTTTCTCGTGATAACGACATAATAAAATAACGAGGAGTGTTTTCTCGAGATAACGATTTAATTATGTCGTTATCACAAAATAACGAGGAGTGTTTTCTCAAGATAACAAGTTATGTTTTTTCTTGTGTATCATTCAGTAACCATGGAGACGGCCTGATCCCCTGAGCTGGTGACCGATAAAGTTTATTATTTCAACAAGATCACTGTGTAAACGCCTGCTGATCTCCAGTCGGGCCAGCCGTCTCCTTAGATGACGAGGGCTGATATGAAA
>JARVJO010000173.1:4951913-4985946 GCA_031762555.1 Cynodonichthys magdalenae | reverse complement strand
AAAATAAAAAAACATGAAACTGGAAACTGTCAATATTGTGGAATAACAGAAACAATAGAACATGTAATATTAATATGCAAAAGATATGAAAGACAGAGAAGAGACATGATGGAAAAATTCAGAACAATTAAAGAAACGTTTAATATATCAAACCTATTACAGAAAGATTCAGCAAAAGTATTCAAATTTTAATTAGATTCTTCAAGAAAACAAAGTTAATTAACAGAATATGAATATAGATTTTTTTTTTTGTTTTTGATTAGGTATAAAAAACAGAAGATAACAGATATAAGAGTTTGAAAATATAAATTCTCAAGTAATAGTTTAAATTAGACATTTCTGACCCACACTCCATTCTAGTAGGTGGCGGTAATGCCCACCAAACGTTTTTTGACAACCTCCATAAAACACCAAACAAGAAGAAGAAGAAGTTCCACACTGATGCATTGTCCTGTTATGGTAGTGTTAAAGCGCACATCTAAGTTTGTTGTCCTAAGAATCCTTGACTTATATTGCCTTCGTTTTTGCTCACCAAGGTGGAATGTGAGATCCTTGCCGTGTTGCCATTTTGCCAAGCTGCACCCTGAAGATAAGATCTGTTACCTCTGAAACTCAGACCCTCTACACGAAAACCACAGGAACATTAAGCCACTCTGCCTAAAGATACTCACCTTTTGGAAACCCTCCTCCGAAGCCGAACTCCTCCAGGAAACCTGTAAGCATAAAATAAACCATATCATCTTCAAGAGCTGTTGCTCAGAAAATATATATCTACCAAGTACTTACCTGCTGCCTCTTCACTGCTCTCCACAGCGAGACGTCCCTTCACCAGCCGCACCTGTAAATAAAGATTCACTTATTTTTGTTTTACCTTAGTCTCTGGTCTGGTTTCTCGGCTCCGCTATCCTGCTGAACCTCCCTTTATGTCAAATAAAGTTAGAATACAGCATCAACTCTAGCAAAGTCTTTTGGGGTTACAGGAATACCAAATGTTTGAATAAATTCAAAGTAATTAAGCAGATTCCCATCTTAACCAGGGTGCATTTGGTGGCATGAGTAGAAAAAGCTTTTTTGTAGAATAGAAAGCCCAGTCTGGCTTTAACTTTTGCTTGAAGGTTATTGGTGTGTGTGTGTGTGTGGTGAAAAAGGGATGAATCCAACCAAATGCCCAAGTTTTTATAGGTTTTGACTTACTCCAGAAACACGTTCTCACTCCCAACTCATATATAGAAGTTGGTCAGGCTCTCTTGGCGTCACATATAAACGCAGAGGGTACCCCCTCGCGTCAAAATTTGACATGCAGGGAGCGCTCATTGAATGCTTTACAGCTCCCTAAATGTTGAAAACTGACGACATGGGAATGTGGAGGAGGAGCCCGTTATGTTTTGAAAAGCAAAAAAAACAATCCATGCGCAGGAGCCCGGCTTTGAACATAATCATCTGGAGCATTGTTATTCTCTTGTTGACGAGGAATTGGACTGCACAGTACTTGACGTCCACAGAACCCTTTGAAACACGGGACTTCTGAATGCAGTGTATGTGTTCAAAGTGAGTATATAACTAATATATATCTATATTTTAGGTTGTAATAAATTTATAATTTGTTAAATAACACTAACACCTTGATTAAAAAAAGAACCTGTACATATATATTACAGTACAGACCAAAAGTTTGGACACACCGTCTCATTCAAAGAGTTTTCTTTATTTTCATGACTATGAAAATTGTAGATTCACACTGAAGGCATCAAAACTATGAATTAACACATGGAATTATATACTTAAATAAGTGTGAAACAACTGAAAATATGTCTTATATTCTAGGTTCTTCAAAGTAGCCACCTTTTGCTTTGATTACTGCTTCACACACTCTTGGTATTCTCTTGATGAGCTTCAAGAGGTAGTCACCTGAAATGATTTTCACTTCACAGGTGTGCTCTGTCAGGTTTAATAAGTGGGATATTTTGCCTTATAAATGGGGTTTGGGCCATCAGTTGTGTATCCACCTGACTTCTGCACAACACAACTGATGGCCCAAACATTACATTACATAAATGTGACCATTTAATGTATTTAATATTGTTTTTTCTTTTAATTTCCATAATGAAAGGGGAGGCTCTGCCTCCCCTGCCTCTAGTGACCGCACGTCACTGCCGACAACACACCTGAGGGCTGCCTCCAGCTCTTGATTTCATCGCTCCGTCTGACCATTGGACTGAGGGTGGTGGCCAGAGAAGAGGCTAGCTGTGGCTCCCAGTGCTTTACAGAACGCTTTATAAACTTGTGATATGAACTGAGGCCCTCGGTCAGACACAATGTCTTGGGGGATCCCATGTAGCCGAAAAACATGTTGCATGATTAGTTGAGCGGTCTCCAGGGCCGAAGGGAGCTTAGGTAGGGCTACAAAATGAGCAGACTTAGAGAAGCGATCGATTATAGTGAGAATGGTGGTATTACCTTGGGAGACAGGGAGACCGGTGATGAAGTGCATGGCGATGTGGGACCAAGGGCGGCTGGGGGTGGGAAGAGGTTGTAGGAGGCCTGCCGGGGGTTAATTGCCGCTCTTGTTTCGGGCACAGGTAGCGCATGCCTCCTTGACGCCAGCATTCAAAGTGGGCCACCAAAAGTGTCGAGAGGCAAGGGCGAGCATTCTGTTGAATCACGGATGGCAGGAGAAGTTGCTGGAATGTAGCCAGTCAAGGACCCGGCTTCTGGCAGTTGCCGGAACAAAAGTCTTGCCCAGCGGCCCCCCTCCAGGATCGGGTTCGTCTTTGAGTGCTGCATTGATGACCCTTTGAATGTCCCAAGTGATGGCCCCTATGAAAAGGGAGGCGGGGACGATGAGTTCCTCACGATCAGGGTGGTCTGAGGAGGAGAACTGATGGGACAATGCATCTGGCTTCATGTTCTTAGATCCTGGTCTGTAGGTTATAGAGAAGTCTGTCTGGGATTAAGTCTCTTCGCATTCTGAATGTAAGCAAGATTCTTATGATCAGTCCAAATCAAAAATGGTACCTGGGATCCCTTGAGCCAGTGCCTCCACTCCTCTAGGGCCAACTTAATAGCCAGCAGTTCTCTATTGCCCACATCATAATTGCGTTCCGCTGGGGTGAGCCATCTGGAAAAATAGGCGCAGGGGTGGACCTTGGAGTCGGAGGGGGACCTCTGAGACAGAACGATGCCAACTCCAGTGTCTGAGGCGTCGACCTCCAAGATGAACCGTAAGGACGGGTCTGGGTGCCTGAGAATGGGAGCTGAAACAAAAAGGTTTTTGAGCTTACCAAAAGCTGCATTGGCCTCAGGGGTCCATGAGAACTTCTTCTTGATGGATGTGAGTTGCGTGAGGGGATGAGCGACCTGACTGTAGCCTTTAATGAAGCGATTACTGATCACTTTCCTAAACACCACAGAGAACAACTGATTAAAATTTGAAACATTTCAGAGCTGAAACAGCTGCAGGGTTTGTCCTGGAAAACCAGCAATTTGTTTGTTTGAAATTGTTGGCAGATAGCATCGCTTGAATGCTGCTCCACAGCTGGAGCTAGGAGCGACTGCTGCTGGCCAGGAAGGACACTCGCTCAGCGTGCTGTAGGCGGAAGCAGCGTTTAAAAGTTGGACTTTTGTTTTGGCTCTTAAAAATCAAATTCTACACAGAAGTGGATGGAATTTGTTGGACGTATCCTTTACACTTGAGGCAACAAATGATTATAAGCTGAGAGTTTTAGGAGTGTGGATGGCAGAGGTACGGGCGGTTAAAACCCACTTGTCTGTTTTCAAGATATATAAAAACACACTACACCTAAAACCACGAAAATTTCTGGAAAAATACTCCCTCACTTCAGGAGGAATGAACAAAATTGTTTAAACCGTAGGGTACAAATGCATCAGCTGTGTACAGATTGTTTTATTTTTTGCTTTTCAAAACATAATAGGGTCCACCTCCACGTTCCCATGTTGTCAGTTTCCAATGTTTAGGGAGCTGTATATCATTCAACGAGAGCACCCCGCATGTCAAATTGTAATGCGAGGGGGTACCCTCTGCATTAAAAAGTGATGCCAAGGGAGGTTGACCAACATCCATATATGACAAGTTGGGAGTGAGAACGTGTTGACTCCAGAGCCATGACATTCACGCAGGTGATTGTGGATGAAGTTGAGGCAACAGGTTTTCTGATGAATAAAATGCACTTGGTCTTAGTAGTATTCAAACCGGAGGTGGAGATTGTCAAAAAAACTGCTCTGAGGCTGAGTTGAAGACTGGAAGCCACAGATTGGGAAGAAGGGCCCAGCTGTGTACAAAATGGTGTCATCTGCGTATAAGTAAATCCAGGAGGTGCCAGCAGCCTTGGATATATCATTGATATAGATAGAGAAAATCGTTGGGCCCAAAATAGAGCATTGAGGCACACCTGTAGAGATGATAAGTGGTTCTGACATGATGTCCTCAGCCTTCAACATACTGTATATATTTTTTAAATGAGGTAACTCATTAATTCTGTATTCATTCAATAAATAATAAATAATAAATAATAATAAATAAAATGTATTCATTTATTTACTCATTTACTCTATTTACTCTTTATTTATAGAAAATTTTCAGTGGTGGGCTTAAATTAGAGACCAGTGTGTGTGTGTGTGTGTGTGTGGGTGGGTGGGGGGATAACAAATATATAAGTGGGTAATGTTTGACTTTTTAGGTGTTACCGGTGGCATGGCACACCTGATTAGAAAGCCTGAATAGATAGTGATCAAAACCACTCTACAATAAAAACATTGTGTTTTTTCACATTATGCTGCTCTTAAGAGGAAACATTTTTCGATCACTTTTCACTATGTAATTACGTAATAACGGTAAAAAAAAAATTATCTGACTAGAAAAAAAAAATATTTTTATGGCACCAGCACTAATCAGCACAATACTCAAATCAAAGTGAGTTCTGACATGTTGGAACAGTTGATCCGCTATGGAACATTTAGACTTACAGGCAGCCAGCTCTGTCCGGAGGCGTTTCCACGGGGAAGTGCGACATAATTACAGTTTCTGTTATTGTGACCCCTTTAAGTGTGCATGCCTCAACACTTGGCCCTGTTACTCAGCTCCTGTTTTGCATGCTGGAGAGCATGCCTTTTGGATAGCTGAGCGTAAAGCTCTTTGCTGCAACGCCACCCCCCCCCCACCCCCCTCATTCTTTAGTGCATGCGTCCATTATGGTATAAACTGGTTCCGAGCCCATAAAGGCGAGAGTACGCAGAGAAATCTTTCATGGTCGGACGGCAAAAATGTCAAGCACGCGGAACGCAGCGCAGAGTCCACGCGGTGCCGGCTGCGCGCTTTTACGCACGGCAGCAGCTCCGAGCTCACCTTGGACTTGGCTGATCTGGTCAGCCGTGTTGCTTGTCAGGGTCCAGCCAGCGGCAGCCCACCCCCAGTGCCTAGATTTCGAGCCACCTTTCAAGCCTCAGTGGCACCTGGAGTTTTGCACGCAGTACCAGGGGTTTGGCTGCTGCGACCAGAAAACCGACAACATGATCGCGGAGAGATACTGGGACATCATCGAGCTTCTGGAGAAGGCGGGTTATGAGCTGTGTGAGACCATGCTGAAGGAAATCATGTGCCAGGTATAAAGTCATTTCATCTCCTTCATTCTGAAGTTTCAATGATTCTTTTGGGATGGATTTATATATGGTAAAGCGCAACAAATGGAATATTGGGTTTATTTAACTTAGTTATATCAACGTGTTCCACTAAATCAGTTTGTTTAAATGTAAAAACATTTGAAACTGTGACTTCATCAAATTGGTCTTGGCAAATAAATTCAAATAATTTGCAATTTCCCAAAAGTAGCTATGGAGCAAAGCAGTGGCGCACCCCTGCCTCAAGAATAAAGTGGATGAGGACCACACACAAAGCATTTGGGACTGTTTTTATTCAGTAAAAGGAATAGTACCCTTTTAAGTAATATTAAGTTAGAAATATTTACGTAGTGATTAGTTTCTTTAATGGCTCAGAATATTGCTTTAATTAAACAAAATTAATTTCTTTTGACATTTAAAAAAATAATTTCAAACATTGCATTTGACAGAAAATAATTGTGTAATTCAATAAACAGAAAAAAACGACTTTTTAAATAAGTGAATCAGAAGCACAAGTCTGTCAAAATATTAAATAAAACATGTTAATATAATTCTGTTTTTTATCCCATTTCAAGTTGGGACAAATCGTTAAACCTCATATTCATAGTCAACATGCCAAATGCTTAACTATAAAAATGTGACATTTTTGATTCTTAAAAACGTTCAATGGCAGCAACACAGTAAAAGACAAAATGCATCTAAATAATCCAGGAGGAAAAATCTTAAAAAATGTTGAGTAGGTCCTCATAGCCTACTCACTTTTTTTATCTCTTATAAAAGACAAAACGGGTCCATGTTTAATGCTTTGAAGCATCCTCTTTTCTGTCTTTAAACATAAGAACTGATGAGGGATCAGGACTGCGGGCAAAGTCTTCTATCATGACGCCATGCTGTTGTAATGGATGCAGTTTAGCATTTCTGATGTATTCATACCACCAGGTTCAATACAAGTTCCACACAGCAACGTTTATTTACAGCCTGAACAGAACATGCTGTACAAGCGATCTCCCTCTGCTGGACAAGGAAGAGAGCACACCCCAATCCCTCTTATACTCAGCTGAACAGCCAATAAAACAACTCCATCACACGTGAGCACCAATCATACAATACAATAAAATAAAAATAATAAAAAAAGACTCTCAAAAGTCTAAAATCAAAGATACAGATTTCCTTTATTTCTGTGTCTGGAACATCACAGCCTCGTCTTGATAAAAATTTTCCATTGACAAGTTTGATGGATGAATACGACCCAGAGTGCAGACACAGGAGGAAACACGACGGTGTAAACTGAAAATACATTTAATTACACAAAAGCTGACATGGTGTCAAAATATTTTCAGTGAACTGCAGAGGTAGTGATTGAAGGAGACAGAACATAAAAAACAGGTGAGTGGGAAGTGGAGACTGACCTGCTGACTGCTGATTGAGGACAGGTGAGTGTGGAAAACTGACTGGGAAAAACAGTGAGGAGGCTGACTGAGGGTAAATGAGAAAAGGCACAGGGAACTAAGGATACCTCCCCCCCCCCCCTCCCCCCACACAAATGAATAAAAATCTAACCTGAAAGATAAACAGAAGTCACAGAAATTTAAGAAGAACAAAAGTAAACTCAAAGAACTGTAGAATATTAAATAAAACACACAGATTGTAACATCATTGAAAAAGATGTAACCTCAGCCTATAAGTTCTGATTTGTGTTTGTTTATAGCTTCTCTCCTGCATGATAGAGCTTTAACAAGTATTTGTAGATGGCACAGTAAACCACAGATGGTTGACACTTGTTTCTCCCTTAAGTGTAATGTATACCTGTAGGCCATTGTTACATCATTTTGTAATCTCAATAGCTTTTTTTCCTGATCCAGGAGTGCTCTCCTTATGCTGCCCACCTGTATGATGCTGAGGATCCTTACACGCCTGTCAGAGACCTTCCAGGACTTTGCTTTGGCTATTGCTCTAAGTTTCACAGCAAGTGTCGCCATGTGCTCAAATATCTAACTATGAACCAGGTGCTGCTGGACACCTCCGAGCGGGACATGTCCATGTTCTGCAGCATAGTCGACCTTTCCGACCAGGACTACTGCTACCCCAATGTTCTGAAGAGCACTGACCTCAACAGCAACCTGGGACAAGTCATGGAGGACCCCAAGGGGTGTCTGCAGCTGTGTTTGACTGAAGTGGCCAACAGTTTGAGGAACCCGGTTCTGATGCTGCACAGTGGTGACGACACACACCGCATGTTCATCGCCGAGCAGGTGGGCTTCGTCTGGGTTTACCTGCGTGACGGCAGCAGGCTGGAGCAGCCCTTTCTGGATATGAGTGGGGAGGTTCTGACTACGCCTTGGCTGGGGGACGAGAGGGGGTTCCTGGGCATGGCCTTCCACCCCAAGTATCGATACAACGGACGCTTCTTCATCTATTACTCCATTCAGGTCGACAGCAAAGTGGAGAAAATCCGAATCAGCGAGATGAAAGTGTCCAGCTATGACATGAACACGGCCGATCCGTTCTCAGAGAGGTAATGCATCAGAAATATTTGTTTTCTGTGCAAAAAGAAAAACCTGATTGTGTTTCAACTTATAAACTTAGCACAACATATAAGGAAATTTGTGTTTGGTAGATTATGTCTTTGTTGTAACAAATCTTCTTGGCAATAAACCTTATATTAGAAAAATGCATTTGTGGGTGGAGCAGTAGAGTATGTGGGTTGTGAAAAATCTGCTAAATATTCTCTGCCATTGACAAAGAGCTTATTTTGTTGTTTCTATTGACACTTTTTTTTAGCTTCTGGTACCCCCAGGTGCTGCCAATCAGGTGACTGGTAGAAGATTTATTGTCATGAAGCATTGTTTCAAAGAAATAAACTACCAAACACAAATTTTCTAACTTTTTGAGCTGAGTTTATTTAAATTGTGGGATGTTCAGAATTATATCCACTGAAATATTTGAATAGCACCAAAGCTTATACAGACGTGTTACATTATTGAGTTATACTTCACAAAATGCCAGGCCTAACACTCCTTAAAAAAATGCACATCACTCATCACTTCATGTCAGACCTTTAGACTAAAATCATCTTATGCTGAGAAATGGCAGCTAAAGTCATTTCAATCAAACCTTGAGATTATTATGCATGAACAGATGCAATATCACAGGATTTCACACTCAAACTTTGTGTTGAGGATGTGTCAAGTTTAGGTGAACAATGTTTTCACCAGAAATTTAAATTAAGTGTTTTTTCAACTCACCAGGCTTGTTCTGTCATCAGATGATGCATGATGTGTGTGTGTGTGTATATGTACTTGTTTCTGCTACAGAGTGAAGACCACTTGCAGTATAGTTACTATAAAGGGAGGTCTTCGATGTATAGAGGGAGGACCAGGACAAGGTCCTCACTTTATTTGAAGCTCTACTGCGCTCTACTAGTTAGGTTTAGAGGTATGGTATGAATTAAGTTTTGGTTCAGGTTAAGGTATGAATAAACTAGCAATGGTTAATGTTAGGGAAAATGTCTGGGTTAAGCATAAATGCAGTTACAAAAATGAAAGGAAGTCAATGCAAAGTCCTCAGTTTGATGCAAGTACGAGAATGTGTGTAGGGGTGCGTGCGTGTGTGTGTGAAGTGCTGGACACTAAACCCCTGAGGCAGGAACGTCTGGATTAAAGCTTGCCTGCAGGGTGAACTGCAGTGTGAAAAATGTCAGGGTGTCAATCCACAGAGAGCTGATGAATCGAGTTAAATCTCAGCAGGGTTAGTTTCAGAAATGTGGACACACGTACTGTTCATCAGGCTTAAACCACATAGAACTATTTGTTATTGCTTGCTGCTGAAAGTCTGGCAATAATATAAGTACCCATTTGATATATACTGCTGTTTGTCCATCAAACATCAACGTTGGTCAACATTAAAATGACCATAATTTAGTTATTTTACAGATATTGAGCTCCATTTTGTGTGGCAGTAGTATACTGCCACACAAAATAGCTGCCACATAATGCCACATGTTCTCTCTGTGCATGCATGGGTTCTCTCCGTGAACTCCGGCTTCCTCCCACACACTAAAAAAATGACTGTTAGGTTAATTGATAACTCTAAATTGTACCTAGGTGTGAGAAAGTTTGTTTGTCTCGTTTGTCTCTATGTGTCCCTGTAATGGACTTGTGACCTGTCCAGGGTGTAACCCGCTCCTCGCATTGTGACTGCTGGATATGGGCACCAGTGACCCTGAAAGGAAGAAACGGGTATAGATAATGGATGGATGGATCAACAAAATGCATTTTTGTGTTTGTTTTTACAGATCTTAATTGTAGGGGTTGTGTTGGGTATGGAGCATATTAGTACTATGAAACTTTTTTAAACATGTTTTGACCTGACATGTTTGTATGAGAAGCAAGTACATTACACAACATATAAAGTTGTAGTGAACTGCATCTTTTTTTATGTTCAGAGTTGTTTTAGAGATTGAGGAGCCTGCTGCAAACCACAATGGAGGCCAGCTGCTGTTTGGTCAAGATGGTTATTTGTACATCTTCACAGGAGACGGTGGAAAAGCTGGAGATCCGTTTGGGAAGTACGGCAACGCGCAGAACAAGTAAAAAACTCTGAGTTTCAATAAGCCTGAACAAATGTAAAAATATTTTTAATATTCTCTTTTTATTGCTTGCTACCAAGATGGGCCATCACGTTATTACTTTTTTATGTGTTTGTGTGTCTTCAAAATATGTGGCACAATCTGAAACAATGCGTTATAACTTTCGGTAGTAGCAGGTAAACAGAATATGCAAAAGAAAACTGCTAGAACAAAAAGAGATCTATGGGAATTTAGTGGTACATAGGAAAACTCAGCTCCCTAATATTATCACACTTCTTCTTGAATTGACTAAAGCCGTGGTTCCCAACCTGTTTTCCTCAAAGCTCCTACTTCCAAGCCAAGCGCTACCCTCCTCCTCTCCCAAAGATGCATTCAACCTTTATCTCTTCAGTAAAATAATAAAAACAAATAAAGTGAATAGTTTCAAACTTTTATTTAGAAAAGAAAAAAGAAGTACAGTCATACAGAGTTATAATTACTCAAATTGACTTGTTTTGGTGATTTTTATATACAACCTCTGACCTGACAAGGTTATGGCCCCCCAGTTTGGGAACCACTGGACTAAAATATTTATATTTTAAAATCTCTTCTCACTCACACACCTCTTTTAGGTAAATATACATGTTATACTTTACATAAAAATGTAGTCATTTATGGCTTTCACCCAAATTTTATTTAAAATGGACTGAAGAGGAGAGAAGAGGAACAATTTAGCCTGTTTTTAGCACACATTTAAGGATCCTGATTCTCTGATGGTATGGGGGTGCATTAGTGCCTCTGGTTTGCCCACACGTTTTCATACTATGTTAAACTGCATTCTTTAGAACAGCATTTTTTTACTTATGTTTTACAGCCCATGTGTTTTGTAATTGAGGTTATATTTCTACTACTATTACAGAAAAGCAGTATTTATCTACGAAAGCATCTTTTAGAATAGGAAACTGTGCATATTGGTAACTATTCAGTCTTTTCTTTTCTTGTTACCCAGGAGTGCTCTGTTGGGGAAAGTCCTTCGCATCGATGTGGATGGAAATGACCCCGTGGGGAAAAAGTACAGGATCCCTCCTGACAATCCCTTTCTCGGAGACCCAAATGCAAGGCCAGAGGTCTTTGCCTATGGGGTCCGAAACATGTGGCGATGCTCCGTGGATCGTGGCGACCCAGTGAGCCGCTACGGCAGGGGTCGGCTATTCTGTGGAGACGTTGGTCAGAACCGATATGAAGAAATTGACATCATTGTGAATGGAGGGAACTATGGGTGGAGAGCGAAGGAGGGCTTCGAATGTTATGACATCAAACTGTGCTACAACTCCTCACTGGGTGAGCTTTTTTTTTCTTCAGGGCTATTTTCTGATACTTTACCACCTGTTGGTTCTGGCAGGAAAACAAACGTTTCCCTCCACTTGAGATTTTGGTTAAATTCTGTGTTTTTCTCTGCCACAACAGATGACATCCTCCCCATATTTGCATATAGCCATCATGTTGGGAAGTCTGTCACAGGGGGATATGTGTACAGAGGATGTGAATCACCCAATCTGAACGGCCTGTATATTTTTGGAGACTATATGAACGGGTAAGATTGCATTACCATGCGCCAAATTAGAATAAAATGTCCTTTTCTAGCTTTTCATCTGAGAGAACAAAAAAAGAATTTGTCTTCCTGTCTTGTAACTTTGAAGGCAAATGATCCATTGTGTTCTTCACCCATGTTTAGGCCTACTGTCATGCTAGAAAGTCAGCATTTATTGGTTTTACACATACATTTTTCAGTCGACTGATGGCGTTAGAGGAAGATAAAACAACAGGAAGCTGGAAGGAGAGGAGCATTTGTATGGGTGATCAGACGACCTGCTCTTACCCTGGACTCATCAATCATCACCACAAGTTCATCATCTCTTTTGCTGAAGATGAAGCAGGTGCTTTGCTTGGTTTATTGTGATGCTCAGCACTGAGCTGTTCTGACTTCAACAACGGTGACAAACTCTTTGCTTTTTCAGGAGAGCTGTATTTTATGGCCACTTCATATCCCAGTGCCACGTCACCTACTGGGACAGTATTTAAGTTCATGGACCCTTCCAGGTGCAGTATCAGACACTGATTGCATGTACTATTCCTACAATTGACTTGTAGATTTCTATAATATTGGCCTGTAGCCAGGGGGGGTCTCAGATGAACCACCCACTTTGCCTGCAAAGGTCTGGTAGTATTTGCCATTTCTTTCTTGATTTTTTTTTTTCGCATCGTGGGAGTCCAGTACTGGTGATGTGTGGGGTGTATTCTGAGCCAAGAGTCAGACTTTAACAAAGTCAGAACAAAGCTGTAGGCAGATGGTGTTTGATGCAGGGCCGTAACCAAGTTTTTCAGGGACCTTTGATCATATCTATATTATATAGTTTTGGTAAATTAATGTCTAATTTGAAAGCTGTAAGAGGCTTTAGGACAAAGAAACAATTAGTAATTACAAGTATTTTAGGGACATAAAAGTAGGGGGGCAGCTGGGGGCCCAAGGCTATACAGCAGGGGAGCCGTTGCCCCTCTTTGCCCTCCTGTAGAGCCACCCCTGATTCTAAGAGGAAGAAACATTTATTGAGTTATGGTAAATGGTTTGAACTTATATAACACTTTATCAAGCCCACTTGGACCCCAAAGCCCTTTACACTTCTGTCAGTCACCCATTCACACACTGATGGTGGTAAGCTACGTTGTAGCCACAGCTGCCCTGGGACACACTGACAGAGAGTTAGTAAAGAAAGAAAACATAACAGGAAAGTTCAGTCCCACGTTAACTAGTGCAGGCAAGAAAAAAGATTTGGGAGGACATCTTGAGACTTTTGACTGCACCTCATAAAGCCTGACCACCGACATACTCACCTTCTGACTGTGATAAAAAGTTCAAATATTCTCTGCAAAAGTCAAACTGCCTTTTAGTCCATTATTACACACACTGGTGTATAGTCACCCCCTCCCCCCCGATTTATTTTATATGATGTCTAAACCTTTTTTCCACAACTTCTGAACATTATAACAGAAGAACACTCAAGGGGACAGTTTGAAACATTAATTAGCTCCCATTGTTTTAGACAGAAATAATTAAAATGCTAGATCAAAAATGTGTAGTAATGAGTAAATATTCTGGCTGTCAGATTCATTTCTATGCTGTGTTTAATATACATAAATATTTGATACTAAACTACACAAAACTTTAGAATCCATTGATAAGGTACTAGCAGACCATAAATCAGAACTGGATTTTTTACCTTATAAATGCAGTGTCCCCTCCTCCAGGGTGTTGTCCTGGTCCAATAACCTCTGCTTAAAAGGTCCATGTTTCCTAAAAAAAATGAACCTCCCCACCCCTCCTCAAAATCCTGGCTACGGGCCTTTATAATACCACATTTTTGTGTTTATTGACAGCTGCTAAAGGCAAAAGGGCAGTAACGTGGTTTTGTGTCTGATTTTATTTGTTGGATTAAAAAAATATCCGATGAACCAAATTATGAATTTAAATGAAACTCTCAGAATGTAATCACTTCATCTACAACTTATTAATAGTTGCCCACATAGCAGATAGGTATGGGCCAGCTATTGGCACTGTTCCTAAGATGGCAAGCCACAACTGGCCCGGTTGTGGTTTGGTTTGTGTGGTGCTGGCCCATGCATGGCTCATGTCTGGGCCACCAAAAGGCCGTCCTTCTTCACTGTATGTGGGCCGAGTGTTAGTGCATTGTGTGGGCCAGAACTGGGCCAGAAACAATTTGCTATGTGGGTGGAGTCAACCTCGTTTAAGATGACCGCCACAATTACACAACCTGAGAAAACACAAACAGAGCTAAAAACTCAAAGTAACCATTGGATGTACCTCTACAACTTATTATCTTTTGGAGTCAGTTCCATTTAAAATGTCCAACAAAGCGAACTAATATGTGTAAGCACAAAAATGAATATACTGTACTGTACATCATCACATTTTGAGCTGAAAGTAATCCTCAACACAGACTCTGAGCACTAATGCATCTTGTGAAATCTCAACACCCTTTGCAATGTTTGAATAAATCGGCCATAACTCCAATCCTTCTTGTAAGATGATTTTAGTTTAAACCCCTAGCATGAAAGGCAGTGAGTGATATACTTTAAATTTCAGGAATGCTGGGTTTTTATTAGTTTTAATTTATTGTATTATAAATTATAATGAAATACATTGAGGAGTAAATCATGTAGCTTCATTATACAGATGTAATGAAAATATTTAATCTGCATATTTGTTGTTTCACTTGCTAACTACAAATAATATTTCTTCTGCTTGAATAATACTGAAAAATATCAAATGAATGATTTTTGCCCCAAAGCACACCTCAAAGTTGCTCAGAACTGAGTGTTAGACAGCCATAGTCACACCTGTGGGGAGTAATTACTCATAAAGACAGCTTCTGTGCACAGAAAAGGCAGCTTTTCCTTCAGAGCCCTCTTTCATTTTATTGGACTCGAAATCATTAAAACACTAATGATTTGCATTAGACTTTTTCACTTTGCATTTAAGCAACCTACAACCTGCAGATATGAGTGTAACCAAATTTTTTACCAATGTGGAACTTTGTTATTTTATCGATCATTTATTTGTATTTTTAAGGCTTTAAAACAATGTAGATGTAGACAGTACTGGTCATGTTCAAGTTTGTGATAATCCATGTTTTATCTAATCTTAAATATATTTACAAGGTTGCATCTAGAAAGTATTTGAACTTTTCAGAACTTAAACATGATTGAAAAAAATGTATACATTTTGCAGTTTCCTAAGAACAAAGATTCAGTTAAATCAAAGTCCTAGGATTCATTAAAGGAATGCATATTGCCCACCAACTTTCATGCCAAAATGTTAAAGAAATATAATTTAAACATGAGAAATCACAGTTCTGTAGACATTTTGGTCAAACCTTTTAAATTGTTATTCACTCATTCTAAAGGGTGAGTCAAAAGACGTAGAAAACCTTTTTGTCTCAGAAAGAAAAAGCAAAAAGATCTGATCTCCCCAACAAGTAATGGGTGAGGGGGCCTATAGGCAGAACATGGCTGCCATCTTGAAAGCCACCATATTGGATAAGGACAAAAAAAAGAAACCTTCACCCATTACTTGTTCGGGTTTTCAGATATAGAATTTTCCCTTTGCTTTGTGACTTTTGACTCACCTGTTTATTGCTACATCTTTACAAATATAATAGTGCTTAGAGTATATGTTGGGGGGATTACACAAAATTGACTTTTTTGAACTTTATATCATGTTATGATATCATTCCCTCATCAAAAACATACCCAGAGTGTTGTTTTGACTCATTCATGCATGTTTGAGAAAGCCTTCATTCTCCTGTGGTAGCTATGTGGAGCTTCCTACATCATTGCTGGTACAAAGCTCCACCTATTGTACTTAGCTCCTCCCTGGAGCTCAAACTGCAAGCGAGCTCCCACTCCACAGAGCACCCCTCCCCCCGAAGCATTGTTGTGAAGACATTGAAGAAGGAGTGCCGGAAACAGTAGAAAGTTCTTAAGGAGACAGACGCAAATATCAAGGTGTTCAGATAGGCTATGATGCAAAGTCAAATTTATTTTTGATGTATACAGCCTTTTCATAACAACTGAAGGTAACAGTTTCTTGATTGGGGTACAGAATTGAACTATGTGCCTGTAAATGACATTTATACCCCCCCCCCCCCCTTGACCTCAGAACTAAAATTATGTGAAAGCTGTTAAAACACTCCAGGCAATGAGCACATAACTACTCACTAGAGGATGTGAGCACAGACTGAGACCATGCAAGGACTAGTAGGTATGTGCCTTGCTCAGTGGTGCCTCAGCTGTGTCTCAGATTATAGTGTGGGACAGAGATGACTCTTCACATGTGCTGTTCAAGGAAGCAAATCAAATGACCCTACAATCTTTAGTTACATCTCTTATATATAAACTATAACCAGTTTCCACAGGCGGTTTCTGATATGGTCAGGGTTGGCAGTTGCCCAGGGCGGCATCTCGTCAAGGGCGCCACGAGCGCCCGCCCCCGCCCCCATCCTCCTCCATCCTTTATTGTAGTTTATTTTTCTTTCTCTCTTTCCATGATAGGGAGAGCTTGCTGCTGATTGACTGAAGGAGGGGGAGGGGCCGCCCTGTGGGTGATTCTAGTCTCCCTTGCTTTATTATTTTTATTTTATATTTTTAAATACTTTATTTTAATACTCGACACATTTGTATGCATACCCAATTCACATTCCTTTCATTTAAAATTCACCTAAAGACAAAAAGAAAAACCGGAGAAACCATAAAAAAACAATAATACATTGAAAATGACATCTAAATGTTCAAACAGTCCCAAGGAAGATTGGTAATATCTGAGGTCCAGTGTGTTCCTCCTAACAACAACATCACTAGCTGTTGGTTTTATTTCCTGGATGCTTTTACTCTTAATTGTTCAGATGTTTGTGTTATTGACACACATCACCAGGCAGAATGAACATCTCTTGGAATCTGTGTAATTTTTTTATTAGTTCATAAAAGACAGATCTTGTATTGTCTCACTTGCTGGGCAGCATCTAATAGTTCACTAAATCACCATTCATCCCAAACAAAGCACACTTCATTAGTAATAATATGGTGAATATAACCAACAGTATTAAACAGAGTTTTTAGTGTTCAGTTGGTGTGGAGTTTTATTTGTGTTTCTTGAAGTGCAATAGTGAGAATTGTCTTAGTCAAAAAAGGTTCAAATCTTCTTTGACAGTTAAGCAGTGAAATTTGGATGATTGTCTGATTTTCCTAAATATTCTTCTATTGGTTCAACTTTTGTTTTAAGCATTTAAATTCATGGCATATGTATGTGCCTTAATATGTGTGTCTATATTCTACATGAACTTTGCACAAAATGTAAGGAAATAAGTGTTTGGAAGATTATTTCTTTGTTGTAACAATGCTTCTTGGCAATAAATCTTATACTTGGCACTTGATTTGCAGCACCTGGGGGAACCATGAAGCTCAAAACAAGAGTCAATAGCAAAAGTAAAATATGCTATTTGACAGGGAAGATTTGGCAAAAGTTTTAAGTGTGCAACCCACATACTCAGCTCTACTGCTCATCCCACAAATGCATGCTCCTTACAAATGTGGCACCATTTAAAAGGGAAATTAACAGGCTTTCCAATAAGATTTATTGCCAAAACAACAAAGAATGAATCTACCAAACAAAAATGACCTTACTTTAATTTTCAAAGAAATTTTGAGTGTGTCTGTGTTGGTGCACAATAATCTAAGTGATATTTTATAGCTGGGCACATACAGCTCTGAGAGTGGGGGTGGGGTTGGGTGGGCATCAGAGGAGATGTTCGCCCAGGGCACCAACTGGCTAGGACCGCCCCTGACTATAACTGACTGTTTATGCATTTGCTAATGCATTAAACACAGACTGAAATGCATGTTTTAAAGTTATATTTATCCTACCAAAAATTAAATCTTTTAACTTGTCAACTTTTGCAGGAGAGCTCCTCCAGGTAAATGCAAGCAGAAACCTCTCCCGGTCAAAGTGAGGGGGAAAAAGTTTCCATTTGTCCCCAGGGAACGTAAGTCATGTTTAACCTTCTTAGCTTTTAAATTACATATTTCGGAGCTATTTAAAGAGCCTTTTGAATGTTTCTGTAAAGGATTTTTGAGTAAAGCCTCTGAAACTATGAATTTAGCTAAAAATATTAAGTCAGACAAATAGGGTCAGACAGTTGCATCCCTCAAAAATATTATAAACTTTTTCACAAATTTTGTAAACCACTTAAGCCCAAGTTGGTGATAAAATAAATAACATTTTAGGAGCTTTTTAAATATTTCCAGGGATGAAACATTGTAAATGCCTACAGAGAGAGCAGATGGTTGGAGATGCAACCCTGAAAGCTTTGCTACCAAAAGATTTGCACCCTGGGGTGAGCCATGGAGAACAGTTTAATAGTAGATGAAGTGGTGCTGATGTAGAATAGAGTTTCATCAGCATATGAGTGACATTTGAGTCTGTAGCAGGACATAATGTGACTACAGGGGAGCATGTATAATGTAAATGATAAAGAGGTGAGGTTCAAGAACACAGCCTTTCTGTACTCCTGAATTAACCAGAGCTGCAGGGAAGTGAGAGTTTACAACAAACTGATTCTGACTGGAAACAGGAGAGAGCTGTACCACTGATACCGAGGTAGTGAGACATGTGGTTGAGAAAGTAGGTGTGAAAAATTGTGTCCAGTGGGTAATTCTAACAGATGTAATCTCAGTTCTGTGGTGTGATGTGAATCTGGATTGAAAGGGTTGATAGTGACAAGTTGGGAATAAACTATTTTTGCTGTATTTCACTGAGAAATGCAAAGGTTGTTGAAGTTCAATAGATTCAAACCAGGTTTCTGGAAGGCAGAAGTGACAGAGGCCAGTTTTAAACAAGAGGGAATGATGCCTGAGAACATTGATGAGTTTAACACATTTACTATGTCAGGGCACAGAAATCGTAAACATGATTTTACAAGTGGTGAAGGCATAGGGTTCAGGGAGCAGGTGGTCTTTTTTGGATTTGGATGCCAGCTTGTTCAGGACATCTACAGGAGGAAAGGTGGCAGAACAGAGGAGGAGGCAGCGGAGCTTAGTGATGAAGAGAAAGAATGGGAAACATTAGTCACGTTTCCATTGACCATGAAAATGCGCAAATTAAAATTTCAAAAATAAATTTGCTTAATGGAAACATGCCAATTTCGAAAAAACTTCCTTTTTTCGACAAAATGGTTTTGCGCTAGGATGAGGTGGTTTTTCGGCCGTATCAAAATTGGTTTATTTCGCAAAACTGCAATAGAAACACTTTTTTTGCATTACGGGAGTCACGTGATCAACAACAGGATGTTTCTACTGGCGAAAAAGACGACGAAGAAGAAGACTTGTGTTAAATGCCGTGGTAGCAATATCATAGATATTATATAGTATTACTTACTTACTACTTACTTAGTACTTATATACTTATCTATGAGCAATATGAAAATATCTCATGTAAGTGTTTACATCTGTTGCCGCCATGTTTATAATGACTTATCGCGAGAACAAATGTATTCATGTGTGATTTTATAGCATTTCCTACTTAATGGAAACACCGCAGTTGCGAAACTGTGTTTTTTCGACATTAACAGAATATCGACAAAGTTTTGCGCACATTTGCAACGGAAACGCAGACGTGATGGATAGGGTTATTTTTTGCAGGGTTTGGGGGGTGAAGTTGGACCTAGAGTGCAGACTCATGAAGATGAAGAGGTAAACTAAAAATATTTTAGTATAAAAATGAAAGGCTGACATTGCAGCAAAACAGAAGCATACTGTAGAAGACTGGGTTATCAGGAAGGAAGTCAATAAAACAAGAACATCATAAAACCATGAACAGGGTCACATTGAACATTGTGGGAAATGACAGGATGAATTAGATGACTGATGGTAGAAAACAGGTGTTTGGAGTTTTTTCCTGATGGACCATGAGAGCAGGGCAGTATTGTGTTTTTATAGAGTTTCTTTATGAAATTTAGCATGGCCTTGGTAGGCTTCCAAATGTACATAAAAGCCAGATTTCTTGAGGAGTATCTCTAGGTGTCCCCCAGAGGCCTTCATATAGCAGAGTTTAACTGTCTACCAGGAAGCAGGATGAGTAAAAGAAACATGAGGTTGTGGCAGCTTGCCGGCAGGTTGGTGGTTAACAAACTAATTATTGTAAATGTGTTGACAGATTTGATATTACAAAAGGTGAGTGAAGCCCCCATTTTCTCATGGATTGCATTCTTAGTGTACACAGCAAAATGTGAAAAAAACGCCATGATTGGATGGGGTCCAGAAGAGGTCTACAACGCATTTGAGTTGCATTTTAATGCAGTAAGAACAAGAGAAAATAACACGAGAGCGAAACAGTTCACAGCTACACGCCACGCGGTACTCCGGGAGGAACATGGGCACAGGGCATACGTCACAAACTGTACTGTATTTTTTTTAATTATGGAACTGAATTTATGTTAATGTTTAAGTAACAAAATTAGTAAATGATGTTGTTCTTAATAATTTAGCTTGAAAACTCATAAAAAGTATGAGAGAAAAAAATAATTTATGTTCCTTACTGTATTGTATTTCCAGTTTTTGCAGTATTATAAGGATTACCGTAACTTACTATTAGTTAGGTTCAATGAAAGAAATCTGTAAAAGACTGAGTCTGCAAACTGTAAAACACAACTTTCTGGGGCTTTACTATAGCGCATTTAGTACGCAGGTTGAAAAACATAGTAGAGACAGATTTTTTTAAAATTGGTAACCTAAATCTGGCCAATTTTATCCTAATCCCCCTTTGCTTCAGTCAAGCTGCACAAAATATACAGCAAGCCCCATGTTTTCTTCATATGATCAAGTCACTTTAACAGAAATTAGCGGGTAATCAAAGCAGAAATGGTTTTTGAGAGCTAATGAATTGACTATATTCAGTTTTCACTTATTCTTGGTCTTCTTAAAGCTAGATTATATAATCACACTGGGGACAAATATAAAACATAAAAAGATGCTTCTCTCTCTTTTATTTATTTATTTTTCATACATAAGCCATGTTTAAAATAGAAAGAGACAAGTATTCATTTTTAGGTACCAAATATTAAAGTTTTAAAAGGTACGATGTGGCTGCAGAGTTGGCCGAGTTGTTAAAATGGGTTCTTGTCTGGGCCATTTCAGAGACTGTGCTGCAGACAAATGAAAAACCAACAAGACCACCACCAAGAAAATACAACCTGACCACCAAACCACCAGCGACAAGCAGCCAGCGCCGACCAACTACAGCCAGCGTGTCGACGGTGGCCACTCCTGTGAAGCCAAAAGCCAAACCGCCCCCTGCCAAAGCAACAAAGACGAATAAAGCAAAATCATGGAAGGAATCGAAAAAACTAAAGAAAGACAAGAAGGTACAAACAAAGAATACTTTAAGTAAGAAGGCACAACCTAAGAAGCCGGCTGGGATGAAGCTTGTTGGAGTCAAAGTAAAACCAAAGACAAATCAAACTTTCACAGAGAGTTTAAACAGTAAAACACAAACAAACAGCCTGAGAGATGAGATCAGCTTGAAAAGGAAAAATCTAGAGAGAAATGGTGTACAGAAGGCAACAGAGCAAAAAGTGAAAGCATCTAAAACAAAACATCTGACCTTCTCAAATAAGACAAAGTTACCAGTGTGAAAACCAAAAATAACAAGATAAACATAGTCGGGTAAAAAACAATCAATCAAGAGCTGCTAGAGCACTTTAAAAAGTTATTTTCCATTACTAAATCCCTACGTAACGGAAAGATTTAAATATGTTGAAGTGGGATTCTGTGGAAAGGTTATTAATAATTAACATCTTACCTGTGGAAGATAGAGCTTTAAAAGACCTCAGTTTGGTGAAATAATTTGTTTGACAAGACTGAAGAGCTAATTGCTAAATCTAAAGTGGATTTCTGAATCCAAAAACATACAATATTCAAAATTTTATGTACTCGTTAAAAATTAGATTTTATTTTTACAGTACCATCAATTCTTTATTAAACAATTATCAGCAGCAGCAAGCTGTAACATTTCCATTTCATTCTGAGTTGATTCTGGCTTAATTTTTCTATTATTTCTATTGAAACAAACATGCAATGCAAAACTGAAAGTGGTGTAATAATTATCTAATAACTAATAATTATTTTTCGCTCGTCTTTGTATGCGTTTAGTTTTGTGACATTAGCAAAATATCTGGTGCTAAAGGAGCTGAGAGACATTCAGAATACACACTCTGACCTCAAATGCTTTTAACAAAATCTCACAATATTGCATATAACTTTATTCAGAACTTAATGTTCTTAGTTTAAATCTTGTTTCTTCTGGGAATTTTAGCTTTAATTTATATAATGGTGTATGTTATGAAATATGTGGAATTTGAGGTTTTAGACAGCGACCCACTATTGTTTTTGTTGTGTTTGGTCTGTCGTCAATTCAGTCCAACAAAAACTCTTTCTCCAAACTGAGACTGTTTGAAAAGCCATCCACAACAGGTAAGATATTAATTGTTCTTATTTAAAATATATGTAATCTTGAACGAATACATTCCTATTTTAGAATATTTATCTGCCAGGAGCAGGCTGACCACCTAGTTTATTTGTTTAACTACCTGCTTCCTAATCTTTTCAACTTCATGCTGTAACAAGTGCATCTCCTAAATTGTAGAGCGTTTTAGTTACAAAGCATCTTTTGCCTGAAAATATGCATGTAATTCCACAGCTTCCTTTACGTTTTATTTTTACCCATCGTAAAGTTTCTGCTCTCTCCGTATTTGGACCAAATCATGCAGGTTTTAGTCCAAACGAGCAACAAACACCCACAAAAATATCCTTCTAACTATAGCAAAGCTCAGTATTTTTTTTTATTTTAAAACAGTCTAATTTTACAGCACGTACAAGGGTTAAAAATAAACATTAAATGTGTCTGTGCATGTAAGGAGCTCTCTGTAATTAAACCCCGCAGCACTGATCGTAACTGGAACCCCTGTGATTGTGGCCTACATAATGACTACTGTAAATTAAAAGCCATGCTGACTTCCACGTGCGATGGTGCCGCCAAGGTCGAATAAATCTCAAACATCCAACTTTTATTTTGATTTTGCTTTTTGTTTCTGCTGCCAATCTTGTTGTGTTGTGGAGTTTATATTCCTCGAATGGTATTTTTAAGTGGTATGTACTGATAGTGGCAACAGAGAGGCCTGCTCTGTTGCTTTTGTTACATAAAGGACAAAAAACCACATCATTATAAAACCCCTTGATCTGGGTCTGAGCACCTGGTTTCAGTGGCTTTATACTGTATATGAATGAAGTCAGCTCACCTGGATTGTTCTGAATAAGGTCCTAAAGATTGATGATTAAACGTGTTTGTTATTTTTTGATATCTTTCATTGATTTAATGCAGCCTTTTTTGTTTTTTTAAATCGCCAATTAAAGTGTCCAGATGCATGCTCAATAATCCATGAAATTTCTAACAAGGTTGTGTCAGGTATTCAGGACGGGTTCTTCTTTTTGTGGAAACATTTTGTCTTTCATCTAAAATACTTCTTCAGCCTGGAAAGTTGCAGGTAAACACAATTTTATAAGCTGAGTGTTCCTGCTTTTCTTTTGTATATTTTAATACATGACACCCCAATGACTTTCTAACTCCAAAACACATTACGTCCAAGACTGGTTCACCCCAAAGTCTCGTTCTCCTGGCACGAACAGAGTAATGTTTCGTATGCTGCAAGTGCCAGGAGGGCTGTGACCAGTTATACATTCTGCAGTTTACACACATCTACAGGCCAATGGTCACTCTTTTAGGGATGAAGATGTTCTCATCCTTGATAAAGAGGAACGTTTCTTTGAAAGAGGAGTAAAGGAAGCAATTTTTGTGAAAAGAAACCTCCTGTTGTCTAATTGTCCTCCTCTTACAATGTTAAGTATGACTCAGTCCTCTGGTAACAACAAGCTGCCATCAGGGCACTAATGATTGGTCGTTAGGCTGACGGTTGTCTTTGACATGTGAACAAACAGTTTCGATTGTCACAGTCAAACTGGTTGATCCACTATGTGAAGGTTCAGCTTATGAGGCTGAGTTTACCTCCAACTCCTCAGGCTGAAGAAGTCTTTTGGATAAAAGACGAAATGTTTCAACAAAGAAAAACCTGTCCAGAGGACCTGAATCAACTTTGTTGGATAACCAATTTAAAGAATAGATTTTGTTTTTCAATTTTTTTCACATCAGAAAGCCAATAACCCTTCATAACTTTTAAATAACTGAAAGTCTTTTGGCTTTCCCCATTTTAAATAAGTATTTAGGTAAATTAACAGGAACCATCTTATTTTAAACAAACAAACAGGAATCCTCCTAAAATCCTGGCATTTTTTACCTGTCCTATAATATTTCACAATCTTTAAAGAAACTTACAAAAATAATAAATGCATGTACTGTTGCATGTGACTGAAATGGTTCTACAAGTTGGTTTAGAGGCTTAAAACTTTTTTTACAAAATGATCATCACTGGTTTAGAACAGTTTGCTAAAGCCACATTTATATGTATGTAAAGTCATATTGCTCCCTACTGGTCAATAAATGCAACTAAAACTGGGTCACTTATGTTTAGTACAACTGAGTGCATTTATGGGACTGAAATTCAGGGTTAAATAAACCACTGACTTCTAGTTACCATAAAAACACAAAGTTAACCGGTTTAAAATATCTGCAAGTTACACAAATCAACTGTTTGGATTGGTTGTTTAACTCACATGTCTAATATTGATAAATGGTTTCATTTTAAATGGAAGAGATGAAAACAGAAGAATCAATAAAACAAACATCTTTTATCAGATAAGTTTTGTTACTTTAAATGTCGAGTTAGAACTTTTCAAACATTCTTTTTAATTTTATACATGATTATGCCTTTTTTCTTGATGGTGGATTAGAAAAGTATTAACCCCACTTGGTGTCCTTTTTTTCTTACCACACGATCTGGACACAGTCAGGGATTACTTATATTTTTTAATCCTGATCTGTACTATGAGTTCCTTGGTCTTCATGTTGTCTCATTTGGTGGTAAATAACACTCTTTGGTGTTGCTATGCTGTTGATTCTCAGATATGTGCTGAGATCATTTGACACCTAATTAAGTTCCACCTGTGGAAAATCCAAGGGTCATCTGAAGTTAGCATTGAGGATTTGAAGTGGGGTAAATACGAACATCTTTTTGTTTTTTTAAATTTTATAACAAACTTTCCAGTTTCACATTTAGTTAATGTGTGTTGATCTGTTTCTTGCAATCAAGTCTCTTCAGTAAGAGATAAACAGAGACCAGATGACCTCATGCAGCCTTATGTGTCCTCCAGATCACTTAGATCTAATGATTGTCTGCTTTTAGCTGTTCCAAAGTCCAGGTTGGTCCAGAGGGGATCAGGTCTTTAGTTGGTCCAAAGTCTAGGCTGGTCTACATCGTCTCGTGTTCAGCACTTTGACCAACAGGTTGTTTTTAAACATACCTTACAAATAAAACTGGTTTTAATATTACATTACACAAACAGAGCATTTACCCAACATGACAGAACAGTACATCTATCAGACGGTCCTGTTTCTCACTCAAATATTGAAGTGAAAACAACAGATTTTATAAATGCATTTAATTCATGTTTCATTAATGCAGAGTGATTAATGCAGCTCAGTGGAGAAACATTTGTTAAAGTACAAAACTACATCATGACATCATTTTTCATCTGCTCTGAAAAATTGCATTTAGTCTTTGACTCACTGAACAGCTTAGTTTTAACTGTAGCTCCACTTTGCTGTGATCTTTGATATTAAAAAGCAGTTATTTTGCATGAATTAGTGAAGCGTGCCTTCTCCCTTCAGTTAGATCCAAGTGTCCTCTCATCTGCGCCCGTCTTCATCAGCGGGTGATCTTGTAAACCTCGTCTCCGACATGCAGGATCCCCGTCTTCTTCACAGTGTGCAGCTGTCCAAACAACGGAGCCGTTTTGTAGATGTGCTTCTCAGATGGTTTGCACAGCCGATAGCTGGAGGAACATTTTCATTGGGAGGAATGAGACGGGAAAGAACTGTTTTAAGAAGTCACAGCGAAGGATAGATGTGATGTTTTACTGCAATAAAACATCACATACATCCAGTAGATTGTTTTTTTGCCCACCAACAAAATGCAAAGCAAACAATAGTGTTTTTCCCTTGTATGTTAGGAAAACATCTCATGAACTGTCGCACTCGTTTAAGGAAATTTACAAGAAACAGTTCGTAGATGTACCTCCACAACTGATTAACTTATGGAGACACTACAGCTAATCAACATTAGCAAACACTAAAATGGCTTCAACTGAGTCAGTTCTACAGATTCACAGCCCAAACTCTGAACGTGGCGTCTCAGGATGAGACTAGTTTTGCTATTTTTAGCTAACCTTTTAATATATTTAGCTTTTGGTTGGATAATTGATATTTTTATCACTTTGTTAGTTTTTTGCTACTTTTAGCTAGTGTTCAGCATTTTTTTATTTTATTTTATTTTAAACATCTCAACCAAAGCAAATTTCTAATCACTGAACACCTCAGGATTAACTTATTTTTACAGCAAATGAAGTTACACTAGCCCCCCCCCCCCCACCCCCCACATCCAGTCCAATCACTTGTTGTTCTTCTAAGCTTAACTAACCAATTTGTTGTTAACAACAAAATGTTATATTTATGAGCCAAAAGCAAACAAAATAATTGGCTTCATAAATTGTCTGCTGGTTGCTGTGATTTCCAAACATCAGCTTCAGACACTGAACAACAATTATTTGAGCTCTACTTGTATCAGTTGGATCTAAAACTTCTTCGTTCTTCATACAAACTGCTCACAGTCTCGGCCTCCAAACTTAAAATCCTCACTTTATTACATTATTTTTACTGATCTGAGAATTAAAGAGGTAGAGTTTAGTGACACCTTGTGGCAGAGCTGCAGACATCAACTCGTTCCACACTCAGAGCGTTTTAGAGAATCTATGGTGATTCTTTAAAAAAAAAAGCCAATGTTTGGTTTGTTTTTGGCTGCTCTGCTGTATAAAAGCTGTCTGTAGATATAAATAGTCTGTTCTTGGGAAATAGAAAAGGACAATCTAAAATCTGCCAGAGCGCTCTGAGTTTTAGCTGGCATGGTTTACAGAAGAACTAATTAAAGCAAACAACAGGTCAAACGTTCAAGAAACAAGCAGTTATGTGTGTTTTAGTATTCACATTTAAAAACATCCATTAAAATAATTAGCTAGAATGAATTAATTAAAATGCATTTTGTTCTCCGCCATTTATTCCAGAGTTCTGTTTCAATCTGGAAAATTACATTATGTGCAATCGATGTGATGTGTGGTGAATGACTCATACTACCACATCTACTTTACATCAATATCTGTACAACTGACACAGGTAAAACTATTTTTGTGGTGGCGAAAGCTGAATAGCTGTGAATTCATTCCAACAGCTGTAGACAAACATCCAAAAGATCATTTCTGGCAAGTTAATTAAGATTCATCCAGTGGGTTGTGAGACATTTTGCTAACAGAGACGCACAAAAAAAAAAAAAAAAAACTAAAAATGGCTGCCTTTTGTTAATCTTGCAGGTCATTATTCAGGTTTGGTTACTTATTGTTGCAGTTGAAATGTTACCTTTTCAGTGTGTCCAAAGGTTCTTTCCTGGTGATTGAACCCGTCTCTGGGTCAACTGTGGTTAAAATACATCTGGCAAGTATTAAAAGATGAAAACAATAATTACAGGTGAGTTAACACTCAGACATGCAAAACCAGGTAATTTTGTCTTCCGTGAATCTGAATCCCAAACACCAGCAGCTGATTTGGATTCCCTCGTGTTAAGTGAAGCGACAGTGTGAAGCAGCAGCGGCGTTACCTTCCACACGACATCACACGCTGCAGCCTCACGCTGCCGATCTGGAGCTCTTCCCAAGAATCCTGAAAAAGCAAAACAGTTGGAGATAAATTTAGTCCATGCTGTTCACAACAAGGGCGAGCTATTAGTCAGAAGTAAAATTATCCTTTTTTTCATATCGGAGACGGGGGAAAAAAAAAAAAACAACTTGTTGAAAATGTTATTTTTAAGAAATTACTGCCTGAGAACAGATTTATTTTTATTACCCATCACTGAAGGCAGAAGAGCAATAATCTTTTTGCCCACGTCTGCGTGAATTTGTCGTGTTAGCTAAATATCTCATGAACCAGCTGTTGTATTTTAATGAATCCCAAAAGAATAATTGGATGCAGAGCTGATTAACTTTAGGAGTCATCCAAGTCAAGATGGCTGCCACAGTTAAGTGACCTTAAACACAAAAATGATTAAAACTCATTCAGCTGAAGTTTAGTTACGTTGTAGCTGAAACTATGTATTTACTGTAAGGCTGACTCTGTTGACTTTTTAAGAAGCAGCTTAAAACACTGTTGTTCAGACAAGCTTTTAGTTAAATATATTACTTGATGTTTTATTAGTCATTGTTTTATTGTTGTGATGCATCGATATGAAAATTTCAGCCGATGGGAAATTAATGTCAGACGTTAACATCGGCCCAGTTTTACTTCTCAGATCGATACAGATATCAGCTGATATCGATGTTAAAGCTGATGGATCGTGCATCCCTAGTTTGTTGTATTGCTTTTATGCTTATGTTTGTATTTATTTTAGTTTTGCTCCTTGTGAAGCACTTTGTGATGTCTATCTGCGAAAAGTGTTACACATTTTCCAATTTATATTCAGAGAGCTAATTCATCACAGATCTCATTAACCGCTACCTGGATCTCAACAAAAATCTTATAAAGTAACTGATTATCTTTTAGAGTGAACCCAATTATAGATGGCCGACACAGCTAGTTGAACTTCGCCAACACAAAATTGGCTCTGACTCAGTCAATTTTACAGCTACTGAGCTCCAGTTTGGTGTGGTGGTAGCTGAGAGTCACCCTCAACACATAGTCTGAGCACTGACAATACTGCACAAGACTGGGAAGAACATTTTTTTTTTTTTTACAAAGTTTAACCAAAGCTGCCCCCTTTAATCACCAGAATTATCACCATTTAAAACTCTGGTATAAAAAGGCAGCAACAAGGCTTTTAACAGTTTGAGACTAAACGGCAGCAGCATAAATCTAAGGTAGATTTGCAGAGAAAGGCTGAAGGCACCTCATCGAATGGTTCACAGTCACTTATCACAATGCTTGGACGGAAGCGCTCCACAGTGACGGCCTTTTCCATCTTGCTGCTGAGATCCTTAACAGAAGCCTCAGACAGCAGCATCACTGGTGCGATATCTGGGTACACCACCTCCTGGAGAAACGAGGAGATTCATATTTGCACTTGATGTAGAGCGGTGACATCAGGGCATAACAATCTGCAGCACACCCACACAAAGCAAAGGTTTGTTACCTCAGACTGCGGGAAAAGAGGCTCTTTCTCAGCTGGCCTCCTGGTCTTCATATGTGGCTCAAAGTGCACCAAACGAAGAGTTTTCTCAGCCCCGAGAAAACTTGTGAACCAGTGAGATACTTTGTCACCACAGTCCCTGCCTTGAGCATCCATACCGAACACTCTGAGAAGAAACAAACTTTTAGGCTGAACATCAGAATTCATTTAAAAAGTTTTTTTTTTCTGATCCACAGGATGGAATTTTATACATGAAACTAGATTGTTCACATTTTCAGTCTAAGTCCATGATTTTCCTCAAAACTCCCAACTGCAGCTTTAAGCTACATTTGACTACATTTAATTTTTAGCTAGTGTTGTTTTTTTCTCTACAGTTTTGTCAATATTAGCTTTAAGCTAATGTTTTTTTTTTTTATTTAGCTTGTGTTCTGCTTGTTTTAAATTGTACAATTCCAATAACAATTCTTAAACTCATCCAACATATTCAGGTGACGTCATTCAATAATTTATATCTACACAGCACTTTCACATGACATTTAATTTCTCTGTTTTCTTTCATCTTCCTTTTAAAGTGTCTTCTATGTTACTAGTTTCTAATTTATAAAAAAAAATGACAGTTACAAACATTTTACCCTAACGAGCGATCGATAGAAAATTTATTCAGGTTGTCTGTAGATGTAAGAAGTTCTGATAGTTCTGAAACTTCTTTGCATGTTTTAGGATTTATTTAATTTTTCCAAATTGACAAATTATTGCTTGAATTTAGCATACAGGCTGTTTTAAATAAATCTACGGCAGAGACTCTTCTACTCAGCACGTAGCTGCAGAGCCTTCTTTTAATTTATGTTTTGCGTGAGAAGATCTGTCTGAACAGCTGCCATACAAACATTTAAATGGTGAGGATCTCTTTAATTTCACTAGACAAAGTCCTGCTGACATCCACATGATATCACTCCACAGAACAGCTTCCAACTCAGCTCGATGTTCTGTGGTGTTTCATCTCGGAACAACCCGACTAAACATGTTTAGATCAGTGTTCCTCAAACTTTATAGTATAAAGTCAGAAAACTTTTAGCTCATTTTATTCAGGCAAGAAATATGAAAAATACACTGTGTGCAGAATTATTAGGCAAATGAGTAATTTGAACACATCATCCTTTTTATACATGTTGTCCTACTCCAAGCTGGATAGGCTTGAAAGCCAACTACTAATTAAGTAAATCAGGTGATGTGCATCTCTGTAATAAGGAGGGGTGCGGTCTAATGACATCAACACCCTATATAAGGTGTGCTTAATTATTTTGGCAAAATGGGTCAGAAGAGAGATTTGATGGACTCTGAAAAGTCAAAAATTGTGAGATGTCTTGCAGAGAAATGCAGCAGTCTTGAAATTGCCAAATTTTCGCCGAACAATCAAGCTTTTCATAGCAAATGGCCAACAGGGTCGCAAGAAGCATGTTGGGGAAAAAAAGGGCGCAAAATAAATGCCCATGAATTGAGGAGAATCAAGCGTGAAGCTGGCAAGATGTCATTAGTTACCAGTTTTGCCATATTTCAGAGCTGCAACGTTACTGGAGTATCAAAAAGCACAAGGTGTGCGATACTCAGGGACATGGCCAAGGTAAGAGAGGCTGGAAAAACGACCACCTTTGAACAAGAAACATAAGCTAAAACATCAAGACTGATTTTTCTAAGGTTTTATGGACTGATGAAATGAGAGTGACTATTGATGGGCCAGATGGATGGGCAACGAGGCTGGATCAGTAAAGGGCAGCAAGGTGGAGGTGTGGTACTGGTATGGGCTGGTATAATCAAAGATGAAGTTGTGGGACCTTTTCGGGTTGAGGATGGAGTGAAACTCGACTCCCAGACCTACTGCCAGTTTCTGGAAAACACCTCCTTCAAGCAGTGGTACAGGAAGAAGTCGGTATCGTTCAAGAAAAACATGATTTTCATGCAGGACAATGCTCCATCACATGCATCCAAATACTCCACAGTGTGGCTGGCCAGTAAAGGTTTAAAAGAAAAAAATAATGACATGGCCCCCCTTGTTCACTTGATTTGAACCCCATAGAGAACCTGTGGTCTCTCATAAAATGTAAGATCTACAGGGAGGGAAAACGGTACACCTCTCTGAACAGTGTCTGGGAGGCTGTGGCGGAAGCTGCATGCAATGTTGATCGTAAACAGATCAAGCAACTGACAGAATCTATAGATGGAAGGCTTTTGAGTGTCATGAAGAAAAGTGGTTATATTGGTCACTGATTTGTTTGTGGTTTTGTTTTTGAATGTCAGAAATGTTTTATTTCTACATTTTCTGTTATATTGGTTTAACTTGTGAAAGCAAACAAGTGAGATGGGTATAGATTTGGTTTTTATTAAGTTGCCTAATAATCCTGCACAGTAATAGTTACCTGCACAAACAGATATCCTCCTAAGATAGCCAAATCTAAAAAAAATCTACTCCAACTTCCAAAAATATTAAGCTTTGAGATTTATGAGTCTTCTGGATTGATTGAGAACATAGTTGTTCGATAATAAAAAGAATCCTCTCAAATACAACTTGCCTAATAATCCTGCACACAGTGTATAAACAAAACACCTGCAGTTGATGACGGGGTTGTCGGGCTGACTGATGGGGAACTTCAGCTCTTCCATGTCTGGTCCATTCAGAACAGCACGACCTCCCTCAAAGGTCAGAGACACCAGCACCAGACGAGACTCCTGCCTGGCTGTCACCATGTTGCCTTCTTCATTCACCACCAACCAGTGTCTGCAACCACAACACAACTGCAGCTTATTGTCTGCTGCACCATTTAGAAAACCTGCTTTAGTTCCTACATCCGGCCTCTGTGAAGATGAAACAAAAAGCAAACATCGACCCCATCACACAAACATCACCTTTTTACACCTTCCTTTTGTTAGGTTGACAAGTGATCCGTTCTACAGAATTTGATTTAACTCTTAACACAGAGTAATGGCATCTAAAATGAAGCCCTGTGATTTTTTTATTTGTAGGTTTGTTGTTTAATCTTGTTTGGAGTTGCAGCTAAATGTATCAGGAGAAAATCCCTCTGAAACACAAGACTTTGTTCAGAAACAGTTTCTGGATGCAGTCCAAGCAGGTCCGATTTATTTCTTTGTGCCAGAGCAAATAATGAATTACCCACAACTAAAGCAAAGTCTCACATAAAAGTGCGTTTAGCACATCTCGCTTATTATTTTAAGTTTCCACAGAAAGTTTGTATGCATGGTCTTTTTGTTTTGTCAGGGATTAAGTGTTTAAGTATTGCATAAAATTGATCCAGATAATTTAACATTTCAGGATGTTAATCTGGCGGTAGTTGTTTTGCAACCAGATCAAAGTCCCTGCACAGGCCAAAGGGCTATCTGAGAGTACAATTTTTTTTTTTTTTACTAAAACATAAAATGACAAAATAATTTTAGACCAATGATTCTTTAACATATTTTAGCTTCTGACCTTAAATATAAACAAAAAAAAGACTAAATATTTTGATTGAACTACAAAAAATAAAAAGTAAATAAAGGACACAATGACAATTTGAGTAGCTTTAACATGTACTACTTATTTTTAAATGTATGATTTTTTTTTTTTTTACGTTTCGTAACAATGACTCAGGGTGTACCTGCCTCTAACACCATTGTTTTCCTGGAAAGCAAAAGCGTGTTAAGATGATGAAGGGATTTTAATTAAACAAGCTAGGGGAGAATCATTTTAAATGTTGGTTTCATGTTTGGAGATCATTTCACGACCCCCAAGTTGCAGTGTTGTGACCCACAAAGAGGACACGACCCCAACATTGGGCACCCACAGTTTTAGACCTCCTCTCAGGTCAAATGAGGATTCAGCTGTGGAGTGGGCCGGGCTGACTTCTGCAGGGAAAAGGAAGTGCATGATAGGAGTTTGATGGCAAATACACACATCAGAGTAATAAGATAAACACTGATACTTTTGTATTTTATTTGTATTTAATTTATTCGAAATAACAAAATAATATAAATATACTTTTAGAACCAGAAACAGCCACAGGTGACAGTTTCACTCCGGATATCACCTACAAAAAAACAAAACTAATTAAATAGGAAAAAAAAAACTGCTCACCGATCCTCCAACTCTCCAGACTTCAGCCCCAGTTTCTGGCATTCTGCGACACACACAGACACCGCTTTCCCAGACTTGAGAGGGTGAATGAGGAGCTGCGACACGACGCCCACACGGACGGCTTTTTCTGGCTTCCGCATGTATTTATATCCAAGTCCAAATCCCAGAAGTGCGGCTCCGGCTGCGCCGATCAGAAGGGCCGCTTTTTTATTCTGGGCCAACGCGTTTACAGCCAGCTCCTTCACATCCATGTTGGAGCCTCGTACACTTTCTTGGACGCTGAACTTTTTATTAAAGGGACAGAGGCATCAGAGTGAGACGTTCAGGGACACTCGGTCATGTTCGGCAACACGACCCGCACAGTATTTAACATTTAGGCCGCTATCCTGCATCTTTTACTTCTTTGTTCGTTCCCTGCTCCAAACACACCTGATTAAAAATGACCTCTTCAAGTTCTGCAGAAGCCTGTTAATCACACATATATTCAAACAGGTGTGCTGCAGCAGAGCAGGTATTGACAGCACACAGGCTCAAAAACAGCTTTATCAAACTAATTAGTAAACTACGGAAGCCGAGAACAGCTTTATAAAAAATGTTTCCAAGTTTTCTCGAGTATCTATCTATCTATCTATCTATCTATCTATCTATCTATCTATCTATCTATCTATCTATCTATCTATCTATCTA
>JARVJO010000173.1:4922657-4938419 GCA_031762555.1 Cynodonichthys magdalenae | reverse complement strand
GACGGTTTTCTTTTTTTACCTGATTTGGTGGATTGTGATAAAATGTATCTTTAAGATTTAATAAATGACAAAGTTGTTGATAGAGAGTGAGGCATGTCATTTAGATTATGCATGCTACATAAAACATAATTTGGAAAAGGTAATTTGTACTTCCATAGATTAATTTCTTATATACCATTACTTCAAAACCTATTGACAAGATTTGGCCCTAGACTTGGACCAAGTTTTGAACTTTGTGCAATGGAGCGTGACCACCTTTCCCCTTATAAATTTTTTTCATTTGATCTTTGAGGTAATCACAGTAAAATGCAGAACATTGATTTTTTAAAAGATGCAGACCAGATAAATGCACGTGATGCAGGAGACCTGAATATAAATACATCTCTGAGTCCCTCTAGTGAAAGATTTGATTGCATTCACTTGATTCTTCAATGTTGCAATATCTTCAAAAACAAGATAAGAAGTCCTGTCGCCTTCTGTTTCAGCATTTCAAGAATCACTAAGAGCAAAAACTGCTAGGTGGAGTTTAATTCCTCGCAAAATGATGTTAATGATAACTTAAACATTAGTTCTCCATTTATTAAAAACTTCCATGGACTGAGTACTGACTGCAGCCAGCAGGTGGCAGTCTACCCACATCTTGCTTTGTAAAGATTCAGCAACTTCATGAGTTTTTCCTTTTTGCAGGGTGATTTCTCTGAATGAAAACTCCAAAAGGGCAGGCTGACAGTTTGAGTTTATCTATAAAGTGATTACCAGTGATTGCAGATTTAGTACAATGTGCCAAATTTAAACCTGGGAACAACTGCAATCAAAAAGACAGGACAGCTTCAACACGTTTGGAGCAGCCAAAAACATGATCACCCACCTAAATGAAGCAAAGTCCCTTAAAAATGCATAACAGTGGTAAACATAGGCATCAGGTACAATATTAATTGTTCAGAGTCTATTCACAGAACCCAAGTTCAAAAGATCTACTATTACTTTAACTTAGGGATGGGGGGAAAAAAATAACAAAGACAAGGCTGCCTCCGGGTTTGCTTTGATGCTTGTTTTTAAAAATTAACGGACGTGTAGCCGAGCTAACCGAGCAGTGAAAAGAGCTAAAAAGAAAAGTTATTTTAAGTTTCATTTGATCAAAAATAACAAAAGAAAGATTAAAGTTAACTAGAATGAGAGAACCTGACTGGACAGTCCTGCCAGTGGGCCTTTTAAATGAAACTTTTATAGAGAAGGTGAACTTTAACCCACTTGACAAACAAAGTTAACTTTGTTGAATCATCATGCACCACTGGCACGTAGAAACTGGATGTTATGTCAGATGACGGAAGACTTTTTATTCCGGATTACTGTTCTGGGAACTCCCTCAGAGGGGGGGCCATTGGAGGAAAGATAGACCTGATCCAGGCAGGTGCCTTCATCGACATCAATCTCGTCTTCATGGCTCATCCAGCTCAGCAGGACGCCCCGTTCCTCCCCACTGTAACAGTTGCAGAGGAAGCTCTTTTATTTAGGGCTTTTGTGAATTTGAGACTTTTATATCCTCTCTCCTTTTTCCTTTGTTATAAAGACCCATGGTGGTTATACCCAAACCTTCTGTAGGCAACCTCCAACACAGCATGCTGATGTAACACAGGGTAACAGTGGAGTATCATGGGAAGGCGTCCTGTGCTTCTGTGGACCTCTGAGAGGGAGGTGAATCCTCTGGATGTGGCGTACAAGAACCTCTTTCTGCTCTGACAGCAACTTAAACCAGAATGGAGACTGTGAGATGGTGAGGACTGAGGAACATAAAGACCTCCTGCATGTCGCCTCCTGTCTTTTATGCAGATTATGTGTTGTTAACGACGCTTAATTAGGATTTTAACTTCAACCTAATGTACTCTAATTTAGTCCTCTCACAGTTTAACTGAACACATCTGTATTTCAAGCCAATTTATGCAAATTCATTCTAAGAGAACAGATCAAACTAACTGAAAGAATCTAACTGAATTCAGTTCAAATCTTAGCAGTTTTTGTTACATTTATACAGTGTAACATGTGAGTCAAAAGTCACAGGACACCCTCTTATTTTGATCCAACATGATGGCCATGTTCTTGACATAGCCTAAAAGATATAAGCCATCATTCAGACATGAAGTATTTTCTTTTTGATTCCGACATGAAATCAAATTAAATAATATCCTGTGCCTTTTGACGCAAAAGTGTGTAGTGTGACTTTTGACTCACCCTACATTTTACACTAACTGGCAGAGCTTTAAAGGGTTCAGTTAGTTGTGTTTTTTTATTACTTTAACAAACTTAAGGTTATGTCTATGATTAGAAGCAGAGGAGCAGTGCCTTTAACAAAATAGTTTTTTCTATCTCTTCGTCTCTTTGTTTTCTTCTTTCTATCTCTTCATCTCTTTTTCTTCTTTTGAGGCATCATCAAACATGAAGGATTGAAGCTCACTATTTTTCCTGCCTACGCTGAGCTTGAGTTTTATTCACAGCCCTGTTCCTTCTCAGCATAAGATGATTTTAGTTTGAAACTCTAGCATGAAAGGCTGTGGGTGATATGCATTCCATCCATACATCCATTATCTTAAACTGCTTCATCCTTTCAGGGTCACTGGTGCCCATATCCAGCAGTCACTGTGTGGGGGGCGGGGTACACCCTGGACAGGAGAGTTCATCACAGAGACAAACAACCATTCACTCTCTCACTCACACCTAGGGACTAGAGATACCAAATAGCCTAACATGCATGTTTTTGTCTGTGGGAGGAAATCATAGTGCCCAGAGAAAACCCACACATGCACAGAGAGAACATGCAAACTTCCTTTGTTTTTATTGTTTTTATCTTTTCTTTTGTTTCCTGTATTTCATTGTACGGCACTTTATTTATTTGGAGGAGTTTTAAAGGGCTTTATAAATAAATTGGATTGGATTGAAAGTAATGGAGAAGCTTTGGGGACTGGGTTTTCCATGCAGCCCAAATGCAGAGGAAATCTGTACACAGACATCATCCATGCATTAGAAATGCATGGAACCTAACACATGCAGCAGCAGTTTTGGTTTTACAGACTGTTCATTGAATCATCACAGGATCAGTTGGAGAGTGAATTTGTAATTATCCAGCAGGCTCCACAGACTTTGGCAGCGTATCACACATCATGCCTGTTCTCCATCCTTTCTTCCACGTTGGCACCGGCGCGTTGGATCACACGGAGGAATACGCTCAAGCCGCAGGTACGGTAAGCTCACTTTGGAGATCAAAGTTTCTCGTGATGAAGCCGAACTTCAGAAACGATCAGACGATTTCTGGCATCATCTCTTGCTGGGTCACATGGTTGGTTTGTTTCTATTTATAGTGGTGTACTTCCCGCCCCTTCTTTTCCTTCACTGCTCGCATTTCCTGTGCCAGGAGCTGAAGAGGCCCAGTTGCACATCCTGAGGACAGCCAAGGTTCTGACGATGACAGCTGGGGAAGTAGTTTTCTGCCCTGATCTGCAGCAGCAAGTGAGAGCTGACTTCAGCCTGGCCAAACTCAAACAGGAGAAGTGACTGCCAATAAAACTCTGCCTACACTGAGCTTGATCAAACTAAAAGAACAAATTTTAAGTGGGAATTCAGGGACACATTTTTAATGAACAGGGCTGGAAAGCCTAAATGCTAAAAGGAAAATGGCATTTTATGGGCTGAACCTGGTATTTCTGCCTCAAACTGGTGAGGTTTTCTTTTCTTTTTTGTAGTTCTAATGTCATATAAAATATACATTTGAAAATGAAACTGCTAGCATGAAGGTACGCATATGAATTAATCACGTTTTAGGCCAGAATTTTAAATTAAAATGATCTTACGATAAGAAATGTAGTTCTGATGATAGGATGATACTCAGCCACTACCACACCAAATGTTAGCTCAATATCAGAGAAACCGACAGCTATGGTTGTTTTTATGTTTTCTAAATTTAGTCGGCTGTAGCAGCCGTCTTGTATTTGGTTAACTCCCAAAGTTAATCAGTTGTAGATGAACATATAATCATCACTCTCTGAAAGTCTCATTAAAATCTGCCCAGTGAGATATTTTGCTTACAGACACAACATGATTACGTCAACATTTGAGAATTATGACATAATGCTGAAGATATTTACAGCTATACATTTATATTTTTTGTCAAATTTAAAACACTGATTAGTTTGCCAAACACAACTTTGCTGCTCTGGCTCACTTATTTCTCCCCTCCAAATATTTTCAGCCTGACCAGGTTTCGTACTCGTATCTGCTCAGTGGTGAGTGAGTGCATGCATTTGAGCACTTAACTCCTAAAGAGTCCGATATTTCCCTCAGGACTTCCTAGAGATGAAAAACAGGAGGTAAGGTAGAGTGCAAAGTGGAATTAAAAACACCAGGTGATCAGAGCCGCATCGTATGACATGAAATGAATTTTAATGTTGCTTCCTGACTGCAGGGGAGCTTTACTTTGAATTTTTTTACATGATTTGATGAACTGCAGTTTGCACTTAAATAAAATCCTACCAGTGTTTATAAAAACATATGTAGATGTGTGTGCATTAATATTCTAGAATTGCTCAGGGTGGCAGCAAGTTGGAGTAGCTCTGTTAGTATTTTAGAATTGAATTGAATGTAATGGCTTTGTTCAGGTAGAATTCAGGGTTAGTTTTAACTGACCTGATACATCTTGAGATGCTGATTTTTCTGATCGAAACGTAGAATTTATCCAAACTGTTCACCATAAATGGAGCTCCAGAATGAAGGTTCAAATATGTGGAAAGACTCTGGAGTTGACAGAAATCCAGTGTTCAAAGACAAATTATTGATTTAAATGTAACAGCACAAAATCGCACTGTAGCTTTCTTGGAAGAAATACGTGTTTCCTGCTGCCATGTATGCTAAAGCTTGTTCTGTGAGGGACTCAGCTATTATTACAAACCATTTTATAATATCTAAAAGATTAAGTTATTCATATTTTTTTGTTTATTTTGCTAAACGTCCTGATGCACCATAACTTATGCTGACTTACAATAACTTTATGAATAAAATATTCTTGCAGATTATGTCTTTGTTTAAGTCGTTAGCATGTATAATTGTGTATATATTATACGACCAAAAGAGACTTCCAGTAGATTTTTTTATTCCAACGTAAACATCTTTAGTGTTCACAAAATTGTCAAAAGTTGGCATAAATCGTCTAAAATGTTATAGTGTGACAGGGCCTTTACAGACACACACGTGGTCTACTGCTACTATCCAATAATTTCTATAGCCTAACCCTGACCCATTACCCTAAACCTAACCTGAACTCAATCCACAGCTTAGTCCTAAACATAACTCCTAATCCTCCCTTGAGGCTTAGATCTCCATAAGTTGTTGGCCCCACAAATGCTAAAAATTGTCCATACATATTAAGGGACACTGACTGCAATTACAGACTGATAAATGTGTCTGCAAAGTTTTTGAGCCCCACGCCCCCGGTACAAAACAACTTTTTCCGTTTTCTATTTATTTTGACATCTGACAACTTAAGATCTGTCAGTTGAACCTGGACATGTTTGGTATCAATAGAAACCTAATAATCTTGGCTAAAAGCTCATGGAAACTATTTTAAATCCAACAAACACAGTTCAGACGTCAAGCAGTTAAATCAGAAAGTAAACAAACTGTACAAAATAGCATCATTGCAAATCTGTAAATACATTCAAGCAAACCTGTAGGAAGGAAAGATTTTTGACATAATTTTTTTAAAGTAAGTGAAACTAGATACCGAAACATGTTGTACATTGTGTTGAATTTTTTTTCAAAAGAACAAACATTAAATAACAAGTCTTTTCAGGAAGGTAATAAACATTAAATAACTTTTGCAATTAAAAACTTAAGATTTTTTCACATTTATTAATGGTACAAACATGGTCTGTCCTTCCTGTGCAGAATGACAAAACGCCAAATTACTTATTTACTAAAACCTCTGTAACTTTGCTCCAGTTAATTTTAGCAGCATTAATCTGCACAGGTAATGTCCATGTGTGGATTTATGATTTCCAAGAGTTTTTAGCCTTCTTCATTATGGTTTTAAATGGGTTATATACTGTCTAATGCAAAAATTATTCAGGTGAGATTAAAAAAAATTTATGTTCCATCCACAATATCTATAAAACAACAGCAGCTGTTTTAATACTACACTTCTGATGGAATCTCCCAAGTGTTAACTTTATTTTGATACCAAGATTATTTGGGTAGAGTTTGTAAATGCTGAGATACACTCAATTACATTTCTGCATGGTATTTTGAGCAAAAACATCAAGAAAACTCCTTGGGGCTGAAGAGGTTAAAGAAAACCTCACAAAGATCACTGAAATAATTTTAAACTGACAAAAGCATATAAAAAATTACAAAAAAAATCTAATGAAAATAAATCCTTGCTTCTGAATTAACAGAATTATTTTTAAAAACTAATGAAAGCTGTCTTAATCTGAGACAACTGGATGAACTTGTTTTTGAGAATTGAACAAAAGTAGCTGTTGTCTATTGTAGAAGTTACATAAAGTAACAGAAATCCCCTGATTGCAGTGATAATCTGAAGAGTTAGGAGTTTAATTTTAGTCAGGATCAGTTTCTCAAGTTCGTATGTTTTTATGAATTCTGTCAAATCAAATTTCAAAAGCACTTTCTGATTTTCATTAGTTGTTTTTTTTCTCATTACTTTTGTCAGTTTGTCAGTCAAATTATCAGCAAATTGTTCCATTTTTATTAAAACTGCTCTTGAACTATTTGTCTGTTTTAAGTTTTTATTGAGGTGATTAAAAAAAATATCAGCCATGCATCATAAAGCTTTTCATTTTGCTTGAAACACATGCAAGAAAAAATAATCACATTTACTGTGATGAACATCATTTTCACATTTTCAGAAAACATAACATTTACCCCTTAAAAATTATTCTCAATTATTTTAGCCCAGAAGCTATACTGTTTATGTTTGTTTTTTTTAATCACTGATTTATTTTAACATATTTCTTGAACAATTTTAACATTAAAAATAGATATAAACTATAACTAACAGGTCACAGTGAACCTCAAAGCCTCACAACACCAAACAGAGGAGATGAGCTTTGGTTGTAAAAATAAAAATAAAAGGAAATAAGAACATAAAGAAAACTAAAAAAAATTAAGAATATATTTGGTGCTTGGGATTCTCTAAACACATATTTCACATTTGCATTTTTAGTGGGCTGCAGAATTTTCTCCGACAGCATCAGAATGGCGGCAAAACAAGAAGAAAACTGAACATGTGCTGCAAAAAAATAACTTTGAGAGGTAATTATTATTTTTCCCGTAATCCAAACTACAATTTTCAAGCCTTGTTCATTTGGTTAAATCTCACTCAGAACCTTTTTTTCTTGTGACATTTTATATAAATTAGAATGAATACCTAGTGTGCTACAACCAATCAGGTTATTGTTTTCATCAAAGTTCAAATCCAAAACTGTAAAACTACAATACTGAAAATAGTTGGGAGGTTGTGTTAAATGTGTATAAAAATGCAATACAATGATTTTCAAATCTCATAAACCAATATTTTATTCACAGTGGAACATGATAAACAGATCTAAGAAATTGCAACATATTTTGGATTTAAAAAAAGTATGGTAATTTTGAATTTCATGACAAAACATGGAAAACAAAAGGTTGCAAAAGCAACTGATTAAAAATAATAAACAGGTAGAGGGGCATCTTCTAATTAGGTTAATTGTCAACAGACCAGTAAAAGAGCTAAATAAACAACAAGCATCTTAAAGAGGTTGAATATTTCAGAAATAAAGATAGGAAGAGGTTAGCAGTCTTAAAAAAGACTGCGTCTAAAGATAGTAGAACAGTTTCTGAATAATGTTTCTCAATGTGTGCAGCATGGCAGCAGTGGTTAGATCTGTCACTGTGAGAAGGTCAGAGGTTTGCCTCCTGGCCTGGGACCTTTCTGTGTGGAGTTTGCATGTTCTCCCCTTGCACCATACTGTTATTTCCTCTCCACATGCAAAAACATCCATGTTAATTGGTGACTCTAATTGACCTTGAGTGGTTAGTTGTCTCATGTGTCCCTATAATGGACTTGTGACCTGCAGGATACCCCTCCTCTCACAGGGTGACTGCTGGAGATAAACACCAGCTTCCTGGAAGTGGGCATGAATATATTTAAACCAGTAGTTCCCAAAGTTGGGGACTTCTAACATTTTCCTTCCTTAGTTGTTACAAAAGAGTGAAGCTTAAAATAGACAAAAATTGCATAATGAATACTGTTTATCTGACCCGATTCCAATGTTTATCAACCAAAAATAGTTGGGGGCGCAGGTCTCTGCTACTGAAAAGTTTTTCATGGATTTTTGAAAAGTTGAGAAGTTTGGGAACCACTGATCTAAACCACACAATGCATAGCAATACTGATACTGAGCATGTGCATTAGTATCTGCTAGCTCAGGAACACTTTCACAAATCTGTAAGCAGAGTTTACTGTGCTATTCACAAATTTTGACTACGTTACCGTAATTACAGGAAGGTTTGCTCAAGGGATGTCCAGGCATGCACACCTGATTCAGAATGATCTCCTTAGGCTTTGCAGAAGACTGTTAATTATCAGTTTGTTCAAAATCAGGTGTGTGGGACAAGAAAACAGCTAGAAATTACAAAATAAAGCCTTGATGGTTTATGTTATCTTGAAAACAATAATAAAAAAATTTAAACCCAGTAGCTGAAAGTTTTGAACATGTGCTGCACAGTTAGCTTGTGGTTATTATGGTAATCCCACTTGAGGCTCATGCTGTTGCCGAAAGCCCCAGAAACAGCTATTTCCTCCTCCCACAAACCAACGAGTGGGAGGAACAATAGGGACAGCTGTTGGAACCAAAGACATCCTTTATTATATCTATGGTTGAAACTCAGCAGAGAGAAACAAAAAATGTCTGAAACAAGGTCCTCAGGAGTGACAAAAACACCAGAAGGAACCACCAAAGGAAATGAAGCAATGAGAGACAGAAACTGGTCACCATATCATCCTAAATGTAGCACTGAAGCAGAGGCTGATGATGGAGTCTCCCAACCACCACAGTTTACTCCAAAACACAGGCCAAGGCCATCTACCATCCAAGACAGCACCTTGCAGTTGATGAAAGGATGGTTGGGACCAAGGCCAGGATCTGCATAAAGCAGTTTATCAAGCAACCAAACAAAGTGGGAGCTGAAGCTTTTTGTGCTTGTTGACACAAACAGCTACACTGTTGACTTCAAGCTCTACAAGAACATGTCAAAGTCAGCAACAGGGAAGGGGCTCACTTTTAATGCAGTTACTGAGTTGGTCAACAAAGACTACCTGGGGTCTGTGTATCTATAATTTACACAGACAATTTTTACACCAGTCCACTCCTCTTCAGACACCTGAGCCAGCTGGGATTTGGAGCTTGTGGGACATACAGACAAGGAAGGGTTGGTGTTCCCACCACCCAAGAAAACGCACTCTCCGAAAGCCCCCTACAAGGCAGTGTCTGGTGGATCAGGGACGGGGAGCTTCTATTTGTGAAGTGGATAGATACCAGGGAGGTGTCCATGTGCTCCACCACCCACCCAGTGTACAGTGGGAACAAGGTGAGGTGCTGGCAGATAACAGGGGATGAAATACAACAAAGGATTTCTCTCCCAAGGCCCACCACAGTTACAGAGTAAAACAAGTACAGAGCGAGAGTGGATACCTCAGATCAGATGTTTGGCACAAATACAGTCAATCAGAAAACCAGGAGATGGTCTATCACCGTTTTCCAGCATCTGGTTGACGTTGCGTTGACAAACTCTTTTGTCATTCATAAGGATCATTGTGCCAGCAAGCAGCAGAAGCTCATGATCCGTCAGCAGTTCCAGGAGGAGCTTGTTGCACATCTCCTTGGAGTTTTCTCTGAAAAAAAGAGCCTTGGAAAACTCAACGAGGTACATATCTACCTGTTCCCACCAGAAGCGGACTGCCTGCAAATGAGAGAGCCAGCATGGGGAGACGAAGCTGCAAACTGTGCAAGAGGAACGCTATATCTTTACTAAATTTCACTGTAAATACAATATGGTTTTGAGATTTGCAAATAATTTCTTTTTTTTATTTATGTTCATCTTACACGACTCACCTTTTCAGAATTGAGGTTGTAATTTATCCAGACCAATGTTTCCCAACCCTGGTCCTCGAGGCACACTGTCCTGCATGTTTTAGTAGTGCCCCTGCTTCAACACAGCTGATTTCAATTGATAACTGATTAACAGGCTTTTGTTGAACTGCAGTCATCTGAATCAGGTGTGTTAAAGCAGGGAAACTTCTAAAACATGCAGGGCAGTGTGCCTTGAGGACCAGGGTTGGGAAACACTGATCTAGACAGCATGCAAGATTTGTCAATAGATAGAACATTGGTATTACATTTTGAATATTTGACCAACTTTTTTTTCTTTTATCAAATCTGTCATTGTTTCTAAATAAAAGTTTGTACCAAAAATGTTTTCAGCTTCCCTGATATATCAGCCTTTGCAAGAATGCTTCACACTGGCAGCTAAACTTTCATGTTTGCCCAAAACTAACAGGACATCATGATGGCTACATAATTTTTTTTTTTTATTGAAAGTATGGTCTGTAAAATAAAATTTAAAAAAAGCTCCAGCTGAGCACAGAAACTAGAAACAGAGGGAATAGTTAACCTTGTTTTATCCTGCAGTTTGAAAATCTGCCAATGTGCAGGTTGAAAAATTACCACGCTTATTTGTTTAATAAAGCAAACAAAAACAGAAAATAATGTCCTACCTGGGTTGAGCAGTTGCTAAGAAATCAGCAGCGTTTTTTAAGTTAATCTTCGTCTTGAAATACTAAAGAAATAGTCGAGCACATCACCTTTTGAAACACTGGACTTTTGCATTTGTTTTTGTAAAAAGCTGGATTTTCTTCGACCTTGAACAAAGTTGCTAAGTTGTTGTTTATTTTAACAAAATGTCAAACTATTCCCTAAAACGTTTGTCGTTGATTGTCATATATAGTTCATATGCAGACAGGAAGTGTCCGTGCACTGGATGTAATAACAAGCCTGTTTTCAGTTCATTTTTTTGTTGAAAATCTAAATCCCTGCATTCCCAGCTGTGTTTAAAGTTCATATTTGTGCACGTTGACGCAAACAAAATCCTCAGGTCACAGTGATCCATTGAAAGTTTGAATACAGGAGATCACATCGGTTTGATGGAGTGATTAAAACGCTGAAATCACCGTCCTGACTTGTCAGTACTTCATTTTCAGACTTATCAGTTTTAAGAGGCTGGGTCATGAAGGCAAATGTTACCCATCTGGAAATGATGCTCATGCATCTAATGCGCAGTTTCATTGAAAAGCAAATGCAGTTCAGTAGTCCTTTTCAGCTCGTGAGCTAATGAGCCGAGCAGCTGTCCCATCATGCACTGCTCTCTGTGTTAGAGCACATCCCAGTTTATGAGTATATGGACCAGTAGATGATGTTAAAGAGAATGTACGCTCCGGGAAAGACGACCCTCGAATATTTGTCTATGGCATGGGTGTCGATCCAGATGTTAACGTAACCTCTGGATGCCTTCACCTGGCCTGTGATCTGCGGGTCGTTCAGCGCCACCTGGGCCAGAATTCGTTCTTGGCGGCCGCCGTTCTCTGGCATCCCGTAGTTTCCTGTGGTGTTGACATCCATGGACCCGTATCCGGTGATCTGTGGGTCGATCATCATCTCATCGGGGTTGCCAATGCCACACGTGCACGGCAGCTACGCCAGAAAACGACAACAAAAGACATTCATTTGTTTCATATACAGTATGTATTTCTTTTAAGCACATTTAAAACGTTTAAATGACTGATATGAAACATTTATATATATATATATATATAAAAACATGTTTATGCTGGAAATTCTCCTCGAGGTATGTGGGCAATTTGGCTCCATATGCCACAACAGTTGGCAGAGGAAGAATAGCAGCACTGCAGTCCCAGAAATAATTCACTGTGGCCCTTAGAGCTGCTTTGAGCCAGCCAATTTAGAAAATATTTATGTTTATTGGCAATGGATATTAATTATTGACACATTTTTCTGCCAGTTGTTTTATTTTGATGTAAAATCAGGTCACTGGCTGTGCTGAGTATAGGCTGCTGCTGATTCTGTGGAACTCCCTTAAAATGGCTTTTTTTGTTTGTTTGTATTGAAGTCTCATTAAGAATGCATCATATTATGGAAACTTGACTCAACCAAAATGTAGCTTTAGTTTTGAAGAAGTGTGAAGGAATCTGTCTATACAATATTATTGAAGATAAATGTAAAATTAAAGGCCTAGAATTACTTTAGGGAATGTAGTTCTAATAAGCTAAGGTTAGCTTATGCTAAAAACCCTGAGGATAACATGCACAATCTTGTGAAACTAACAGTTAGCAGTTAACACTTGGAGTATGTGTGGTGAATAACTACTACCACACCAAGTTTAAGCACAATATCTGCAATGTTGACTGAGTTACATCCATTTTTGTGTTTTCCAAGGTTGGGTAACTGTAGTGACCATCTTGTATCGGATTGACTCCAAATCTGGATTGACTTAATCAGTTGTAAAGTCGGATCCAATGATTATTTCCTGGAACGTTCAGAAAAATAATTCAATGATTCACAATATGTTTACTAAACGATAGCATTGACTCCAGCAGTCAGTGGTAAAGTTTGGAGCACAAATCTTGCACCATCATTTTGGAATCAGAGCATAAGCTACAAATGATTTTTAGCTACTCCAACATGAAATTTAAGCTTAATATTTATTAAATTGATAGTGTTACAGCCATGTTTGTGTTTGCTAAGACTGCTTTGATGTGGTGGCCATTTTGAAATGAGCTAATTCCAAAAGCTAATCAGTTCTAGATATGTCTCTAATTATTATTTTTTGGGTTTAGAAAAAATTCATCCAGTGGTACAAAAGATATTTTGCCAACATGACAGATGTGGAATAAAACGTAATCCCCCTTTTGTCCTTGGTGTCAAACAGACTTAATGTTTAAAACTGGGATTTGAAACCAAACCTTCTGAGGTTAAAATAAAAGTACCCATTTCCAAAAGGAATACATCAACTGTTTTCATAGCATGCATAGAAAATGTTTTTTGTGTCTGTGAATCAAAAAGAGACAGAGAGAAAACAAGAAGGTCGTCTGCTTTTAATTTAATGAAAAGTGATGAGTAATAAATTAAACAGCAAAATAAAAGCAGGAAGAAGTACTCACTCGCTCTCGCAGCTTCCTCTCTTTCCTCTCCTGCACGGTTGAGAGGTAGTTCACTGCAGCGTACTCTATCACTGACAGGAAGACAAAAACAAAACTGACCCAGAGATAAATGTCCACCGCTTTAATGTAGGACACCCGGGGCATGGAGGCATTGACCCCGGTGATGATGGTGGACATGGTCAGCACTGTGGTGATGCCTAAAGGGGAGAAAATAAACTGCTTAGTCATCCTGTTTGGTTGAGAACAACCACTCTCATTCTTTTCAGACTCAGTCTTAAAAAGTGGCCGTGAGTCTCACTCTCCTTGTATTCACCAATTAAATAAAACATTTCATTTTATTATTTACAAAAGACAAGTAGCTTGTGCAACATCTGTCTTTCTATAAACAGCTCTGGAAACTGAAAAACAGACCCAAGCTAGTGGAGGACAGGCCCACCTTTCTTTATTAGTTCGTTTCAATTTGAGCTGCTGGCTCTGATGTTTCTGCTCTGACAGATGGCTTCAAACAAAATTGCACTTTTCGCCACGGACTAACTGAAATTTGTGACATTTTGCTGCAAGCTCTAAAAGATCTGAGCTTCCTTGAAAAGTAGTCTATTTTGCCCCCACAGTGATGTGTTTACAGTCTAGTCAGAAGTTGGGGTGAGCAGAGGCAAGACGTTCTACATCCTCTGTGTTTTTATTTTGTTTTATGATGCAATATTTTAGCGTCTGAGTGTTATGTGTATAGGTAAAATAAACACAGTTCCCAGTCTCCCTGCATGGGGTTTGTACAAACAGTACATACAGTAAAATGTTTTCCTATTTTTTGGCAAAAATTAAGAACGCAGAAGGGTGCTCAAATCAAATTGTGACCGTGAGATTTCTCAATTTTCTGTTAAAGGGGACATGTCATGCAAAATATACTTTTAGTGTATTAAATGCATTTTGTTGTGTCTTTGGAGTCTCTAGGAGTGCAGAAAATTAGATTTTAGATTCTCCCGGTGCTGCGTAGATATCTTTATATTCTGTTTGAATCATATTTTCAGTTCTCTATGACGTTTTTGAACCATTTTGTCACTGATTTTGCAACAGAACTGCCAAATATTGTCGGGACTTACCAACTACAACTTTGTCTTCATTCTCCTCTGGCACCAACATGTAAGGCTAGATGGACAAGTCTTCCCTTGTTGACATCTTTTAAATCAATTTGTAAAAACAAAAAAAGTTTTGGCGCCGCTATATAATCATAAACCCCTTTATCAAGCTATAATGGACCACTTTGGAAGCTGGAGAGGGGTGGGTGTAAAGCTCTACATTTGGATTTAAAGAAACAGTCTCAAAATGAGTTGATCTGAGGCACACCTCAGAAAAAGGGTGAAAGAGGGGTTTGTGGAGCTACAATAAGGAGGAATTCAGACCAAAGCTTTGAAGTTCCACTGTATATAGACCCTAACTGAATGATTTCAATGTGAAAAAGAAGGATTTAAAAGCATGATATGGCTCCTTTATAATTTGCATCTTGACTGATACACTAAGCAGTACATATACGTATATGTTTTGTGGACTGAGCTGTAGTATGAAATATGCTAAACATGTAAAACTGAACTGACACAGAGTTAGAACAAAGTCTACTTTATTGTGCCTCAAACCAGAAAATATTTGTCATTTGATGCATTGAAACCAACCTTTTGTTAAACTGTGCCTTTTAATAAACCAGGACAAAAGTGAAGTTAGAAACGGCTGAAGGAGAGAACAATCTGACAAATCAAGTGCTTTTTCCAAGCAATTTAAACAATTCACTGATTTTCAAAATCTGCTTTATTTTATTTATTTTTGTTCAGGGTAACTAAGGAGTTGAACAAGTTTCCTAATGAATTTGAGTTTGTTTCTTTTTTTTCTCTCGAGAGCAAAAAATAGCTTTTCATTCAGTGGTGCTGGTCATGTTATTGAATCCACAGGAATCAGCCTTTTAAAATCTCATTAAATTTAAATTTTTTTATGTTTTTAAGATAGCAAGATATTTGAACGAAGGTGAGCCAAGGCATCTAATTGGCTCACAGAGATGCACTGATGGAGTATGGGACTGGCCCGTTTATGTTACGACTCATCTTACATTGAGCAGTTTAGGAATTTGATTAGTAAAAACAGACAATGAAGTTAAAAAAATATTCTAAAATCATCCTTTAGCAGTGGTTCTTTCCTTTGTGGAGGGCATTTAAAGGGTGTGTGGGGTGTGTGAGGGGGTATTATGTATTTTCCTGGCACATAGTTCAGTTCTATACCACAATCAATTAACTACGTTATCTTCAGTTTTAATAAAAATGCTGTATATATTTAAAAAAATGTGACTTTGCATCATAGCACAGCATCTAAACACCTTGAAATTAGCCTCTGTCTCTTTAAGAACCTCTTACTATTTCTGACACTCCCACTTCAGCTTGTTTTCACAACAATGCTTTGGGGGAGTGGTGCTCTGTTGGGGGGGGGGGGGGGGGGGGGGGGGG
>JARVJO010000173.1:4909209-4922647 GCA_031762555.1 Cynodonichthys magdalenae | reverse complement strand
CCCCCCCCCCCCCCCCCCCCCCCCCCCCCCCCCCCCCCCCCCCCCCCCCCCCCCCCCCCCTGCTGCAGACTGAGCTCCAGGTAAGAGCTCTGTACAGATAGGCGGTGCTTTGTACCAGCAAGAGTTTAGGCAGCTCCAAATGGCTACCGTAAGGGATTCAAGGATTTATCAAACACGCATGAATGAGTCAAAGCAACACTCCGGGTGTGTTTTTGATGACAAAATGACATAACATAATATAAAGCTCAAAAGAGTTTATTTGACATAAAACCCCATCCTTAAGGTAAAACAGAAAGTTACCTAGTGGTACCCTGGCAGGCACGGCCCTGCGATCGATCCAGAAGGACACCCAGGACAGCATGACCATGAGAGTAGCTGGGAAATAAGTTTGCAGCAGGAAGAAGAAGATGTGGCGTCGCAGGGTGAAGTGGATGTACAAACGATTGTACCAGCCTAGGAAGAAGAAACACCACCATTATACGCACTGACATACGCTGGATGCTGATGAACCGTGAAGCATTGTCCCAGCACTCTGGCGGAGTAAGATAGGGACAAAATCCTTTTTTATGCTTCAGGTTGTGAGAAAAGTGACATGTGGTTCCATGAATATCACATCGGCTTCCAGTACTGAACAAGCGGCTGGCAACAGTTTGATTCATTTTTGTTTTGTACAAAGAATTCAACACTGGTTTAGCGTATCTGGAGGTAATAATTTCACGCGTGAAAACTTGTTCCTTTTGTAAGAAAAGACAAAGTAAAATGGTGGGTTGTAGTACCTGTGCTACTGTAAAAAGCCAGCTTTGTGGTGGTGTGAAATTTTTGGATCAGGAACTGGGACAGGGATATTCTGTCATCCGTGTTGAGCGACTCGTTTCCTTTTTTCCAGTAGAGCATCAGGTCATCATCTGTGTACGCATCTGTCAGTGAAATATGTCGAATTAAGTGTAAATTCAATAAACAAAATCAGGGCAGATTAAGTGCAAACAAAGCTGCTGCATGATTATGTGAGCAAAACAAGCATTAAAACACAGAAAAATATCAAATTAAACTCTTAACTCCTCAGAGACTAAGATTTAAACACTGTTCTTTACACACTGCAGACTTTCTAAAGCTGGAAATGCAAAATGAAAAGAAAAAAAAGGTTAAAAATTGAAACAGTGTGAGCTCTTTGAAGCGAGAACGAGCCTTGAAACTTTAAAAGCATGATTTATCAGGCGTTTTGTGAAATACAGTATCTGGTGGGCAAAGTTGACACGTTTCAGCAGAGAGCGAGAAGAAAGCTCATGCAGAGAATCCAAAGTGGGACTTTAATATTTTTTGTAAAAGCAGCGTGAAGGTTGCATAAGAAATTTACAGAAACACACCAGAGTTTATCTGCTTAAAAGAACCTCATCGGTGGCAATGTTTGTTGCAAAACAAAGAAGTCTGGCCAGAAAAATTGTTTTTTTACACCACTTCTAGAGCCCAATTAAAACAAACACTTCCTGTCTATTTGCCCTTGTTCTTTTGTGTGATTAGCTGCCATTCTGGTGTCTGATTTTGTGTTTGTCTTTCATTTGAGCCTTTTGTTTTTGTTTTCTTCTTCCATTTTAGACAGAAACTGTAGTTTTTCAAAAAGTTTGATTTGTTTTGTTCTTTTTTTTTCACCTCCCCAACCTGGCTTCTTTTTTGTTTAATTCAACTCATAAAATATTTCTTGAAGGAATGCATTTTACCTGCAAGTTTCCCATTTTCTTTTCACACCTGAAGTATGTGTGAGGGATGACTCACAGCTACTACCACGCTAAATTATAGCTCCGCAGCTACAAAACTAACTGCGTTATAACCTTTTTTGTGTTTAAGATTGGTTAGCAGTGACGGCCATCTTGAATGAGGTTAACTCCAAGATAATTAACAATAGATGCATTCAGTAATTTCTCCCTGAAAGTTTCACAAAATCAATCAACTGGTTGGTGAGACTTTTTAATGCTACAAACAAACACAAAATTATCACCACTGTTGCTGTGTCATGGTTGCAACACTTACAAAGGAACTGAACACATCCAGAGGTTACGTTAACACATTAGGCACAAGGACACTCGAGGAGATTTAAAGTAGCTCAAGGGGAACCGAATGGGGTGTGAGAACACACAATGCTTAACTGGTGTGATATGAAGGAATAAAAAGGCCGTGGCTAATGAGGGAGGTGGCGGCAGCTGAGACTAATGGGAATGGGGAACAGGTGTAGGAGAGGCGTGGCAGGACTGAGGAGCAGAGACTAAACTAACAGGAAAAGGAAAACAGAACAAGACTCACAAAACAAAAAGGGACGTGATAATAACATAAAACATAACAAAACATAAAAATAATCAAAAACTATAATCATTAGGGGTGTAAGAAAATATCAATACATATTTAATTTCATGATGCCACATTGATTCTCAAAAGCATTGCTTTGATTTTTAATTAAGGTTTAATAGATGGACGTAAGAAGAAATGTGAATTACAAATGCATTTCTCACTGTTGTTCAATTTTCTTTTGATTGCATAGAAATAAACTGAATTTATTCAGATTTTATTCACGTAATGCATGGCGAGCTCTTCATACTTCGTTTTTTTTTTATTAGAACCTTTTGAAGAAAAGAAATTGCAATATATTGCGTTGCGTACAGCATCGCAGTATATTGTGATATATCATATTGTGACCACTGTGTCATGATATGTATCATATCACCAAATTCTTAACACACAGCCATAATCATCATTGAGAAACCTAAGAGAGATCCTATAATCATAATGGCTTAATAATATCCAATGTTACTAATTTTAGACGTTTATTTCCACAGAAACAAAAATACGTTTTTTTTTTATGTCTTTTGCAATTTCTAATTAAGAAATTAAAGGTTAAAAATAATTTTCAGGTAAAATATTAGACCCCTAAAGTTAAGCATTTGATAAATCAGGAACTCTAGCTGCTAATATTAAGAAAACCTGAAAATCAGTGAATCTGAAAAAATCTCCAGTTTAAATACTCTTTTAGTTCCCTAGTAGGAAAAAGATGCAGCATATTATAAGCTTAGTGTTTCATCTTTGTTTGATAAATTTACTCACAGCTCTCAATCTCCAGTGAGCAGGTTTGGGTGTCCAGGGGGAAGCGGCTGAGGTCCATGTTGCACATAGCAGTGACTGTGACTCTGCAAGACAAAAGACATTTGGCGTTAAAATGTTCAAGTTGAATCCGACGTCCTGTAAAGGAAAACAAAACCACCCAGAGCCTTTAGGACAGGTGTTTTTGATGCAAACAGGCCGTTGTGTTCACCGGAGGCTGTAGAGAACGTTGCCGTCAGGGTACACCCTCAGCATGACGTTGTCTGTGGTGGTGTCGTGGATGAACGAGCGCTTGGAGTGGACAAAGAACATGTCAGGAACCCAGATTTTCTTCACCAGGCGGCTGTCGAAGGTCATGCTCTGGTTGGTGGTGCTGGGAAACGACAGCCGCTCGTCCTTCCAGTAGTGACGTAAATACAGCGTCATGGTGAAGTCCTACAGAAAAGATAGATTTTATTTAGACTAATGTGCTACAAAATGAATTCTAATTAATCTGTAACGATGCTGTGAGACAAAAGAAACGATGGGTTCTTCATCAGGGAAGCATTTTTTTCCCTCAGGTTATTAACTAGATGTGTTTTGATTAAATTTTTACTCTTTCTTTTCTGTTTAAGTGTGCATTTCCCTCCAAAATAGGATCATTTATTGCAAGTGTAAATTAAGCTTTTTGTCGTGACATTGAAGACGTTTCAAATCGAAATGAATGCACACTTCCACAAAATAATGAAAGAACTACTTCTAAAGAGCAAATATTTGACCTTCTAAAACTCTTTCCACAGGAGCTGAGATGAAGCTCAGCCAAAAGCAAAGGTAAAACCTGTAAGTTTGTCATTCTTTGAGCCGTCTACCTGGTAAAAACACCACTTGTTAAGAAAACCCTGAATATTTGTTTGCCTCACAGTGATTCACAAAGAAAAGCTCTTAAAACAAATGAGCTTTTTCAAAAAGCTTATTAAAATGAGTACAGGTTAATACAAGTTTTGTAAAACCTTGATGAAGCTGTCTGCAGTTTCAACAAGGTTTAAAAGAGTGAATATTGCACATTGATTGTGAAGTATGTCTAATTACGTTGTTTAAAGTAATTTTGCACCAATGTTCAACTTATTTACAAGTTTTTAATTTTTAATGACCCTCAAAGCTCTTTAATACTCACCATGTCCACCTCAGAGATGGTGTCAATACTTTCAACTTGAACATCTACTCCAACAGGTATCGGAGGACCTGAAAAAATTTTCCTTATGTCAGACATTTTTCATTAATTTTATTTTGTGCATGAACACTGTCTTCTAGTTGACCGTCAGGGTTGAATGAGACCATTAAAGTCACGCAATTTTTTATCAATATTAATTTTTAAATATGTTTTTTTTTAAAAAAGAACAACAAGTGACGTAAATATAGAGCATTTGCTCGTGTCACGACTGTGACAGACTGGCTTTCATTCTTCTTTTGACCTAGTTAAGCCCCTGCTGCTCTGCATCGTCATACTGCAACAAATACAATCAGGTCATAACAATGGATGAAAAAAAAAAAAAGCTGATGCAACATTGGATAAAGCCCAGCTCTCTTTTTTTTCCACTTTACGGTTGAAATCGGACACCGCCAAAGGAGTCTGTAAAAAGGGTCGCTCTGAGTGTTTTTAGCAGCAGATTGCTGTGTGATTAAAAGTGGTCTGATTAAAAACAGCACGTGTTGCAAAGAGGTCACGACTGATTTGTTCCTGCTTGAAGAAAAGCTACTGTTTGTGTGACCGTTCGCCTCAGATAATGACACGGTGAAGGATATAAACAGGTAGAAGATATAAGTTAAATCACGTCTTCCTGTGTGCTATCATCAAAATAAAATAAAATAAAGATAAATCCTTTTAATATAAACAGAAGCAGAAGTTGTGACTCGTGATGTAATTGGAAACTCCAGCTCAGCTTGTATCAGTGCTGACACCAGGGTCTCTGACAGATTAGTTCAAACCAAAGACCACCGCTCGGCTCTTATCCGGCCGCGTGCAATAACGTGGGGTTTCCAAGCTTTTTGGTCGACGGTGTTTCTAACCTCCGAACGCTGGCCTCATGGTGAAATCGTGGTCATCTATTCTCAGGAGCTGCTCTGATTTGGTCACGGGAGATTTTGTCAGGTCTGGGCTTCGTTTGTAAATTGGGCTGTGAGGAAAAGACCAAAAAAATAAATCATGGTGAAATATGGTAAGCAAAACGTAGGTAGGAACTCTAATTTCCAAATCTTACCTCCCAGATTTGTGACCGCCTCCTCCATCCATTCTGGTTTCTCTTCTTGTCCTGGTAATTATGAATTAGTTTTATTTATTTATTTTTTTATTTCCACCAATCACAGGATCAAAACAAGAATTTTCTCATTACATTTACTTTCCAGTACTTCTCCTGGTGTCACATTTCAAGATGGACACCTCGGCACTGCTCTGCATCATTTTTAGGCCATGAGCAAACAGAGGGACAGAATGATGAATACCAAATACCCTAAAATGGATTAATAGAGTAAAGCATGCTGTGACAGACAAAGCCAAATCCCTGTGACAACCGCAGACATGCATTAAGGAAATATCAAAGTAAAAAAGGGTGAGAGGAAGGGACTGCACGAAAAGAAAGAAAATAATAAAACGAGAGCAAAAAAAAGAGGGTTTCACTGAGGAGGAGGAGATGGCTGCGGTGTGAGAGCCAGAAAGGGCTACACATCTGTGTCTACCCAGCAGCTGGTTCCTAATCCTCTTGGCAGAAATGCCTCTCCAATCCCCTCTATATTTGCCTGCGGCACATGCAGACTGCCTGTCCGCTCTGCTCTGTGTGGTCCGACATTGTCTCTGACACCCTGTGCAGGCGTACACCGCCGCTGGGGCCGCATTACGGTTACTGGGCCAAATTTTCTGCAGAGGTCATTCTGGACACATTATCGCACGTGGGCTTTAAAATAAAAAAGCTGGGAACATCAAACAACTGAAGACACAGGAGAAAGTTAGAAACAGAAATGTGACGTTGTGCTTTTCTCTACTTCTTCAACACGTCTTCTTGTCCCCCAAGAATCATCCAAACTCCAGTCGTCACGAGGGTTTTCTCCTCTACGCGGTCCCCCTCTGTCCTACACAAATCCTCCTCTCAGCTCGTCCTCCTGAAGGCGTTCAGTGAGGAAACTTAATGCCGTGAAAACTCCCACAAACCCACGCCAGCAGCGTCCAAACGCTTTAGCAATTTCACACTCAGGAGAGGAGGGGTTGGGGGTGATGAAAGAGGAAGAGTTTGATTTCTGCATAAGTGCATGAAATTTTTTTTCACACCCCCCACCCCCCCTGGTTAGGAAGGGCGGCGGGATTTACATTTGGTTTGTATTCACAGAGTGTACATGTCAGCAGGAAGAATACTGATGTGAGGTGACTTTAAACTAGCTGGGAAAAAACAAAAAAAAAAAAACAAATGACACACAGAGTTGATAACAAGATGACACTGGCATTCAAAGATTACATTCCAGCCTTGAGCTACTTTGGCTTTCTGCCTTTCAACTGTTCTCTTCTTTTACTTAACCATCATCTTTATCATTAAAAGTGGCACAAAATGATCCCTTTAATAATATTTATTGCTATCACCACCTAATGGCAATGTCTGTTAGCAAAATATCTCACAAACCGCTAAGTAGATTTTAATGAAACTTGCAGAAATTAACCACTGGATATTCAGCTATACCTGATTAACCTTTGGAATCAGCCTAATTCAAGGTGGCCACCACAGTCAACTTTCCTTAAAAACACAAAGATGACCATAACTCAGCCCCTTTTACAGATATTGACATCAACTTTGGAATGGTAGTAGCTGAGTCTGATCTCCATCATATATTCTGAGTGCAAACAGATTGCTCATAGCCAAAATTTCTGCCACTAACCATTTGGAGTCAACATTGTCTGTCTGTTAGCAAAATATTTCATGAACCACTGTGCAGATTTGAATGAAGCTATCAGGACATAATTACTGGATGTGCCTCTGCAACTGATTAACTTTTGGTATCAATCAACTTCAACGTGGCCACCACAGCTTATCAACACAACTAGGCACCTTTTACAGATATTGAGCTGAAATGTAGTGAGTGTGACACCTTGTGATCGTCCAACAATCTAAAACTCTGTCAACATAAGATGATCTTAAGTCTAACACTGAGCATGAAAGGCAATGGGCTAGGACTTTAATTTAATTAGGGGTTGCTTAATTTAAAAAACAGACAGTTTTCCTTATACTCCAACTTGCCATGTCATAAAACAGAATGCAGATTTTGTCATTTTAAAACACATTTGTTTCAGTCAACTGGATCAAACCCTTAATAAAAGAGTCAATTTTTACCATTCTTTTAATGTTGCCTCTGATCCATAAATAAGAGTTAAAGCATGAAACGTGATAGGGTATCTAAAGGCGGGGGGATTATGATTTGACAGGGTCTGTTGAATACATTAAGTGGATGCAAATCATTCAGCGCTGATAGCATTTAGAGGCGAACAACTCGTCCCGCTCGGAGAATCTTATCACCGTCGCCAGATATTCAAGCAAAGACGGCTTCTCACTGGAGGCAGCAAGCTTACAGCTGGACTCAGATTTATTGAAGACAAAGTTGTTTTGCTATCATTTTTTTATTACATTTTATGGAAGGTTTTATTCCCTCATTTCTATTTATTAGACATAACAAACCATAAGTCTTCTAAACATTCCAGGAGTTGTTTATTTTTGTTTGAAAGTGCTTCATAAATTTTGAGTGGTAAAAAGAAACACTACTTGCACTAATGAGGGTTGAAGCAAGGGCTTGGTTACCAAGGCAACCGCAATGAAAGCGTGGCCCCAAGCACTGCCGGGAAAAAGCACCTTTTTTTCCTTATTACAGCATTCCCCAGGTGCCAAATGATGCAATTATATTTGGACAACCTCAGAAAGTTGTGCTGAACCGACACAAGCAGGTTTGAAGCTGTTTCTGAACTCTGACACCTCTTGTTCGACGACTCGGCTGCAGAATTTGACTGAATCTGACAAACAAATGTGGACTCAAAATACAGTCTCTGAATATTTCATGTGGCTTGCTCCTAAGATCGTGTGTGCCAATTTTTGTAACAAGATGAAAAATAAAATCTGTTAGCATCAATTTTGACACTAAAATTAGTTGTTTTGGTCAAACACAACACTTACAGAGGAAAAAATATTAAGATTTTTTATATTTTATATTTTAATGTTGCCCAAGATTTGTGTACTTTTGGGATATTACAAGAAAATATATATTTGCACATTTATCAACACGTTCAAATCCCAGTGTTTTTATGTGACATGGTGAGAAAGGCAACAGATAAACAGTGTTCAAGGCAAAACCATGTATATACGTATATACCTTCTAATTACATTTAGAAGTAAAAGAAAAACAGAAAGGCGAAAGCAAAGCAGAAAATGTTGAATCAAATCCTTATGCAATGAAATGAGCTGACTTAGAAAGAAAGAACAGTCACTGAATAATTTATTTTCTTTTTAAAAAGATGTAACGTTTTGCAATACTGGTATAAAATTTTCTGTCACTAAATCGGGTTTTTCTTCAAATATCTTCAAAAAATACTTAATATTTTGGTTAGGTGTTTTCACTGCTCGTTTCAATCAGCTGGTTCTAATGGCTAAAAAAGAAGACTACCATAAAGTTCGCCTCCAAAAGACCCAAATCCAGACAAAAGTCTAATCTTTAACACAATTTCTCCCTGTTTATACATTTTACAATGACTTTTAGAAAAAAGAACAAATCCAAACAAAAACTGGATTTAAGGTCCTACTTGATCTGAAAGGGCACATTAAGACAAACAAAAGGTTTATTAAATTAAAAGCTTTCCAGCTTTTATTTTTTGCTCTTATTTTATCAGCATAAAACAAAACAAATATCAGTAAATTCAATTGAAAACCAAAATTATTAACAACTTTGATCTAAACTTTACGTTGCTATTACTATTTTATCTGTCCATACATGTGTGGCAGAAACTGTTGATCATGGTTTAGGGTTTGGTATTTCTCATTGCATGGAACAACAATAAAATCTGCTTGTTTTAGCCCAGATTAAGTGAAAATATATCTTCCACACCAGTATTTAAATCCTTGTTCAATGCCAAACTTGAAGAGTTTAAATTCCAGGTTTACACACATGTATTCCTATAAAATCCCATTCATTTCTATTTAAAGTTTCCAACTTACTTGTTTTACTTTATAAAAAAAGAAATTCAACACAGTTGAAAATGCCACGTGTTTAAACGTAAAATCGAGTTTCTTTTTTGTCTGTTTGAGGGTTTTTTTTGTGTTTGTTTAACATGATGCACGTGAACGGGAAGTTGGAGCAACAGCCACTTGTAAGGCCTGAACTATAAGTGACAAGTGCTTTTTGTTTTTAACAAAATAAATGAATTGTCATCAGATGGTGTTTAAAAATGACCACGAACCTATTTTTGTAGTATCCCCTACAAGTTGCAGCATCAAAAGCTACAGGTTAATTAATCATGGTGATCGTTTGTCAACCACAAATCTGAATTTTAACTTCCTAAAAGCGAAAAAATAAAAAATCAACTTTTGCTCTATTTTTATAGAAGATTTATGGCTAATTGTTCATACGAAACAAGGATTTTTGATGTTTTCACACTATATTTGACAATTTGTTCATAATTAACAGGTAATAAAACAAACGGCCGATACCCAGTGATCACAAACTAAACAATTAAAATCCCAGCCGATTGTCTTCAACTGTTGTAGACAAAATCATATGAAGGCTTTAAATTAAAGAAGATATTTAGTTTTCTTTTTGTACATTCGTGCACTTTCAGATAGAATAAGAAGCAGGCAACGGTCCACGTTTTCTGACCTCCACATATTTTTCCCTACTTTTAACAGCAGCCAGAAAACCTAACTGAAGCTAACACAATTCATTTGTACTCTCTGACAGAAAATTAATACATCTTTAGTTTTGGGGATACTAATTCCTGCCTCTTAAAAGCAAATACTTTTTACTTTTTTGGGGGGGTTTTCCTCAAAGCTTTTCTTTCCCAGCTCCACATAATATGTGAGAAAGAAAAGAATCAAACAGTCCTTTCTATAGATCGCTTCATATAGAAGCCAAATCAATAATAAGCAGAAACGAGCATGTTTTATTGACTGTCACATCTAGTTCCGGCACTAAAACTAACAACTAACTTAATGCCAACATTAACGAGGCAGCAATTAGCCTAAATAATCGCCAGGAAATGACATTAACTACAGCTGCAGCCAGCAGGGAAAAGGGTCATTAAGTGCCCCGCAGCAGTTGTGGGGCAGGAGAACACAGCAGTCGCTCGTAGTACATAAATAGATGGAGAGATTTAGTTCTCCCTCTCTCATCGTTCCCATCTGCTGTCTGTTCTCGGGGGGGCCACAGGTGATACAGGAGGCGACACGAGCACACCTCAGAGAAGCATCTCCAGGTGATAAATCAAGTGCCAACAAGAAGCAGAACTTGTACGAGTTCACTTCTTACAATGAAAACATGCGCCCCCGCCCCACCCCTGCTGAGTTGATAAACAGAGTGTTAAAGATTTTACCTGCTTTGTTTGTAGGTCTCCAGCTTGTGACCTCTCGGCTGAACCATCTTCCCAGCTGCAGCTGTGAGCCAAACACACAAGAGCACAACGACTGTATCCGCCTGCATGGTTCACATTCCCCAGAGGACGGACCTCTCCAGTCAATCAGAATCTACTTCCCGCCAGGGTTTTGAAGCACCGTGCCCTCCCGAGACATTCCCCTTTTTTTCCCTCCTCCAGCGCCGGAGCCGATAAGAGGGAGAAAAACAGAAACAGCAGCAGCTCCACCCGGCTATTCTACGGCCCGGGAGGAAAACATCCTACTGTGCTTAATCTCCACAGTGGGAAAAGCAATTTTGACTAAACCCATAAATCCTTGAGCGTCAGATGGTACAGATTTGATCCCTCCAGCGGCGGATGTGCCTGCCTCTCTGTGCTCTGCTGCTCTCAGATACCCTGCACTCTACTCCACTTTGCACCGCCCCGAAACACAAAATCTCACAATGATGCAGCATGCTCATTTGTAAGGTCACCCAGTCTGGAGACACACATGTGGAGAGGCTGAGGAGGAAGGAGCTTGGTGGGATCTGAAAGGTTGCTCTTAACAATCTGAAAGAGAGAGAGAGATGCATTTCTATTAGTTGAATTAATGCCAGAAGAGCTTTTGCTGTTGCTGCCTGCTGTGGTGTTTTTCACTCTTTTTTTTTTTTCCTCAGGGGACAAATAGAGGGGAATATTTTGGGCTGCTTCATTAAAAATTACACAAGTAAATAAATCTGTGACTCCTGCAGCAATAGGGCCAACACAACATTTAAATAACCCTTTAAATCAACATCATTACACATAATGTAGAAAACTGACTTTTAAATAGCAGTATCTATATTTTTATATATCCATTGCCACATGTTGATGTCATTAAAGAAAAACGCAACACAACAAGCCGTAACACTAATCGTCAGTCGGAAACGTGCTGTCCATCTGAACTGGCCAACGTCTCATCGCTGACGTTTACATCCGCCTGGCCATGTGTCCTTTTTTTTGTAACAGCTGGATTATAAGATCATGAATTTGGGTTAGCTGCGTCTACGTCAGTCCAAATATTGGTCCAAGTCATTTTAAGCATTGTATGTTTTGTTGGGATTTGTGGATGCTTGTTTACAATTAAAGCAGCGACCAGGGCGAATACATGGGGGCACATATATAACACAGATTACCAACAGTTAGATAAATACTACGAGGAATGTAGTTTAGTTTCACACTTGTGTTTTTACTGACTTTCTTCACAACTGATGTGATGTTAGCAGTTTTCAGTGCCGTGAAAAAAAATTATAAAAGGTTTACATTTGAGATATTTTTATAAACATTTATATGTAAAAATCAATCTAAGTTTATCATTCACTGTTGGGTATTTATTTGTTTAAAATAATCACTCGTGTACACCTAATTCTTTTGGCTTTCTGATAAATTTTCAGAAAGGAAAACACAAATTTCATAAGGAAAAACAGAATATTATTGGAATGGCATCAGCATAAATGCTTATATAGCTACTGATGTACAAATTAAACCCTATTTTACTCTGACTTTTTGCTGCTATTAAGAAATATTGAAGCTTGTAAAAGTAAAACAAAGTGTACAGTTTTGCAAACAATTTACATATTTAAATGTGAACTTGTTTTAGATGTTTTTTGTAACACAAATTCAAAACTATAAACAGTCACAATTAAAGGAGAAGAAGAAGAGCGAAGAAGAATAAATACTTTATGATCATATATTAGTATTGGCACTAATTATCAATCAAAATAAGCTGGAAAATATACATAATATATAAATATTGACAAAACTGTAATACGCATAAAATCAAGTCATTAAAAAAAAGCTATTACACTGTTTTTACTGGAAATAAGACAGATGTACTATTTATAATAGACTGGTCTTTTACTAATGTTACTTATTTATAAGTAAGCAATTACACAACTGCATCTGTAATACATTAAATCCTCTAGTACTAGTGAGTGCCATCATGTATTGACTAAACAGCCATTAGGTTATATAACACAGTCTGACCCCTGGTCTTCTATCAATTGACCCAGACCTTTTAAACATTTTTGTGTTATTATTTAGTGACCAAAAACATTCTAATATTCCATATATAAAGATTTGTATTCTTCCCTGATACGCTACAGATGCTAAATGTTCTTCATGATTGAGTTAGTGTGTGAAATGTCATAAATATGTATATATTTTCAGAATTGTTTCTGTAGCCAAAATGTTTCTCACCTTTGTCCACTAGAGGTCGTTGTGGTCAAAACAACAGAACTCTCTTCATCTGTTCTTACACTCCTTCCTCGATGTGTTGTTGCGTTAAAGGCGAATTTGACTTTATGTCTAGACTTATTATAAGCGTAATACGTCGAGTTTGAGAAAACAAAGAACTAGCTGAAGCTGCCTGTAATACAGTTGCGTGACGTTTCAGCGTTAGCCAATTGACAATCGTCATTTTCCAAGGAGTTTTTTTTACCCTAAGTTTTGTTTGTCAAACTGACAGGAGCGTTTTCTTAGGGAAGACATATATTATTACTTTACTTTCGTGCTGTATATAGTTCAAAATTATTATTAAAATATATTTTATACTATACAATGTCATATGAGAAAACTATAAGAGCATTTTTTTATGTTTCAAGGCAGGACCTATTGCCTGAAAGACAAAAATACGGGTACCAAAAGTAATGTGTGTGTCATACTCTGACGTTTTCCTGGCGGGGAAATGTAAAGTTTACTGTGAGCTCG
>JARVJO010000173.1:4890712-4906604 GCA_031762555.1 Cynodonichthys magdalenae | reverse complement strand
TTAAAGACCAGTGTCTTTTGGGGAGAGCAATGGGCCCACTTATGAGGCCCCCGCTCACATGGATTATTTATCCATCCACACTAACCATAACCATAACCATACTTAGCCTTAGTTTTTTTTTTTTTTTTTTTTTCTAGCCTTTGTTTTTCTAATTTTAGCTTTAGCATATGTGTACTTACTTTCAGCTTTTAGCTACAGTTTACATACTTTAGTTTTCAGTTTCTTTTTTAACAAATCGGCATATTGTTTTGCCCATTCTACCTTAGTTTCAGTTTAGCTAATTTTAGTTTCTGTTCTGCTAGTTTTATTTAGTAAAGATTCTTATTAAATTTCAAATGCATCATTCTGCACTCCGCATTTGATTTCTACCCTAATTGTCACTAATGTGTTAATTAGTTTTTTTTTTTAAATTAATTGCTATATTTGACTGTTGGTCTCTTTATTTATTGTTTGCCATACTTTTTCTCTGCTTGCCACTATACTGTTTTCACAATCTGGGCATCTTTTGATATCTGCGTTATTTCTTTCACTTTAGCTATTTGTTATTTTCCACCTTTCATTCTGATGTTTGTAAAGATTATCTGGTCTCTGTATGTCAGGTGATTATGAGGCAGCCATCAAGGAACACCAACAGGAGCTGTCTCTCTCCGAGGCCCTGGGTGATGTGATCGGACGGGCTGTGGCTCATCGTAAGATAGGAGAGTGCTATGCAGAGATGGGAAACATCGAGTCTGCTTTAAAAGTAAGTTGGCTTTAAAGCCAAACTAACTGACAAGTTCATAACTCTACCATAGTGTTTAATATATGTGTGTGTTTTTCTTCAGCATCAGCACTGTCACCTGGACTTGGCTCGTTCTGTTAAAGATGACGCAGAAGAACAAAGAGCTCTGGCCACCATTGGTCGAACTTACCTCTTCCGTTATGAATCCGACCAATCGAAGAACAGCTTGAAGAAAGCACAGGATGCTTTCAAGAAAAGCTTGGCCATTGTGGATGAGCGTCTAGGCGGTGTGTGTTCTGTGTTTGTCTTATTGATAACACAAATAAGCTTGTTCCAGCCTGGTGGCTTTTGTATCACGTTTATTTAAAATTTTCATTAAACTTTTAGGGACAGTGTCTGAGAAAGAGATCAAGGAGATGAAGGCTCGACTCTTCCTCAATCTTGGGCTAGTCTACGATCACCTAGGGGAACCCAAACTCTGCATCGAGTTCTTCAGACGTTGTGTTTATATTGCTGAGTGAGAAACTTTTGACTTTTCCTGTTCATTGTTTCTAATTATCCATATTCAACAAGAAACCACAGTCTTTGTGTTTTAATTAAAATGATCAGTGGAAATGTCTTTGTTTTCTCTCCTGGAACAGAAAGTGCCAACTGATAGAGGATCTCTATCGTGCAAACTTTAACTTCGGCAACATCTACTTCCGCAAAGGAGAACAGTCAAATGCTGTCCGCTGCCTGGAGCAGGCCAAGGAGTGCGCCAGGAAAATGAAAGATAAGGTTGCGGAGAGTGAATGCTTTCACTGCATCGGCAAGGTATGAGCTGCTCCCACCTCCGTGCTGCCTGTCATGACTGTTTGAAAGGTTGTAATGAATTTGGAATAACGTTAATCAACAGGTGCAGCTGTCTCTGGGTGATTTTGTAGCAGCTAGACGATCTCTAAAAAAGGCTCTCCTGTTAGGATCCCAGCAGCCAGCAGACAGAATGGCAGTGAAGAAAGTGTTCAAATATGGTAGGAAAGCAGGCAGGATTTGTTACTTTGTGTTGTTGTTTTTTTATTATTATTTTTTCCTCAGTTTCTGTAAAATATATGTATGGATGTGTTTACAATTTCTCAGCTGACCAGGGCTGTAAATTGGAGGAAGAGTTGGGGGAAGATCGTGGTAAAAGTCTCAACTCCCACCAGTCTGTGGAGCTCTTAGAGCATCTGGGGGATCTCTACTGTAAAGTTGGCTGTTACTGCAAAGCATTGGATGCTTATCAGGCTCAGGTGAGGAAGTTGAACAAAATTCTGCTGTTTTAACTTCAGCTCCAAAGAGTCACTGCGTTTTATTTTCTCTTGTGGATTAGTTGAAGGGTGCTGAAGCGTTAGGGAAGCCTGCGCGGGAGCTGGCTGTCATCCACGTGTCCCTGGCTGCGACGTACACAGACCTGAGACAACACGGCAAGGCTGTGGAGCACTACAGGAAGGAGCTGGCTTTACGACAGGGCAGCTCTACTGAGGTGATCAGAATAATCTGCATGTCAAATAAACCGGTTTGCTTACTAGAACTAGAGCTGAAATCATTTCATGCATTCCCATGAAAATCCACTCTCATTTAATCACATAGTTTTTATTAACAAATCTGCAACAATTAAAACTAAATAAATTGCATTAAAAATAATAATAATAAATACATCATGAATGCTGAGGTTTGATAGACTTTGCTGAAATTTGTACAAGAATAAATTAGTTGAATTGTTAAACTATAAAGCAAAAAATTTAAATTCGCTAAATAATATGTCAAAGATTCTATTATCACAACTGTAGCTTAAAGATAAAATTAGCAAATCCATAGGTCAAAGCTACAGTTAGCAAAAGCTAGCTTAAAGCAAAAAACTAACAAAACAGTTGCCAAATATCTGCAGGTATCAACACTTTAGCTAAGCTAAAACTGCTAAACCACAGCTAAAACCTACAATAACAAAACAGTACCAAAAAGCTAATTATAGATACATTTGCAAACTAGCTAAATTTAGCAAGACTATCTAAAAGCTGAACAGGACAATAAAAGCAAATAAAAACAGAGCACATTTATTGAATGAGATTTCAGAGAACAAAGGTTTTGAAGGAAGTGAAGAGATCTCAGTGCATTTTTTTAAACGCTGAACTTTCAGACAAATGTTCAAAATTGTACAGAGTTTGCAGAAAGTTTGGTTGCAGGAACATGCAGAACAGAAACAATAATACGGAGCTGACTCGACAGCTGACTATAGGCCAACATTATGTTGTTGTGCATGCTTGCATGTATAACTTGTTTGTGTGTTTCAGGAGTGCAGCACGTGGCTGAACATCGCAGCAGCTCAGGAGGAGAGCGGCTGTCCTGCTGAGGACATAGAAAGTAGCTATAGTACAGCTTTACGCTGTGCTCAGGCATCTGGGGAGGCCAAACTGCAGGTCAGGGGTTTTTGCATTTTATTCAAGCTGGTCAGGGAGTGTCCTAAGAGCTTTGTTACCTGGGGCGTTGGGTATAGATTCTTTGGGTCCTGCATTGTTTTGTGCAGATTGGGCTCTGATGGATTCATTAAGCCGACAGTACTCCAGCTAAATTAGTTTAATAATGGTAATATGTCAGAAAATGAAATAACTCATCATAGATTTTATTCTTTTCAACCTTTTTAGAACACTCTAGGGTATTTTTCTAAAAGCTCACTTTAACTCCTACAGAAACGAGTGCTGAGACTCAGGCTGGCGTTCCAGAGACGCAGCGGCTCGTCGAATGCAGACGACACCGAGGCTCGGCTGCACGAGGTGTGTGCTCCAGAGGGCTGGAATCCACAGGGCAGTGATGGTGAGGAAGATGAAGAGGAGGAGATGGACGACAGCGAGCCTCTGGATGACAGTGATGTCGTTCTCTCAGACTCAGGTCTTTGTTAACCTTCAGGAACTGAATAGTAGAGACAAGAATATTGTGATGAATTAAATTTTTTTGTCGTAACGTGTGGTGTTTAGATGATGATTTGGAGGGTTACGACAAGCTGGTGTCAGGAAGAAGAAAAACGGGAAGAGTGAGTTGGTTTTCTCTTTCCACCTGCCATGTTTTCCTGCTTAAAGTTGCTTTTATATGATTTTTTTGGAATCTAACTACTTCTGCACACTTAGTGTTTTAACCATGTGTAAAACCTTCAGCTCAGACTGAAATAGTGTGCTATGTATTTTAGTATTTGTAACTTTTGAAGTTTAGACAGTTTGTACTTCATTTATGAAACAAATCTGCATAGAAATGAGATCTCTACAGCTAGCATCAGCTTCAGCTTTTTAAAAATCTGTTTTTGTCTTATGCTCCTTTTAGCTTTTAGCTACTGTCTTAGTAAAATTTGTTCTTATCTACAATTTTGAACATTTTAGATTTTAGCTGCTGATTTGCTCCTTTTAGCTTTTTGCTATGTTTTGTTAATTTGCAATGGTTTTGCTACAGTTAGCTTCTAGCTAGTTTTAATATTTTAAAACTATTAGCTACTACCAATTTTAGTTTTAACAATTAGCTTTTAGCTACAGTTATTGTAATTTTAGCTATCAGCTGTGGTTTTGTTTAATTTGTCTTCTAGATATGATTTTGCTAATTTCAGCTACAGTTTAAGTTGTTCGCTACAATTTTTCTAATTTTAGCTATAAGTAGTGGTTTTTGCTAATTTAAACATTTTAATATTGTTTTCTTAAATTAAGCTTTTAGCTAACGTTTTGCCAATTTTAGTTTCTGCTCTGCTTATTTTAACAACTCTTATAAGTCAGTCCTCTGTGCTCAGGTTTCAGAAAATGTTATATTTTTAGTTTGATGCCATATATTGTTTAAACTTTTAACTCCTAAATGTTTAAACTTTTATTCTTCTGGCTCTGTCTCGGTGATTCAGTGGAACAAAAGGAATGAAAAGGGAGAGACGTCGCTCCACAGAGCGTGTATCGATGGAAACCTGAGACAAGTCCAGTATCTGGTGGAACAGGTGAGGCGGAGAGAAAACCCCAAGATATTCTGTTTGCGTTTCAGACAGACGTAAATCCTCAATAAAACTCAGTTTCTGTGCTGATTTGAGCAGAAATACAGGGGAAAAAACTTGTTGGACTCGAGCTTTTTGCTTGAGCTTATTAAATATTTATCAGATTAAAAACACATCATCTCGTTTAATCTCATGAGGAGAGATTGGCTCAGCTCAGCTATGAATCTTTTAATATGATTGATCTTCTCAAACATAGAAGTTAAGAAATAAGAACGGGTTTGTTTTACTTGTGTGTGGATCAGGGTCACCCGGTGAACCCCAGGGACTACTGTGGCTGGACTCCCCTCCACGAGGCCTGCAACCACGGTCACTATGGTAACGGATTTCAAGTTGTTGTTTTTTTCCTAAATTCTGCTCCAGAATCTTTGGTCTCAGCTGTTTTTTCGCTGCATCATGTGTCTCTGCTGTGGCGCAGATGTTGTCGCCTTGCTATTGGAGCACGGCGCTAACGTCAACGACCCCGGCGGGCCCCTGTGTGAGGGGGTGACCCCTCTGCACGATGCCCTGGCTTGTGGCAACTTAAGAGTTGCGAGGCTGTTGGTGGAACGGGGGGCTTCTGTCATGCTCCGCAACTCCAAGGTACGTTTCTGTTGTTACATGTGAAAAAAAAACAACAACATATGTTTAAGGTGGTAGTTATGCAAATGAAGATTAAAATACTTATTCTTTGGAATTAACCGGAAATGAACTTAATGAGCTGTTTAATGAGTTCCCAGGGAATTAATGCTTCTTGTCTTTCTATTTTAGTTGAATAATTTAATGGAACGAGCTAAGACACAAACTACATCCACTTTTTGAAGCTGAAATGCATCTCTACATAATCTAAATTCTCTAGACCTTTTTATTGTGGTTTCTTTAAAACATTACCAAGCTCAAAGATAACCTTTTTAGATATGTAGTTAAAAAGACAAATGTCTTAAAACACTAATTATACACAAAATATAAATATGTTTCAAAGTTTAAAAAGAAAAAAAACAACATTCAGTAATATCAGGAATTTCTGTTTTTGCAAATCATGATCACTTTATAGAATAATTTAACATTTTCTACATCATTTTTTTATATTTCCAGCTGCGAATTCCCTGACATTCTCTCATATTAGTTTTTTCACTTTTACAGCAAAAGTCCTTCAGATGTTTAGCAGATCTCAAATGAAAAAGCTTCATGAATTTTTGAATATTTAGAATATTTTATGTTCAAGGAAAACTATTTCAAACGATCGTGGGAAAAGAAGCATTTTCAGTGTTTTATTAGGCAGAAAATGTCGACAGATTTTGCTCTTCAAAAACTAAGTGTAGCATTTTAGTCGGACTCGGATCTGGATTTTTTTATGTGGCCATTTTCTGAACTGTGATTTTGAAAAGTTTATGGTTGTGTTTAAAGAAAATGATTGCATTGCACTTCTTTATAAATGATTAGTTCTATTGTTTGTAGAAAAACTTTCTTTCCGCTCTTTCAGCCACTTTGTGATTATTTATTGTGCTACAGTTTAATCCTCCAGTTATTTTGAGTTTCAGTTTCCCCACAGATATAATGATACTGATTATACGTTTTCAGCCGTTTACTGCTCGAAAGGAGGAAAATCGTCAGAAGAAAGCCAAATTATAAGGCTGATGTTGTGGACAGGAATGACTTTTTAAAGGCTTCATGTTGTCTTTCAGTTTACTTTGTAATTATGAAAAGTTTTTTATATACTCTGCCACTTCTTGAAAATGATCTGCGATGCTTGTGTGAGATAATAATAGCTGTTAGACCTAGCAGGAATAAAAGATACTGAAAAGTCTCCATGGTAACCGTTTGGCATTATCGCTGTATTACGCTGTGTAAATACAGTATTATTTTCCTGTAACCAAGGTTACATTTTCATAGCTTAAACTCTTTAAGTGACTCACTCAGCTGCAGACAGAACATAAGGTGAAAACTTCAATGTTTTTTGGTTTACTGCCAAACAAGTTTTATTTTGGTATTTTTATAAAACAGCAAATGCAGCTAAACCTGATTATTTACCTATATTCTTTTATGTTTTATTTTCACTGTAGCAGATTTTTCATTTAATTGAAAAGACACAAAAAGGCCATAATTACTGGTACTTGGTTTTAAATTGATGCATATTAAAGCTGTAATAAATGTAAATTCCAACTTATGTTAATAATACAGTTTTTTTGCTGTGTTTGTGTTTTCATGTGTCTGTTAGCAAAATATCTCTTTAGCCGCTGAATATATTGTAATAAAACTCTCAGAGAATAGTCACTGGGTGTACATCTACAGCTGATTAACTTTCAGAGTTAACTTGATTGAAGATGACCTCCACAGCTAATCAAACTTAGCCACCGTAACAATGGTTATCACTCTAACAGTTGTGCAGATATTAAGGTAAAATTTGGTGTGGTAGTAGCTGACACTGATTCTCAACACATGCTCTGAGTGCTAACAGATTGCACAAGGTCTTTGTTTAAATCTGTGAATTAATTGTTGCAGTAAACCCTATTTGTCTGTTAGCAAAATATTTTCAGAACAACTGAATGCATTTTATTGAAACTATTAGAGAGTAGTCATTAGACGTTCATCTACAACTGTTTATCATTTGGACTCAAAACAAATCAAAATGGACGCCACAGCCGACTGATATTAAACAAAATAATTTCAGTCGATTTATAATCATTATTATTATCATTATTCATTTTATTCATTTCATTTCATTAAAAACAATATACAATAGAAGAAAACAATAAAAATCACAAATATAGTAAAAAGCAGCAGAAAGAAGAAAAATGTCTTAAATCTGCCCCTTTTTTCCCCCAAGAATAAATTCAAACAATATTAATTTACAAAAAACTAATATATAATATAGATACACATTATGCTATTTCATATTTCTTTAACAAACCAACTTTTATCATTTTCTTAAACCTAAACATTGATCAGGCATTTTTAACATCACTCTTCCATAATCTTATTCCTTGGATTAAAGTACACAGTTCTTCAAACTGGTTCTAAATTTGTTTCACAAACATCTCTATTCCCTTGAGATTGTAACAACTCTCTCTCTTAACAAAATTTACCTGGATGTTTAAAGGTAATATGTTTTTGTGAGCCTCATACATAACCTGTAAAATATTATCAACTAAATCATAGAATTTCAATTGATAAAATAATATATTTGATGGATGACTGGAATGTTTTCTGGTCATAATTCTTTCAGCTCTTTTCTGTAAAACAAAAATAGGATTTGTTCTGTAACTGTTTTGCATGTTTTCCCTCAGACTTCATTACAATAGATTAAGTGTAGAACAACATAAGCAGAGCTTTATTTGGAATAACTCCCTCACTTTGTACAGTATGCAATAGATTGAGCTATTTTTGTTCTTAAATAATTTATGTATGGTTTCCATGTCAGCTCAATGATGACACCCAAAAACTTCACCTCACTGACTCTACAATTCTCAACATATCGACTCTAAATGGAACATTGATAAGTTTCTTTCTATTACTAAATATCATATAATTGGTTTTATGCCGATTTAATGATTTTAATGAATTTATTAAGTTGAAATTATATCTTTACCCAAATTTATGAGATATTGAGCTAAAATTTTGTGCGATAGAAGCCGACAGTCATTTAAAACACATACCAGTGTGAGAAACTGGTACTGGTCTGTCATTTCTCAACACAAGAAGATATTCATGTGGGTTTTTCACCGACCGGTCTTCTACCTTTTCCCTCCTCGGTCAGGGTGATGCTCCCATGGACACCCTGCGTCAGTGGCAGAGGACGTATCGCAGAGAGCTGGACGAGGACACCAGACAGGAGTGTGTCCTCACAGAGAAACTGCTGAGGAAGGCTCTAGCAGGAGGAGGTGAGTGTTTGGGGTTTTCATGTCACGTTTGATTTTTGTCTTTTTGTTTTTCTCTTTCTCGTGCTTTTTGGAAACACTTTTTTTCTTCTCCCTCGCCTGTGGCAGTTCCTGCTGCTCCGGCTGCAGCCAAGCCTTTCGATGCCCTGCAGGACAGCCAGCTGTTTGACGCAGAGAACTCCGAGACGCTGTCGTCCACTGGAGGGGGCTGTTCCTCCAGTCAAGTGTGGCCCAGACATTCTGGGGGCTCACAGGGGAAACCCAACAGCCCTAAACGTCGGGAGAGAAACGTCTCGTCGCAGAGGCGCAGAGCCAGAGGATCAGAAGCTGCCGTTCTGTACGGGGTAATGTTTCAAAATGCTTCCTGTGTGAAATTCATTCATCCAAATGAGCTGTAAGGATTATCACAGCAGATTAATATCTGTGTGCTTCAGATTAACAGGAGCAGCTCAGAGGACAGTGACTCTGACAGTCCGGTCAGTCCTCTCCGTCCTGTCCGGCCCAGACAAGCTTTCCCAGCAGCCCCGAGTCAAAGGGACGCTGCCCAAAACAAGGAGCCTGCGGCCCCCCACAGCTCGAGCCGGGAAAGCCCCAGGGAGACCCCCACGCCTTCTGTGTTCGAACGAGAAGAGTACCACAACGCCATCCGTGGCTTAGGCAGCGCCAAGACCCGTCTCCAGGGCGTCTCGCAGCCCCAGTTCTCCAGCACCCCCGCTGTTTCATCCAGCTGCAAATCGGCTCTGGTTCCGGAGGACGAGTATCTGGCTGATGACTGGTTGGACGATGATTTGGGGGAAATGCAGCCAAAGAAAAAGAAGATTCGAATGGAAAATAATGAATCCCGAAGGGAGGAGGCTGCTTCATCTTTGGCTGCAAAAAGTCAAAACAGACAGTTCAACTCAGACACGTCCTGCAGAGGTAATGATGCTTGCTTAGTTTATTTTTTTTAAATGTTTTATTGTACGTGCCATCTTTATTCTTTTTATTTTACTTTGTCTTTTTTTTGTTGTTGTTTTTTTTCTCCTCCAAGGCCCTGCAGTGAGTTCGTCCTCCTCGTCCAGCGGGGGCTTCTCTCAGAGGAAGAACGGCTCTCTGAGGCCTCACCAGGTGAAAATAACTCAGGCGCCAGGTATGGTGAGGTTAGGCAGGCGAGATGTCAGCAGGTCACACAGTCCCACCGTTACAGACGATGACGACACGAGACCGGACACGCCTCCACATATGCATTTTCAGGTTAGAAGGCCTTTTTTTATTGCGTTACATATGAAACACGAGCACCGTGCAGCTTACCTTTGGTGAACTTGTGGAAAATGGTCTTTTTCTTTTTTCTTTAATTAATAATAATATTAAATAACTCATTTGAGTCACTGTAGTCGTATGTAAAAGCAACATTTTCTTAGCCTTCAGCTCAGGCGCCGGTGGCTCCCATGCCCACGTCCCTTCCTCCACCAATCAGAATGAGGGTCAGAGTGCAGGAAGATGTGTTCCTCATCCCGGTTCCGCAAAGGTTGGTGAATAATTTGCTGAAAAATTCTCATTTGGCTGTTGAAAAGCTTCTCAGGAGCGTTTGAGGCTGGCTGAGCCGTAGAGGTGGATTAACGGATTGGAGCTGTCGGTGTCGTCCCTCTGCCTTGTGTTTCAGTGAAGCGGACTCCTGCACCGTGTCGTGGCTGTGTGAGCAGGCAGCTCAGCGTTACTACCAGAAATGTGGCCTCCTGCCTCGTCTGTCGCTGCAGAAGGAAGGAGCTCTGCTGTCTCCGCAGGACCTGCTGCTGTCTGTGTTGCACACCAATGAAGAGGTGAGGATTGATCTTCACTCTGAAAGACCTAAAGCACTAATCCTGCCGCTGTCAAATTTTTGCTGTTCTTTTTTTTTTTATTCCTATTATTTTACGGCATATCAGTTCTTGATTTTTGTTTTGTGTTCCAGGTTCTTGCCGAAGTTTGCTCCTGGGATCTCCCCCCTCTCCCTGAGCGGTACAAGAAGGCGTGTCAGAGTCTGGCCGTGGGTGAGCACCAGATACTAAATGGCACCTTTTTTATAATCTTACTTCTCTCTTGACGAGACGTGCCTCCATCTCTGTGCAGACGAGAACAAACGCGTCACCCGGCTGTGCGAGGTGCAGGACGGGAGCTCCTCCCTGTCGGTTTGCGGCCTTAGTTTAGCCCCCTCCTCCCTCAACCCGCTCCTGCGCGCCCTCAAACTCCAGCCCAGCCTCACCGAGCTGCGTGTCTCCGGCAACCGGCTCTCAGACGACCTTTTCCCTGAACTGGTCGCCATGGCGATCACCATGCCTCGACTACGGCTGCTGGACGTGTCGGCCAATTCCATCACGGGGGACGGTCTGGAGACGGCTGTGAATGCTCTGAAGGGACGGAGTAGTCCCGCCTTCCCGGTGAATCACCTTTCTTTTTCTTTTTTTAATTGTATTTTGATGTCAAATTTCATCACTGTCAGATACAGTATGTTCATAAAATAGACAGTTTATCAGAGAATTTTTAGTTGTTTAAAATGCTTCAATATTTATAGACAGAGAAAAACATTTGAGACTAATGTCAACTGTATGGCTAAGAAATTAACAGGGTTCATGCAGGGTCTTAAAAAGTCAGGGACGGCACGATTGCATCACTTATGGCGCGCCCCCCCTCGTGCCTGGCGCGACGCGTCAACCATAAACCTAGCTTTAAGCACCCTAATTAAAGATTGACGCGATCTGTCTTTATGAAGTGCTAAGTTTGCTACTGGTCTTTTTACGCGTTTAACTACAAATCCCACGATAACTGCAGGCAAAAAAATGGCACAGTTTACTTCCATGTTTTCAACCTCTTTGCCGCTACACCCTTGGTCTTAAAAGGTCTTGAAAAAGTCTTAAATTTAACATTATGAAATCTTCATGAACCCTGAATTAAGAAGTTGTGAAAGTGTGAAACTCTGGTGCAAAACTCTGCTGGTGTCATGCCAGAATGTGGGAAGTTGTTGCATTTAGAAAAAAAAAACATTTCAAAAAGTTTTAGAGGTGAAGCCTCACAGCTGTCACACATTTATTTTTGTTCACAGCTATGTGTTCTGTTAATGTGTCACAAACCAAACCTTCTGAACAGTTTCCTGTTAGATCTTAATAAAGATGCTGGCTTCTTGTTAGCTTCAGCTTGTTAGCACAGTAATCATCATCCATTTTTCTTCTGTACGTTTTTGGGCACAAATCTTGTTCCTCAATTTTTGTGTGATTTCAACGATTCATATATAAAAACGTTCTGCTTTTTCAAAAACTTTCAGCCATGACTTTTGATATTTTCACAGTTTCTACTTTTTCAGCTATTTAGCTTTTTGTGCCTTTTTTTTCTTGTTGCGGATGAATGAGGCTGTCTTTAACATCCTTAAAACCCTTCAAAATGTTTATAAATCTTTACTGAACTTTTCACATTTTGTTCTGCTTTTTAAAATCCTTGTGCTAATTTCAGTTTGCTTCAGCTTTTTTTTTCTGATATTTCAGCTATCTTTCTGCTATTCTGCTGATTTCTACTTTTTGTGCTGTTTTTCTATTTACAACTAATTGCAACTTTTTGTACTGCTTCCCTTGTTTTTCTGTCAGTGCGTGTTATTTTACACTCCTTTCTCGTTTCTATTTTTGCTAGTTGTAACTTGTTTCTACTACTTTCAGCTTCTTTGTGCTAAGCTTTTCAGCTACTTTTTAACTATTTTCTTCTAACCTCAGATGTTTTTTTTCATGAATTTGTGGTTGTTTCCACCTCGTAGCATCTGGAGGAACTTGACCTCAGCGTGAACCCTCTGGGGGACTCCGTGTCTGAGTCGCTGTCCTGTCTTCTGTCCTGCTGTCCTCTGCTGTCCAAGCTGTCTCTGCAGGCTTGTGGTCTCACCGCTCGTTTCCTTCAGCAGCATCGCCTGCTGCTTGCCAGCGCTCTGACAGGTAACACTGCTCATATTTTATTTTTTTTTGTTAAATTAGTGTCCAATTTAAGAAAACATTGCAGCATCTTCAAGCCTGTCCCACTTGATGAAGCATTTCATTTTTAAGATGAGTTTTAACATGTGTTCAGACAGAGTGGGGTTACAGTTTTCAGCACTGTTTGCTCTCTCTCAGGACTGGGCCACTTGAAATCAATGTCTCTATCCCACAATGCACTGGGCTCCACTGGTTTTGAGCTGGTCCTGAAAACTCTGCCCCTCCACTGTCTCACTCACCTGGACTTGTCCGCCGTCTGGAGAGGTCCTGCTGATCACCTGGCGCTAGAACACCTCACCAAAATCTTGTCACAGGTATACATGCATACACCCCACACACACCCATCCTTGTACTTGCATTAAACTGAAGACTTTGTATTGACTTCCATTCGTTTTTGTAACTGCATTTATGCCTAACCCAGACATTTTCCCTACTTCTAACCATAACTAGTTTATTCCTAACCTGAACCAAAACTTAATTGATACCCTACCTCTAAACCTAACTAGCAGAGAGCAGTAGAGCTGCAAAAGAAGTGTGGACCGCGACAAGGTTCTCACTTTACACCAAAGACCTCACTTTGATAGGAACTATTTTGCAAGCGGTCCTCACTCTGTAGCAGAAACAAGTACACACACACAGCTGTGTCCAGCTATCTATATAGGGACATTCCATTGATTCCATTAATTTCTACAGCCTAATCCTGACCTCCTACCCTAAAACTAACCTCACAGGTACACACCTGACCTTAAACCTAACCTAAACTCAATTCACACCTTGGTCCTAAACCTAACCCCCATCCCACCAATGGCATTTCCCCAATCGGAGACTAGGCTTAGGTCCTCATAAGTACTATATGATAGGAAATACACGCCCACACACACACACAGTGTTTATCATTAATGTCAACTTTATGTTTTACAGTCAAATTGATTTTCTTTTTTAATTTGTAGGAGGAGTGTTCTCTGGCCCACCTGAGTCTGGCATCAAACGGACTGATGGACAGCAGCATCACTGTCTTGTCCAGGTTTGCATTTTCTTTTTGTCGTTTCAGTTGGAAAACCTGCCTTTATTCTTCTGTTTGTTTCTGCAGCTGTTTGCTTTTTTTATCTTTTGCTCAGGTGCCTGCCTTTATGTTTGTCGCTGGTGAGTCTGAACCTGTCAGGAAACCCGTCTGTGACCTCAGCCGGACTCCAAAGCATCCTGACATCCGCGAGAGAAAGTTCCCGATCACTGACGCTTTTAAACCTTCAGGGTGCGTATTGTTCAGTAATCACGGTCATATCAAATAATGACAAAACAAGCACAAGAACAAACTGGTCTATACAAATATTCATTTTTAAATTCATGCTAAAATGTTTTTGTTACTTTTTTTACGTTATGTAGATTTTCTGACTGTTCGCAAAGGCATTCAGAGTCGAAACTAAAATTAAAACAAATAGTTTTTGATATTCTCAAAACAAAAATAAAATAAAAAAAATGCTACTCGTGCAGTTTGCCTGATTAGAAATTCTGATGTGAAAATATTCCTAACATTGTTTTATAATACGTAATAAAAAAAGAAGGAAAAAGGAGCTGGGTTCAACTATTTCATTACAGTTTCATTAAAATTTTTAATTACTGAAATTGAAGATTATAGTAAAAAAAAAAAACTTTAAAAACAAGTGTAGTTTAATTGTCTTCCAACAAAGTCAGGGAGCTGAAAAATCAAGTTTTATGTTTTCCGGACGTTATTTTTATTGTTTTCTTCATTTTGTTTTTGCTCTGTTTTAAGATCTTAGGTGGATGTTAGGATGTTTTATTTTATTTAAAGTAGAGAAATTATTATTAGCTCTGGTGTAAATCTAAATTTATTTTTCATTATTATCTGTAAAATCTGACAAGAAAAGACTGCAAAATTCTGGTTTTGTTCAAACACTCAAGTGTAATTAGTTGTCGCTGTGATGTAAACCTTAGATAAATGTTGAGATGGTGAGTTTTAGACACCGAATAGGTTTAGTAATAAAAAAGATCAGCAGAAGTCTCCCATTAAAAACTCTAAACGTTTATTTCGTCATCAGGGTGTCAGGTGTCCGGCCCGTGGGACCATGAAGCGCTGGATGGTCTGTCAGGGCTGGTCAAGGACCTCCGTCTTTGCTCTCAGAGTCTGAACAAACTGGACAGAGACGCCTTGAAGCAGAGCTGGGACACCAGTCACCCAGACACACACTTCATTGACCGAAACGCTAAGTTCCTGCTCTCCACTGCCACCTCCTCATGACGATGAAACATCTTTTTTTTCCTCACCAACACAGTTTGGTGCCACGTTTTGTATTAAAGGTGGTGTTGGTTTTAATTGAAAGGATAGAATACTCAATAATGAGCATCTTCTGTATATAACTCATAGATTTTATTATGTCTGTGTTAATATCCATCTAAACCCACTGTATAACTGTGATGTTAATTAAAACAATGTAAAAGTCAGAATGGAGTTTCTGACCTTCGTCTTTGATTAAATGACTTTTTATTTTTGTTTTATGTTCAATCCGTGTATATTTTTACTTTAATCTGTGCATGCTGGGAAAGTCTGGACCAATAAATCTGTTATCCACGATCATATGTGATACTGTGTGGAGCTCAGAGTATGTGTTGAGGATAATGCTCGGCTGTTACTACAACAAATTTTAGAATTTTAGTTATATATCTGTAAAACGGACTGAGCTCCAGACATTTTTGTGTCTCCCAAGCTCAGCTGGCTGTGACGGCCATCTTGAATTAGGCTTGAATTGACTCCAAAAGATAAACATTTGTAGACGCATATACAGTGATTATTTTCTGAACGTTTCATTGAAATCTCTCCAGGGGTTCATAAGATATTTTGCTAACAGAGTTGATTCCAATAGTTAGTGAAGTTTAAAAAAAATAAAACATCTGATGCGATCAATTAGAACTAGAGTCACAGAGTTCACAGGTTCTCTACTCAAATGCCAATTTAATGAGTCGTAGCCATTTTGTTTTGTTAGTATGGTTTAGCTGTGGTGGCCATATTGAATGGAGTTGTATTCATTGGTGGATCTAGAATTTTTTTTAAGTAAGGGGCCCACAATATTCATAGAGGGGCCAAGTATTTGTGCAGCATCCTTCCACACATATCCCTAGTTTTGGTAAGTTGTATACATTTTACTAGTATACATTTAATATGTTTAAACCCTTGAAATGTAATTTAATAAAAATAAACTTGCACAGTAAATCCTCCTTACCAATTTTACATGCATTTTGACTGTACTTAGATAAAATACTCTCAAACACACATCATGTGAGAAAATCCAGCTGTTTGTCATTT
>JARVJO010000173.1:4862671-4887942 GCA_031762555.1 Cynodonichthys magdalenae | reverse complement strand
GAGAGTGAATGGTTGTTTGTCTCATTTGTCTCTATATGTGGCCCTGTGATGGACTTGCAACCTGTCCAGGGTGTACCTCACACTGTGACAGCTGGATATGGGCACCAGTGACCCTCAAAGGAAGAAACGAGTATAGATAATGGATGGATGGATGGATGGATACGGTTCTCTTATTTTTTTCAAAGAAAAGGGTGCAAAAACAATCACACGGCACACACAGTTTATGATAAAAACCAAAACTGAATCTTGTTTATTTTGTACAACATTCTTCGGCATTTCAAAAAGCCAAGTTTTTAGTGCAGAGCAACCTTTAAGAGATATACTATATCTACTACAGAGCAACAATAAACTTCACTAGAACCTGAAGAAAAGCTCTTCAGAACAGTCTGAGAGAGAAGAAAAACATCAGATTTAAAGTTAAAGGGATAGTTTTTATACTTTTCATCAACTTTCTCAAAAATGTATTTCCTACAAAATCCTCTTTCAGAATAAAATTCAAAACTATCCCTTTAAAACTCTAAATATAAATGTATCGTTTTCTTACATCTTCACAAGCCAAGAAGACTGAAGGATCTACGGTTATTAAAATAAAAAAGCTTCTGTTCTGAATATACTTTATGTGAAGTTGAAGTCTTTTAGAACAGAAGAAAACAAAACGACAAATTATTAAAGCAAATATTAAATTATTCAGAAAATCTTTTCAAGGCAAAACCTGAGAGGTAAAACTAATTGAAAATAATAAAACACTGGAAAAAAAACAAAAAAATATATTTTTTTTTTACTCAAGCAGCTTTGATTTTAACCTGCTGTACTGTGCAAAAGTCTTGAGCTACTCATCATTTTTCCACATTTTGTTTTAAAGTGGGTGAACTTTTTAAACGTAGGCTTGTGTAATCACTCAAAATGGCTTTTTATTTTTTTTCTTCTTTGAATTAGACTAATTAAATTTTTTGACAGAATGATGTATTTGTTTCCCCCTACTTTGTGAGGAAATGAGTTTCAGATACTTATCAAATTATTTTCAAAGGTCCACTTTCAACATTTTGAGAATTTGTCTTTCACACTGCACCACTCAATTGCTTTTCAGAGAATCACCTTGTTGAAGCAAATTCAAGTTATTTATATAGCATTAAATAACAGCTAAAGTCATCTTAAGGCACTACAGTATATTTAAAGAAAATGGGCCCAATTCATATTAAATTAAATGCAATCCTATTAAATTTCATAACTTTATCCGGTTAAAATATTGAAAAAAAAGTGACAAAATCAAACAACGTCCAAAGAATTCTTTGAATGACTTCTCTGGGTGGTCCAAATGATCTTGAAATAAAAAATAAAACCCCCAACTCAACACTTTTGCTCAGCACAGTTGAAAAGCATCCCATTAAAGCTGAAGACAGAGGCTGTTTACATGCACAGCTAGATTCTGACGACTGACTTTATTCTGAAGAACAAAATGTTTTACTGAGACGTTTACATGACTTTTCATTGTTACGATATATAGTCCAATTAATGACTCATGCACAAGCCCATTCAGAGTATTTATTACATCCGTAGGTCTAGGAGGTCTAGGAGCGTAATCTGGGTTCTCATTTTGGTCATTTTGGCCATCCTGTTTTGCCTAATTTTAGAGCATGCAGCAGTTTTGGTTACTCTAGAACAAAGTAGTGCAATTAATCTCTACAAAATATTAACATGCTTTGTGTGATTTAATGTGATTATTGCTTATCTGAAAAATGATCTTTGTGGTGTTCAGTTCAGCAGATATTTATACAATAATGTCTTTCCCACAAAAGGGGTGCCAATCAGACCAAACTGGTTGCACTAGCATTTCCACAAAACATATGAAAGTATAAAAGTACGGGAAACAAACTAGATAATACCTTGAAAAAAAAAAGAAGTGGTAGTTTTTGTTTGTAAAGCTTAAAGTCAGTTAGCAGCGCTTTCTTTATGAAAATGGTTTTAAAACTAAGAAATGAAACACAGAGATGTCAAAAGAAAACACCGACACAGTGATCTCCTGTCTCCTGTCAAATATTAAAGCAGTTTTTGTCTCATTTTACCCCCAAGAGGGAGACTCTGACCTGCAGCAAAGCGGTGTCTTTAGTGTCAAAACCATCCTCGGCTCGTCAAAGTTTGTCTTTCTGACGAGGTGAGCTCCTCTCCATGCCGCCCCGTGTCCCCCCCGGAGGGGGTGCTGATCCCACCTCCCTCCGTTTTACCAGTCTTCATCTCTCTGATGCTTGGTCTCAGATGATCTCCAGGACGTCGCAGGGAACGTAGCCTCTCTTCTTTCCATTGGCCACTCGGATGAAGCCGCCGCGCTCGCCCTCACTGCTCACACAGATCTATGTCAGAGGAGAAATGTCATGTAGTTTGGTTTGCATTGGTTTTGTTTGTTTAGAAGTTTACATCGATGAACTTTTCTTTAATTGTAATTTCTAGGCTTTCTTTTTAGACTTTTAGAATGTATGAAATGTTGGCTCCGAGTTTGTCGTTTTGAGGATGTGAGCGAATGGAAAGGAAAGTCAGAAGGTCAAAGACTCAGCTTGTCTTTCATCCACCACTGGGGCCTACTTTACTCCCAACATGGCCTCTAAAGCATTGTGGGAAAGCAGCCGATCTAAGATTTGTCGTTGTGCCAGAAGGCTAATTTTGCTGTTACTCCTGAGAGGAATACTCTTCCTGTCAAGAGCTTTTCATTAAACAAGTGTCTGAAGGAGCAGCAGAGGGATCATAGGACCAGCTGCTGAATAATGTGAAGCTCTGGTGGCTGAGTCGTGAGCAAGATTTAGACTCAAGTGGAAAGTGGAAACTAATATGACCCCCACAGACCCCTCCCCAACAAGAGAAATAAGATAAATTTCAACACTAAGCACCACAGCAATAAGGTTTACTTTGTAAAGTCTGTTTTCCTCACGCCAGCGGGGTGGGGGGTATCAGCCGCAGATAACGCTGGAGCGCAACGCAGGAGTAAACGTGGTGGAGTGGTGAACTTAGGTGAAAAACGAGGGCAATGGTTGGGGTATTTCGTTTTATTTATTGTTTTTATCATCCTACAGGCTCAGAGAAAAATTAATTTGAAGCTGAGGTTTTATAAAAATAAATAAGATCATTCTAAACATCTGAACACCTGCAAAATGAGAAAAAACCTGTGTAAATTACAGACTATCTGTTGATGTGAGCAGCAGTCAGCACCTCTCATCCTCCAGACGCAGGACGGAGCACATGTCTGAGCCGACCAATCGCTTTTTTTAAAACTGATCAGCTGATTCATTTAAATACACCTTAACATTCATGAGGTACTTTGCATTGACTGTTTATGGTTGAGTCTGGGCGTGTAGAGGACAGAACCTGAGGCGGGACCTTGTGCGCAAACTCTGAGGTGCAGGTATGATTTATAAAAGAAAATTGCTTGAAGGTGTGCGTGTGCACTTTCAAAATGTATTTTTTTAAAGCATTTCAAATCATTACAAAGTTGGTGGGCAGAGTTTTCATTGACACCCTTCAAAATGTCTAAAGAAATGTTCTTGTGGAAAGCTACAGCTTAAATGAATGGCTCATAAACAATAAACATACTTCTTCTCTAAATCTTTTAAACTGCTACAAAACTTCTGTACACAAAGATTGGCAAAATGTTGAAGATGATCATATGTGTTCTACAACAAAACCTAGTAAATATAAATATATGTGATATATGTCACATCAATCTGAGGATTAAATCTCAATTGGTCAATATGACCCAAACACAGATTCAGATTTCTTAGATACCTTAGATCACATGGGTCAAACTCAAGGCCCACGGTCCAAATGTGGCTCACCACAGACTTTTATATGGCCCACAAGAGCTTCAAACATGTATAATGTCTTAAAAGGCTGCTTTAAAGCCAACACAGAACATTAACTACATCTCCCATAATGCATGTTGATTATTTATTAAATTTGCCATGTAAAATCTCCATTTACCTGCATTTTCACAGACTACTACTTTTGCTGTGGACCAGTTTTACTAAGAAATGGGAATTTCCCACTTACAAGTTGTAAATTTGAAATGGGTGGGAATTCCCTGTTGGAAAGAGGGTGGAACTCCGACTTCACGAGTTTAGAAATAAAAAACGGCAGCTACTCACCACAGCTCATCAGTGAGTAAAACTCTAATTTTTACTTTCAATAGTATTTCTATATTATTTACTTCACTTTTAGTCAGTCGTACACATAGTCGTAGTATTTTTCAGTGTTTATAAAAGAGGACATGAAACGATGTTTCTATGCAGGAAATACAACAAAGAGCTCAGTTATTGTTTGTGAGCGGTGCTCAGCTGTAGCAACGAGACGAAGAACAAGACATTTTTAATCAAAGTTAATTGCATTTGGCCCTTTGAGGGCCAACATAACACTCATGTGGCCCTCTGTGAAAATGAGTTTGACACCACTGCCTGATACCATGAGCGGTTCCAGAGATTTGTCTTCTAATCAGGATAACCCACTAATATTTTGTCTGAATCCTATGTTTAGAGTGTTTTAATCAGAATTGCTGATGTCATTTTAAAGAAGAAACCTCAAACATAATGTAAATACTGAGATTTACCAGCTGGAAAGAACAAAAACTGGGGGATTGGCAAAAAATGCAAGGTTTGTCTGCTCTAAATTGTGTTTTTTTGTTGCTACTGCACAAAAAAAAATGTTTAAGATTTTATTTAAGACATTTCATCTAAAAGATCCATAGATATGGTAATCATTTTCATTACATTTTGACAAAAATACTATTTTTGCAAACATTTTAACCAATGAACTATAGCTGCTTCTTTCTCCAGACACCACTTTGTGACCTAATCCTCAGTTTGATGCGATGGGTCACAGATTTTCTTCTTTGTCATATTATATATTCAGATAAATCATCTGGAGTACCTGTCCTTCCTTCAGAGTGATCTGTCCTTGTTCTTTGCAGCCGATGAAAGTCCTGATGCACCTGAACACTTGTTCTCCGTCCTGCAGCTTATGAGCAAAGGCTGCTGGGAAGTAACCAATCCTGTCTTCAATAATCCCCTAAAATAAAGTAAAATTAACTCATCAAACATTTGGCCAGAAAAAACCCCAAGATGAATATTAATTTAGTGTTTGTAATATTTGTCTCCATCTCTGTGTCTGTTGTTTTGAAAATGTATTTATCTTCATGCCGCAGAGGACAGAAAATATTAAAAAGCCTAACGAGTTTCTTCATGCTCTGATAGCAACACACCGCCTCTGCAAAGTCGTGCCTCGGTCCTTTTGTCTCCCTAATTCATCAGGAATGCATTAATTTTCAGCTTCATTTCCTGCAATTTATTAATCATTTAGTTTATTTATTAATTTTTTTGGAACTTTGAACAAAAATCCAAAAAGTGCAAATGCGCAGAGCAGCTTGTTAGAATTAATTGTTAAAATTAAAATGTATATTTGTATAAAAAGTCCATACGAGTTTTTTACTTTTGGTGCAGATAGTTTTATACATACCTTCCACCAATCTTCATTGGAATCATCAGCCAATAGGATTCTGTCTCCTGCTCTATAAAACAATAAAAAAGATAAGTTAAAAACAGAAAAGCTGATTAACTTGACAGAATGAAACCAGTGGGGGGCCCTGTTGCAACACAAATCCCTGTTGAATTTCTTCCTGATAGGAGAAACATCTGTTACTCCTGTGAGTTATGAGTGAGTTATGCCTGCAGCAACAACACAGACACTGCAGTAATTATTATTTACTGTAAACCTTTGAAGAAGAGCTATAATGATTCCTTTCAGCCCCTTTGGGGATAATATGCAAATAATATAAAGGTGGCCTTGATTTGAAGACTTAATCTTGCTTATTAATTTTCTAGATCCAGGAACTGAATTAATTATTATTATTAATACTCTTTTCACCTCAGTAATTACAAACATCTGCTCAAAGCTGACGACTTCATTTTCATCCAATAAGGAACATGAAAGTCCTGATAAAATTGTGAAAAAAAAACTGTAGAGGAAACAAAAAGACAAGTGCATCTAATCCTTATACCACCAAAAAATAAAAGTAAAAAAAGCATTTATTCTGAATGACTGCTTTTATTCTCTTTTGAAGTCTATTTTAAAGTATTTTACACAAGATACTAAATCTACACAGTGAATGAAATCCAGCTGAAAACAGCCTTTAAAACATTAAATCACTGACATATATAGAAAGTTTCTCTATATCTCTATAAATTTCTCATTACTCTGATACCTGACACTCCCAGTCAGTGTTTGCTTATAAATGACCTGACATTGAATAAAAATCCTTTATTTCATCAAGCTTGACCTTTGTCCGTGTAAGTATGCCAGTTCAAAAAGAAAATAGGTTTTTAACAAACTGCAGAGCAAAATTCTGTTATGTGGCCTAAAAATAAGTTTCCTCCTGTAACTTTGCTATAATTTACCCTTAATCCATGGATTTATGGACAAAAAAGAAGCGCTCAAGCAGCAATAAGTTATCTTAGCTGATAAACTGACACAATTTTAACTGACACGTAAATATGAGCACATATCTCGCATTTTATCTTCACTCCACTGGCTGCCTGTGCCTTATAGGATCCATTTTAAGATATTTCTATTTGTTTTTAAATCTTTGAAATGCATTGCCCCACCGTACGCATCTAAACTCCTGCGTACTTGTAATCCCTCTCGCTCCCTCTGATAGCTGATCAGCTGCTCCTGAGGGTCCCTAAAACCAGATTCAAACTCAAGGGGAACTGATCTTTTGCTGCAGCAGCTCCTAAACTTTGGAACAAGCTACCTTCTCCAACTCAGACAGGCCTATTCAATGTCTGTCTTCAAAACTCATCTTAAAACCCACTTGTTTTCTTGGGCTTTTGACACTGTAATTGGTTGTATTGTCCATTTGTAACAGATTTTATTTTTTGTAGAAATTTTATTGTAGATTTTAAATGGGGTTTTAGGCATTTTACTGTTTTTATTTCCTGTTTTTATTTTTTCCTGTGTTTTTTGATTGAATTTGTTTTGCATGAGCTGTGCTTGAATGTTGATTCTGTACGGCAGTTTGGTCTGCTGTGTTGCACAAAGTGCTTTACAAATAAAGCTGGATTGGATTGAAATAAAGTGTTGATTGTGCCTTCTGGTAGTTTTGAATCTCCTTTTTTTTATTTAAATGACAGATAAGTTTACAACGTGGAGAACGGCAGGAACTGATGTAGCTGTGTAAATCAAAGAGATAAATAGGCTCTCACCCACATATATCTGCTTCAGTTTCTATATAAAACACTTATTGTTGTGGATTATCACTGTACATTATCATAATATAAATCACTATAACATATATCAGCTGCTAAAATATCAGTATGAAATCTAACTTTATGACCAGCATCACTAGAACAAAATATTTAATCATATTTATATGAATTTGTGAAATCAAATTACTTATAAAATACCAGAAATATCAGGCTGAAGTGAAAAGAAAAGACTAAAAATGAAACATCTGTAATAAATTGTCAATAAATTAGTTATTTACTTCCAGATCTTGTGTCGTTTCCGTCCTCTAAATCAGTTTTGCACATTAAAAAACTGAATGAGGGTAATTTGGAAAACCAAAGTGATGCTTATGCCGAATGTGATTTAAACTCCAGCATCTAATGATTTTACTACTGGGCTGAAAAATGTGAGCATCTCACCATTTTATCCTCTATAAATCAAACTAGTATTAGCTGCCAAATAAAGTAGCTCCCATCTTATCCACTGACACAGTGTAATACCTTTATGGGGAGCTATAAATGGAATTTCCAAATCCCATCCATCAAAATAAAAGGCTGATAAGATAAGAACAGATAATGTCGTCTCGCTCACACTCTCAGGTAGCATTAACAAGATCATTCCACAGAACTAAAGCTTTTCATCTGGAAACAAATTCAAAGAAACGAGTGCGCTAATTGTTTTAAATTCATTTGTTTATTTTTTTATTTTCAATAAAATCAGTACAGTAGTTTTATGTTGTAACCTGGGCTGTGAACAAACTGTGACTTCTGAGTGTAAAAGAAATGTACATTTTACTGCATCTTTGTTGACAAAAATTGTCAATTTCACAGATATTGACCTCAAATTATGTGTAGTAGTTGCTGAAAGTCACGTCCACACATATTCAGAGAACAGTTCGCACAAGATTCATTTGAAATTTTACTATAAATTCTGTTTGTCTGTTTTCAATATATCTCAAAATCCAATGAATAGATTTAGGTGAAACCTTCAGGAAATTATCACTGAAAGTACATCTATAACTTATTCGTTTTTGGAGTCCCTCCAATTCAAGATGGCTGCCACAGCAAAGTGTCTTTAAAAAGCACAAATATGGCTTTAAGTAAGTCTGTTTTGCAGACATTAAGCTCATATTTGGGGTGACCGTAGCTGAGATTAAGTCACAACATGTACTCATGAATATTGCATGAGAGTGCACATAACTTTATATTCAAGGCTTGTCCAAAGTGACTATAAATCTATCGTTCCTCAATATTAACATTATCTTCATCTAAACTGTAGCAACAAAGGTGTTGAGTGAGATAAATTACTTCAAATAAAGTTTTTTAACATTATTTACACTGCAAATAATTGTCAATCTAACAAAATCTTAAAATTGGTTTTCGATTTTGTTTTGAGACTGATACACTGAGCAAGAGCAGAATGTGTTAGATTACTAATCTTGTTAGCCTGGAAATGTTCTTATTTTAAGGAGTCTTACCGAGTGCAGCTGTCTTACTGCACTGGCAGATTATTTCTCCTAATTTGGGAAAATTGAGGCTCTAATCTAGTATTATTTACTTATTTTTAGATGTTTAACTTTTGCAGTGTATAAACAAGCTGCGTACGTTAATTTATGATTATTACTACAATATGTATATGCATTTGGTTGCCCTTGTGGTATTTGAAATGTGCTCTATAAATAAAGTTGATTGATTGATTGAATATGTAATTAGAACTTAAAACCTCTTCTTCATAGTAAAATCTTGTAAAAACATTTCAAATGAAAAGTTGAATCGTTAAAGAGATGAGTTGCAGAGCAGGAGCTTCAGCTTCTCGGATTACGTCTCCTTTTGTCCGAGTCAATCAGACAGTAATATTTCATCTGCAGGCCTGGAACTGTGGTGCGCTGAGTAAAGCTGGTGGGGGTCATGGTGTGCTTTGATTAGAGTTGGTGTGTGTGTGTGTGTGTGTGTGTGTGGGTGTGTGTGTGTGTGTGTGTGTGTGTGTGTGTGTGTACCTCATCTCAAGCTCATGGCTCTGCTGTGCACTGAAGCTGTACAAGGCCACGTAGGTGTTGAACTTGAGCGCGTCTCTCTGCACCTGCTCCATCTAAACAAAACCACCAAGCATATTCCCATTTAACATCGTCGTTCGTTTCTTTTTGCAGTTAAGTTCCTAAAATAGTGAATCTGTGTTCACTTTAGCAGTGGAAGCCCCTTCACGGCACCCAGACAGACTGAGGTGCTCTTTACGTCACAATCTGTTCCTTTAAATCCTCACTCGGCGTGAGTGGGATGAGACAGGATCGTTTTTTTTAACAAGTTAAAAGAGGATGGGACTGTGTGGGTGAGGGAAGGAAGTTCTCAGAGACGTGTCAGCACAATTAGCAGGGAGACAGCGCGTGCCGCCACGTTGTCGCTTATTGCAGCAGCTGAGAAAAAAGCCGTTCCTGTTTCTACACCTGAATCCCACCTGCTGCATCTCCACCCAGACTGAAGCCCCCCACCCCCCACACAAAAACAAGATAGGGAGAAAACGTTCCTTCTAGGATATTTAATGGCTGTTCTTGTTGGACAGCAGGAGACTTCTTCATCTTTGTGCTGCTATAATGAAGTGAAACAGCTTCCTGAGTGTCCCTGAAGAAGGTGATGGATGAGCCGAGTTAACGGAGGCCACGAGGCAAACTGCTTCCACGGCCCCGGGGTCCAAACAACAACATGAAGCAGTGGCCATCTATTAGAGCTAACTAAGAGCTGCTCCGTGGCTTTAAGGGTCTCTTGACGCTGCGACTGGAACAGTGGGAAGCCGAGATAATAGCCTCCTTCTCTTGTTGAATTTCAAGTGTGAGATAATGTAAAAAAAAAAAAAAAAAAGAGCAAAGAGCAACATTTATGGAAATTTATAGTTAAACTCAGGCCAAAAAAAACCATCTGAACTAAAAAAATAAAGACGTTATCAGACTAACTGTGTGAGCAGATGGCCTTCCTGTGTGTGACTTCCATGTGCTCGTCGTCGCATCTCTGGCGACAAAAGAACTGTTTTTGAGCATTTTTCTTTGCTCATTACCCCGCAGAGACTCCATCTGTCCGTCCAGCAGCCCCTGAGCTAATGAACCTGTCGGCTGACAAACTGCTCGCTGCCAGCTGTGCTCTCTCCAGCTCCAAAACGCTGCACAACGCACCTCAGGACCTCCTCCCTGTGATGGATGAGTGCACTGCAGAAGGCAGGTACGCACTGTATCAGAACACGTTTCTAAGCTCCCCTTGTACGGTTCTTTTCTTCGCTTTTGTGTCTGGCCAGTTATCTGCTGTCCTTTTTCCACTGACGACAACTGAAGTAAACACGTTAAACGAATAAAATAAACAGGACAGATGTCTGCGGAGGGAACGTTTGTACAACACAACTGAAATCCCCTCCCACAAACTCTGCCGTGAAGGAGAAGATAGGAGAAGAGGGGAAAAGAGCACTTATGAAATATTCATTGCTGATCTGCAGGAGGTGATTTGAAGAGGTTTAACCTTTCTTTTTTTTTTTCTTTTTCCTCTTCTGTGGCATGAATTTTGCACCATCAGCACTGCGTCAAACTGCCACAGCACCACAGAAAGTAGGATTTCGAACTCTATATAGATCTCTGTACTGGTGCAGGCCAGCAGTCATGTCAAGCCTGGACTGAAAACAAGAGTGTTTTTCCCACAAAAAAAAAGTCCTGGAAAATTTATCAGTGACAATGGAGGGGGGTGGGAGGGGTATTTAATGGTTGCAGAAGGAGCTGGCTCAGTTCTCAGAGTTCAAGCAATGGTCAGTGGATGAAGCCAGTTCTCACAGAAAGGTCAACAAATTGTTACAAATACGATTAATCTTGTAATTCTTCTAAAAACAAATGCACATCTACAGTTGATTTAATTGCATTTTTCTGTTTGACTGATGTGTTTCTCACCTGTAACTCCTCAGTTTTTCTCTCTGGCAGGTGGTAACGCTCCGTTCCATTTTCAATGACCGTAAAAACTGAGACGACAAACAGAAACACCATCAGAGTCCAAATTCTTTTTTCCTTTTTCCTTTTTCCTTTCTAAATGATTCATGTTGTTTGAGGCACTTGGGGGGGAAATGTCACAGAAATCAGTGAAGATATTTTTTAATTTGTACAGTGCTGCAGCTTTAATCCAGATGCACAGTTTGCAGAAACAGTTCCTCACCGTCATCACTGTGTTTCCTCGTCAGCTCCTGCCTACTGCTGTGAGCAACAACCTCCTCTGGAACGTTATCCAAGTCACTCGCCTGCAGGAAATGATCACAGAGCTATTAAAACCTCAACAGATAGAATAAACTACAGTGTTAAAAAAATGTACTAATACGTTTTCATTATTTAGCTAATTTTATCTGTTTTTTTTTTATTTGGATCATTATTCTTACATTTTGCTACTTTTTTAAATGTTAAATTTAAATGTGAAATGTTATGTCTAAAGGTTAAACTCTGAATCTAAATGTAAAAGTTAAATCTTAAATGTTGTGGCTAAATGTTAAAGGTACGTCAACAATTACGTCTAAGTACTTTGGAATAGAACATAGCCTTTGCTGCTGGTGCTTGACATCATCATCCTGAGACAAAAGCAACAGCTAATGCTGCTAATGCTTCCCTATGAGACATCAAACTTGCAGATGTGGCCAGTGTCTGAGCTTCACTTCAAACCGCTGGACCACAGGTACCATCCATAATGCTTTCATTGAACAAATTTTGAGTCTAAATTTTAAATATTATCTTCAGCAGCGTTAGCAGCATTAGCAGTTGCTTTTGTTTGTAATGACGTCACAACAAAAGCCAAGAACCAACGATGAATGCTGTGTTCCATTCCGATATTCCTAAAAGTAAGCTTTATCATTTAGATTCACTCATTTAAATTTAGGATTTAATATTTACATGTATTATTCAACATTTAAATTTAACATTTAGTAAAAATGAGCAAACTGTAAGAACAATGAGCTAAAGAACAATAAAATGTTGAGAACTAGAATTTTACACTCGGAAAGTGAGATAATTAATAAAAATGTGTTAGTGACATTTTTTTAACATTTTATTTTAAACTTGGTGACCCATAAAAACTTGCAACGATTTTTAAAGATTTTCTAAGATATTTAGATTGGACCCATCTCATAACCTGTACTAGGAAATTTTTATCAAGCTCCTGTTGAGATCACATTGTCTCTGTAGATCCACACACACACACACACACACACACACACACACTCATCCCTAACAGCTGTAGAGGACAGCAATGACCCAGGTTTCAGACGTTATCATCCAGAGGCACACATCCAGGTCCAGTTCACCTTAACATTCAACACAGCAGGCTGTGCTAACTGTCCGACATGCAGCTGAAAATTAGTGTCTGTAGAGGTGCATCATGGGAGTTCACAGGGACATTACCCAACACGTCTGCCTGGACCACACTGCCTTTATTGGTAGCGCTTGTGCTGCTGCAGTATCTACTTGGACCATCAGCTAAAGAGTGTGAAAAAATATTTCTGGCCAAACAAACTGTGTGTTCATGTTTCTGCAGTTCTTACTGAGTTTCTGTTTGGAGACTCTGAGCCACTGGCCCTCTTGGCCTTTTGTGCCAGTGATGTTCCAAACCTCAGGGCTTCATACACAGGATCCACCTTGTTCCCACAGGCTTTCAAAACAAAAGGAAAAAGATTTTAGACCTTACCAACAAACATGACGTTTTCATCTTTACTAGGTTACCATTTAGAGACTATATACAACCAAAAAAATAACAGCTCTGAGATGTTGAGTTTAATCTTCCTTTGTAATTTTTCCAGAACTGAAAGACATCTGAGCAACTCACCGATGGGCATGACCTCTTTGATGCAGCCGTACTGCTCCTGGTTTAGTAATGGAGAGCTGTAGTACCGCCTGAAACCTTTGGGCTGAGAGGGAAAAAAAGGGCAGATAAGAGTGAGGCGACGGACATTAGGGACAAATCAATATGTGGCGCTGCAGGCAGCACAGCACAGCACCCCGACGCACGTTCATCAACACAGAAAGAGAGAACGTTCCCCAATACTTTTACTGAAACGCTTACAAAGTTTTAAAATAATCTGTTCCAAGCATAAGTTGTAAAGTCTTTACAGAACAACAATCAAACTGTAAAAACACCCAAGTACTGAAACTAAACAGGACATTTAAGTTGTGGTAATCCTGACCAACTTTACATAATGATGTCAAAAAGATGGAAACAGGAAAGAAAACCAGTCTCAGAATAGAAAATTACAGACAAAACATTTAACCAGGCATTTTTATTTTTAAATAACTGGTAAGTCTGATAGAAAATCTAGAACAACGCAAGTTTTAAAAGATGATCGATTGTGTTAATTTTGTCAAATTAACGTTTTTACAAGAAAGCAGAAAGGTTCACATCCATATCTTTCAAAATAAAAGAAGAAGAATTGAGTTCAAAGAGAACCTTGTGCATTGTTTTGATCGTTTCAACAATTAGAATGATATAACACCAAAAATAGCCTAAATGTGTTTGTCATCACTCAGCTCTACACACTTTCCAACCAGTTTGTGCAGCAGAAGTGACTGTAAAATTGGAAGAAAAACAAAAGACCCATTCAGTTCCAAATGGGTACATTCATCGGATTGAAAACTGTGGGGGAAAATACATTTTGGGACCACTGGCAACAGATCTGAGAGGGGCTGATGGTGCAACGGCAGACATCCAACTTGGTATAAACCTGCCCCGAGTCTAAACCACCCCATAGTTTCCACTATTTCTACTTCAATTTGACCTTAATAATATTGTGAAGTGCACGACCATTATAATAAAACAACTAATTCATCACACACTTTTAGTTGAATTCATTCATGCATGAATTGTTAAAGAGGGTATGAACCCAGAGAACTACTTAAAGTCTCACAGTTTAATTGATTTCCCTGTCATCCTCCTGTAATTATGCATATTTCTGCTGACTCATGCACATTCAATACTAATACTGAAATGTTCCTAAATTAACTGATATATTGTGCAAACTGCAACAAACTGAATAACAGATGACTTTCTGCTTGTTTTGGTGTGTTGTGTTTTTATAAGAAACACACAAAAATAAGATTTTAGAGTTAGAATTTAGAGAATTGTCATGACTGTTTTATTTTTTGCATTGATCTTAGCCCAGTGGCAAGTAAAGTCCTGAAACAGGCACAACTTCCAAAATCTCATATTTCAGTTTTTGCACCGCAGTTTAAACTTTGCAAGCTATGATGATTTTCCAAGTCTAAATCTCAACATGACACTAACTAAACACATTAACGAACACATTGTTGCTTTCCTAAAATAACTGCCTGAATCCTTTTTTTTCCAAGTTTTTCAGAAAACGTAATGAAAAATGTACTACATGACATTTTTTTAAATATTCCTCATGGATAAAAAAATGACTTAGGCCATTAGTTTAGTAAGGTGTCAACATTAAACTACAAAAATACTAATAAAATATAATTAACACTCTAGGCTCAAGCAATAAAGTCAAATAATTCAATTAACTAAATGTTAATTATGGCCTTCCTCAGCTTTGAAAACCGGTAAACTATTGCAAGTTAAACAAAAAAAAAAGGTGAGATAGAAGTTCATAAGCATTCCTCTACAAACTACACAAAAAAGAGAAAGTCGTGTCCCAGAACACGATAGAAAAGATTATATTTGTGAAAAAGCACTTCTGGAGATTAGAGATCTTAAACTTCTGCAAAGAGAACAAACTAATTATTGTTCATATTCTGTGTGATTCTGTTCAAAATGTAACATGAATACATTGCTGTTGTGCAGTGTAATAATAGACCTATATTGTCTTTTTTACAATTATATGACGTAATTTAATGTTATTTAAAGGCCTAGCCTTCTTCAAATTCATGAATGTTGCCCGCCGCCTTGCATCCCCAAGTTTTAACCAACAATCTTGTTCAATCCATTAACAGAGTATATGTTGGAGATGATTCTCACCTACAACACTCCAAATATAAGCTCAACATTTCTAAAATTTACAGTTACAGCAATCTTTGTGTCTACTAAGGTAAATTAGCTGTGGCGGCCATCTTGAATCAGGTTGACTCCATCTGTAGATGTATATTCAGTGATTACTTCCTGAGAGATTTTATTAAAATCAACCCAGTTGTTCATGAGATATTTTGCTAACAGACAGACAAACATAAATAAAAATGTAGATGGATCGTGTCTAATTCAGTAGCTAAACAAATCATGAGTCTGTTTGGTCTGACTTCAGCTGCTGTAGCATCAGAATGTGCTCCTCTGACCGACAGCAGGTTTAATTTAGCTGCCGTGAAGGCAAGTTATGCAACCAAACATGTAGCTGGAAAAAATAAATGGAAGAATTTGATTTGGCTTCAGGTTTATCAAAGCTCCAGTAATAAAACAAACTGAAGAATCATCATCACAACCAGTGTTCTGACTCAGTGAAACAACTTTCTGAACGGAGTCACTTTAGCAGATATTGTCCGGCAACTTGTTGTCAGGGTGCGAGCTGAGTTTAAAGTGCCGACTCACAAATCGACTGCCGCATATTGGCTTCTATTAGGTTTGATCCAAACTGGCACGCCTCCCAGAAACGTCAGCTGTTGCTGTAGCAGTTCGCTGAATCTGAACGAAAACGTGCAGGCGTCGCTTCTCTGATGAGAAGTCAGCTTGTCGCAAAGGCTCCTTCTTCACTTACTGAAATCATATTGCACGTTTATAACATTTTTTTTAGATTTAACCTTCCTAAATAAAGAAATTGTATGTGGCCTAAAAATATAAAGGAAAACTTCTAAACCCTATCAACTAAAGTTTCCTGAAACATGAGGCTCTCTTACTTGAGGAGCTTTAAGCCAAGAGAAACAAGCATGGCAACACAAGTGTCCAAGTTTAGAGTTTGTTGAATTTAGAGCTGTACTCCTCTGGGGAAACTTCCTTTTTTTATTTTGGCTTGAACTTTCAACCTTATTTTTCCACTCCTGAGAGCCAGTCCCATCTTCAAGCCTCATCCCACAGGCTTCTTGTGGAAAAATAGAAAATGAAAAAAAGGAAAGGAAGAAAAAAAAACAAGCAGAACTGACTGTATTGTTGCTTTCATGCAGATTTTCCTCTATGTTTGCCTGCTTCAAACCAGCACTTTCATTTCAAATGTCTTACTACCTCCAGTTACATTCCCTCAATGGAAAGCACATAAAAAAGAAGGAGGTAATCGTAAATCCTGTCAATCCGAGGGTCTGGATTCTTCCTGCCTTGTGCGCCTCGGCTGCTGTGTCCCAGTTGAGTTTTGTCTGCTGGTCTGCAGGACAACGATGACAGTGAAAAATGCTTCTTGGCTCGCACCGGTGGGACAAAATCCTCCTCTACAAAAACACCTGGACCACCCAGACAAGCGTGCTCCGCAGTCAAATGGTCTCATTTTAAGTTTGCTTACAAAAAACACGGAGATAAAACATCTTATCTTAATCAGCAAGGCCAAAAAAATTTGAATCAGGTGTAAAAATCACTTGCAGCTGTTGCCAACTTTTACATTGTTGTGATCCGATCCACATCCTGTAACCCTAAAAGGAATTAAAGGCCTGAAGGAATGGATTTTTATGTTAGCTAATGTTGATGAACTGTGGCAGCCATATTGATTTAGGTTGACACTAAATGCTAATCAGCTATAGCTGTACACCCAGTGACGAATTTCTGAGAGTTTTAATGAAACTTGTCTAGCGGAATATGAGATATTTTGCTAACAGATAAACAGTGAACAGAATATGTTTTAGGGATGACTCTAGGCTACTACCACATCAAATTTTAGGTCAATGTCTGTAAACTAGGTGAGTTAAAGCCGTTTTTTTGTCACTTGGAACGCAGACGTGCAAAATTCTTATTGTCTGTCTTCACTTTTGTTTAGCAAGCGATACAAAATCTCCTCATCATGGAGATGCACAAAAAACAACTACATAATGCTCTCTCATGAGTTTCTCATGAGTTACTTCAGGGTGATCAGATTTGTTTCTTATTTTAAGGTTTACCCTGAAGCCAACACCAGTGGAACCTGGCTGAGTAAGAGAGGAGCTCAGTGTTTTGAAATCAGGGAGCTGAATTATTATCTAACACCGAAGTGGTGATGATATAACGGTGATGAAGAGGATGACGAGGATGGCTGTTGGTCACAGATGCGCTGGCACGCTGACACATAGAGTGTGATTTCTGAATAAGCACATTCTGTTGGGAAAACGGTCAAAGAGCCAGTTTTTACATTTTCATGTGTCTGTTTAATTTGTTGTCATAGCGACACTGATGACTATATCCCTGTGGCTTGGAGTCTCCCGAACAGCTAAAAGTGCACAGTCTGCTGTCTGTATCATGCCCTGTGTGTCTCACCAGTTTTCCCATGCAACGCTGCTGCCCGACTCCATTCTCACACTTGTGGTGCAGGCTCATCTTGCAGGCTTTGCAGCGTAGGCCGTGCTTCGCCGTGTTTCCCGCCAAGAACACCACGTGCTTGGCTGTTGTGCCTGATAAACAAACAAACAAAAAAAACAAAAAGGAGGGCAAACAGGTTCAGATTCTTCATGTCAGAGGTTGCAGTCTAATTGGTGCTCATCAGCAAACCACAAGCAAAAAGGCAGAGGAAACGGAAAGCATTTATCCCAGCACTCTGTTGTTCTCGCATTCATTATCGCTGCACACTTCTTCCCTAGCGAAACCTTTTTCAAACAACTTTCAGGATGCACTGGCAAAATAAACTGAAAGATGTGCAGGACATATTAATGGGGGCAAATTTAATCAATTCCAAGTCTCATGAACTTCGATAAATCCATTTAACTAAATAGATGGTGGCTGATGCTTTATCACTGAAAGCTCTCTGTTGTCAGAGTGAAGCTCATTCTTTCTTATTAATAAATGACTCACATTAGCAGAAATCAAGAAGATTAATTGTACTAATTTGTCAGCCAATGTTGTATTGAACACCAGCTTTGTGTGTATCTGTGTGTATTTGTGCACAGAGACACGAGGAGGAGGAAGACAGAGACAGACTAGTGAATTAGCATTTTGTGCTAAAATGCAGCGTGAACACTGAGCGCCGAATGACTTCACTGAAACTTGTTAAAGAAGCTGAAACTCAACTGGTAAAACAAGCAGAATAGAGCTGTAATAGCCAAAACAAGATCTAAAAGCTAAAGTTAGCAAAACTGTAGGTTAAATGCTCAAATTAGCAAAACTATATAATAAAACTAAAAGCAGCAAAATGATGACAAAAATTTAAAATCAGCTATTTATTAGCTTCAATTTTAAGAAAGCTCATTGGTTGCTAAAAGTTCTAAGTGGTAAATTTGTAACTAAAATCAGCAAAATAGTAGCTAAAAGCTAAGGGGCAGATTAGTAACTAAAAGCTAAAACCTACAAAATTCTAGCTAAAAGCTAAAATTTGTACAGCCATAAAGGCATCAAAATGGTAAATAAAAGCTAAATTGTAGTTAACATTAGCCGAATGGTAAATTAAATATAAAAGAAGCAGATTAGTAGCTAAAAGCTAAAAGTTGCAATACAGAGGCTACAAGCTAAAATTTGCAAAACTGTAGAATAAAGCTAAAGGCATCAAAATGCTAGCAAAAATCTAAGACTGACTAAACATTAGCTTAAAGCTAAAACAGCTAATTGGTTGCTAAAAACTATAACTTGCAAAACTGTGGCTAAAAGTAGCAAAGACTTATCTAAAGGCATCAAAATAAATGCTAAAATTTTCAGAATGGTGGCTTAAAACTATAAAAGGTGCAGACTTATAGGTAAACATAGCAAAGCTATTGCTAAAATCCAAAACATGACAGAGCAGTAGATTAAAATAGCAAACGATAAAAACTAATAGTTGTAATAAATAAATATTAAATCTAATGGCATCAAGATTTGAAGTAAATTTGAATACAAACAGATTTCTGTGCAAAATATGAAGTATTTATTTACTGGGGTTTTGGGGGGAATACTGTGGTTGTGTAAAAATTCAAAGGCTGGGTCCTCCAAAGTACCCTGCCTACCAGGTCTAGTTGGGCCGGGTCCTTGGTAGACTGAGAAGACCGGAAAAAAGTGTCTGACAGTCTAGGTTTCTGTTTTATTCCCACGCTTACCCCAGCATATGTCCTGTTGCCTAGCAACCGTGACATCGCTAAAAAGAAGCCAAAATAGATCGAAATTAGCAAATCAATATATTAGTATAATTAATATCACAAAACAACAAAATTAGCTTAAAAGGCAATATTTGAAGAACTAAGGGACCCGCCGTACATACATGTTTATATCACTATACGAACACATTTGATTTCTGACAACAATATTAAAAATATGTCTAAAAATGTCAAAAGCATTAACAACACAACCGCTTGAAACTTTTAATTTTTATACCTCCAGATTTTTATATAAAACTGTATTCTTTCTTTCGCTTCGTTCACCATTATTAGCAGAAAAGAAATCTCCGGTAAGCCTGCAATGCATTTTGGGATTTGGTGGGCTGAGAAGGATCTATCGGACCCGTCCCACAAATCGAGGCAAAAGGAGGACGCATTTGTCGGTCGCATCGGAGGAGTCTTCAAATTTGGACAGCCTAAGGGGCGGCGCTATAACGCAAGCAGCCGACAAATTCAGCCTTTGGAGGATGCAGCCTCTGAATCTGGACACAGCCTGTATGTCAATTTGTCCCGAACAGAAAACAAACAAATTTTAAAATTTTAAAAAACACAGGTAATAATTTATAGAGGACAAATCATCTCCTTTCCATTAACCAGTATTTTCTCAAGCAGCAGCATTGTGTTTTTAGAACCATATAAACTTGATAACACAGCTCAGTCCCAGCACCATTAGTTGTAGTCTGGTAATTCCGGCTTTTTACAGAATAATCCATAAGTGTGTGGCCTGCTCAGGCGCACACACTCTTCATGCATGTGTGAAAATGTAGAGATGCAAGGGAACTATTGATCTGCTTCACTGGGAAAAAAGCAGCGAGGAAAGATTTGTCCAATGAAAAAAGTGTCTAATTTATCTAAATGCTGTTTTTTTGTTTTGTTTTAGTTTTTTGTGGCACACTAACTGTGACAACAGGATTTCAGTTGGAACGTACAGTATATTGAGTTTGTTGAGCTTGCTGAAAAGGGTTGATTTTGTATTGTAAATATGGAAATGGCACTAAACTGGGATATTTAACTGTGAGGCCTATAGACACAATGAGTGATTTACCTTTAATAAAGGGTGAAAAAAAGAAAATCTCTTCACATGTTGCAATCTGAGCATTTGTTGGGCTGCAGTGAGTGGAACTTGAAACTACAGATCTTCATTTAAAACTTACTTGGCTGACACAGAAACTGTCTGAAAGTTGAAACCCTCGCTGGTGAGCTACAGATCACCACAACAACTGCAGAGGCAGAGAAGCAATGCACCAATCCTGTATCAACATTTAGGGTCCCTTTAATTTAGATCAAGCAATTAAACACCTTAACAAGCGCCTTGAGTTCCATACCTTCCAGATCTGCTACTAACAAGACAAACCTTTAACTTTGGATTTAAACGTTTGTCTCTGCAGATACTAGGAGACAAGAAGTAAATCCTGGCTGTCACGTTGTTGCTAATTGGCTTGTTTTACCTGAAACATTTGACACCTCGGTGATAAATTAAGAAGAGAGCAAATATGAACAGGCAAAAAGAAGAAAGTAATATTTTAATGACTGCAAATTGGTGATGTTTTTGTTCATGTTGAGCATTTATTGGATCATGCTAGGTATGGAGTTAAAAATGGCAGCTATAATTAAACTGACATTGGTATCAAACAAAGAAAATAAAGACTAAGAGGATTGTCTCATTTGACAAATACACCAAACACTTGTGTGTGTTTGTAAAATAAGACTTTCCTAGTTATCTGTGTTTCCGGGGGTGGTTGTTTTTAGAAATATGTTGCACCATCTGGTTATAAGAGACGCGTTTCCTAGTTCTTTGTCTTTGAGGCCAGAATGTTCCGCAAGTTTTTGATGTTTCCCTGATCCAAATGCTTAAAAGGATCTTAAAAGCTTCTCTGAATGCTGTCAAATTTCAGCAGAAGCCTGTTAATGATCCACTATTCTTTACCCACGTACCTCCATAAACCTGTAATAATCAGAGCTTTGTGATCACGCTATGTTTGTTCAATTGGGTTACTTCAAGCCCACCACCCTGTGTGACTGTGGGGGATGCTGGGTCTGATTCTGACATCTCATTACACACACTGTGCTCTTATTAAACCTGGACAAATGGAGAATGGGCAGATTCTTTGATCACAAGTGGCAAGATGAACCACCTGAGGCTGCTGAACGCACCTTACTGATTGGTTGAAAATTTTACTTTAATCATTCTAACCTAAAATTTAAGACGCAACTTGAACGCACTTGTTTTCGTCTTCATCAAGACATTGCTAGGCTGTTCACAGTGTACCTATAATTTATAGATAACTCCTTTTTGACTTTGTGATACCAGGTGTTTGGGAGTAGATAGTTCTAAGAGCTCCTATCTTGAGACAAAGACTACACACCTGATTAATAAGAAGGTCTACAGTCAGAGAAGTTGGACCACCTGGTGAGGGAAAACAGGTAGAGGAGCTGGCTCATGGGTACCATTGGCTATCTGACACCCAGAACACAGATAGAGAAACTGGGCTCAGTGAGATTAAGGACAGTGATACTTTAGTACATGTGGGTCAACCTGGATGCTCAGTGTCACATTCTGAGATGTGTTTCGATAGACACGGTGTAAATTTCAGTGCTTTGCACCTCTTCTACCAGAGTACCATCGTGGAGTTTTGAACACACATAGTCCTTGTTGTTTACAGGTGTGCACTAATGAACGTATTGACAGTTTATGTTTAGTGAAGAGGTGCACAGGAGGGCATTCACTCATAGCAGAGTGCTCAAACCATACCTACAATCATGTGGTTGCAGACGTCGCAGAACGTGGGCTTCTTGAAGATGTGCTCCATGAAGCAGTGTCCCGCCGAGTCTACCTGCAGGGGGTTGCGCGGCTGGGCACGCGACGTGGGAGGGGGTGCGCAGGGAATGGCCGGAGGGACCGGAGGAATGGGGAGGCCCGTGGTGTGCGGCGGGGCCATCCCGATGTTGCAGAGATGGCCCGTGCTGCTGCTCACATCGGAGAGGAGCTCCGTCTTGTTCTCGCTGCTGTTTCGGAAGAAGTTGTCGGCGCTCTTGCTGCGGATGCTCTTGGTCTTGAAGGACAGGGAGCGTTTGAGCCTCTGCAGCTGCAAAGCGGGAGAAGAGGAGATGAAGTACAATGGGCAGCGAAGGAGAGGGAAACGGAGGAGAGCAACAAAGTTTTGTGTAATGACCTCAATAAATTTCAAACAAGTTCTCTTTTAAATGTCTCAGAATCAAATGGACCAAAAAAAGTTGGCTCCTGGGGCCAACTTATTACCACTCCACAGGTAATAGTCAGCATTTCCTAAAGTAATGAGATTTCCTGCTTGGACAAGTGCATTTCATTTAAACTACTTCATGCACAGAATAAAATCATTCACGGCCGCAGCTACGATCAATCACATCGGGCTATTCCTCTGAAATAAAACTACTGATAATGCTCCACCTTTTAAACTCCTCATTTCATCTCTCAGCATGTGCCACAAGGGCTGAAATGCATCAAAATGAAGCAAAAGCCGTGTGGTTTTATAGTTCAGGTTTCTGGTCCCATCATTTTGACTGGTTGAGAAAAAGACTTTTAATGTTCCTTCAGTTCTTTTCACACAGGCCTCTCTTTTCATTCCTACACAGGTTTAACAGTTTGCGGATGTACTTTTCCTCGTTTGTTTGCAAAAAAAATTCAAAAGGCTAGAAAATCCTAGACCTAAACTGCAGCACTGCGACGAGGAAAAAACATTTTGTTCGTATGCTGTTTGCTGCTTGTCATTTTTCTGAACATGCCTGAGCAAATTGTTTGGAGTCACTGCAGCTGTTGCATAGTGAATCAATCCTACAGGTCACTCTGGAAACAATCAATTTAGAGCCTTTCTCTGCCATTACCACCCACACACAAGGACGCACACACACACACACAAACACTTACACAGACAAATACACAACACAAATACCTCCTCTTGCAACTGATTGGTGCATGGATTTTATACTCAGTGCTGAAGCAAAAAATGAGCTTGATTCTAAATATAAACCTCATTTGCAGATAACTTGGAATGTTTTCAGTGCCACAAAACTTTAATCTGTCATTTGTTTGACTCATTATTTCAAATAAAAACCAAAATGGACAGACTTATTTTTGTTAATTTACAGGCTAACTCTAAAGTTTTTAGAATGTTAAAGCAACTCCAGATTTTGATGCCAGTAGCACATGCAAAAAAACATTCATAGAATAATCAAGGAATAGTCTACAAGGAAGGATCTCATAGTTGAGTCTAAAAAGAGCTTTCATCAAAGGTTTAGTCCAGACGTGCCCAAAGTGGGGCCCGCTGGACACATTTGGCCCGTCAAGCCATTTGATTTGGCCAGCCACTTTCCACCAGTATTCTACTTTCACTCATGCTGCTGAATTTATCTTTGGATTATATTATATTTATATTAAACATGAAATACAAGTAACTACAAGAGACATTTAGATTACATTTAAGCACACATGTAGACCACAAATACTCATATTTAAACAATTTACAAATTATCCCATGAGCCTTTGCTGCCTGAGCATACATCAAATTGTCTCCAAGTGCACGGGCTAAAAATAAATCAAACAAAAAACAATGTTTGCCGCACTAGCTGCTAGCTTAACCATAAAAAAGGACTTTACTGAAGCAGTATTTGTATTTTGTGTAATATACTGTATTATTGCATTTGGTCACAGCCCTCGGGTAGATTTTTATTTTAGCCCTCTTGAGGAAAAAGTTTGGGCACCCCTGGTTTAGTCTTTCTAAGAAACGTCAGGTGCTGGCTCACTACTTTCTACCACATTTTGTCTGAAAATTGTCGTTCAGATCAAGAAAACTGCTACTCAGAAAATGATTACACCATACCGTCAAACTACAAGTAGTTTGAAAAGCTTTGTGATGAAGGAGAAACACAAGGACAGGGCCGGCCTTGGCACAGGCAGTTTAGGAAAATGCTAGGGGGAGCCACCAATGTTGGACTAAAAAATATATATTTTTATCAGTATAGTTGATTTAGTCTTTAGAATAATTACTGGTTACTCAAGTTTACAAAGGTAATATGTTCTGTGGGTTTCTCCCTGCTTTGTTACTACATGAGGTTATACGGTACAGAGGATGTTTGGTGATAAAAGTACCATATGATGCAGTCAAGACTATCTACTAGTGTTTTGTTAATCCAAAGAATTTAGTAAAATGCTCTTCAGACGGCTGGAACTATTTTAATTGGACAACCTGGTATCTAAAGATTTAAAAAAATTGCATAAGGGACATCATCTGAAATCTTGCCAAGAGTGTCTAATTGGCTAGGGCTGGTCCCACACAAGGACACACAGAACAGGGACTCCGGACCTTGAATCAGGCTCAAGGGGGCTGGGTGTTGGCTTTCCAGCAAGTGACTGGTGGTTGAGCCTTGGCTCTTGGGGCCTGAGGTTGAAAAAGTAACAGGAAGCCCCCTTTATGTGGACCCTCCACCTGGAAGGTGAGCCATCAAGGCTGGGCTAAAGTAGAGCTGCTGCTCCTCTGCAGTGACAGAAGTCAGCTGAGGTGGTTTGGCCACCTGAATAAGATGGCTCCTGGGCTTCTCCCTCTATTCTCATGCAACACAGTCTACCTTGCATTCAGAATCTCAGGGTCATTCTTTGTTGCAAAAACAAGAAAAAACATTCAGGAGTAAAACGTGGAAAAGCAGGCACCAGATGCATCAGTAAGTGTGACTGATTGCATCTATTTGAAGGTACGATTGATGCAAAAGTGACTATAGGACTTTTAGAGACATGTACAGTTGTGGTCAAAAGTTTACATACACTTGTAAAAAACATAATGTCATGGCTGTCTTGAGTTTCCAATAA
>JARVJO010000173.1:4847546-4862378 GCA_031762555.1 Cynodonichthys magdalenae | reverse complement strand
TATTGGAAACTCAAGACAGCCATGACATTATGTTTTTTACAAGTGTATGTAAACTTTTGACCACAACTGTACATGTCGACATATTTTCCAGTTATTTCTTTAGGATGATGCCAGACCTCAGTTTGCAACAGAGTGGCTTTAAATTGTATGACCTGAACTGGCCTGCCTGCAGTCCAGATCTGTCTCCGGCTGAAACTATACCCAGAAACATGAAGAGGAGAATCAAGCAGCTGGATTTTACAAAGAAGCAGATTCATCTTGGTAAACTGTGACTATTCTGAATTCCTATAGAAGTGGCAAAAATAAAAGGAAGGGCAATGCTGAAGAAGTCTCAAATCATTTTTACAAGTGTTGTCCTTCAGTCAACAAACAGATGATTTGTTTTTTTCATTGTGTTGTTAAAATGAAAAACAGAACAAAAACAGTGAGGGGATGTGTGCATGCAGCTCATGCTGTGTTTGATGGCATCAGATTTATGGGACCTATCATAAAGCGAGGCAGGTTAATGTGGAGGGGAAGGTCAGGTGGTAAAACTAAAGAAGCTGCAACAGCTACTTGGAGATAATAAAAAATCCAGTCATTTATACAAACAAATTACTCATGCAGAACAAGAGGTGCTTTTTAAACAAAATGAATGAACGATGGATTCAAATTGGCTCCTCAAAGTGATCCGTCCCTTAAAAGCGGTAAGTGTTAATAATGTGAAGCAGCCTATTTTTTTTTTATAAATATGTACATGCAGGTAGGCTTTTATGATAATGGGCTTATATCAGTAGTTTGCTACAGCTTGCATAAAAGTGGAGGCTCACCTTGCGCTTGTGATGCTCAGGTCTCACAGTACTCTTAAAAAAGGAGGGATAAAAACACAGACAGCTTTACTTTGACAGCTGTAAACGAGGAGCCAGAAAACCTTTTTGTTCCCTTTTATCACTGTGGCACATTTTTAGTTAGTAGAAGCTTTAAAGTGACCCAACATCCAGCCACTACAAACCCAAGGAAACAGACCTATAACTCAATGAAGTCTCAGCTCCTGTCGTTAAGAAGGGTGTGTTTGGAGCTTTGGGGACAGGAGAGAAGAAAAGCTGCAGCATCCAACTAATATGATGACAACAGTTCAATAATGTCCTGCTAATTGTAGGAAGCTGGCCAACATCTGACCCACATAGACAAAGCCTGGGGCAGCTTTGAACCTCTGCTGCACGCAGAAACTATCACTTAAAAACTAGGAACATTTGTCCCCAAATGTTTTAATGTTAAACCTTTTCTCCTCTTGTTGACCTAATTAAAGTCATGACTCAACTCGTAACTTGTGTTTATATTTATCTATGTTAAAAAGCATTTGATGTGTATTTTTTTTTTTTCAGCTGAAGGTGTTTTGTCCCACCTGTACAGCTTCTGTTTACTTGGATCAAACTGTTGATGCTTTCTTTCCAAACTCCATTATGAGTTTACGCGCCTGTTGGAGGAGTTTAACACCACTGAGGCAGAAGTTGTTGTTGTTTTTTTTTAACTGTCTTTTTCTATAAGTTCCAGGATGCTTCGGTAAAATTTGTCAGGTGAATAGGAATATTAATAATCGAAAAAAATACGAGAGCAGACCTTGGTTTCCTGGCTGGCGCTTGTCGTTGGGGATTTTGGTGTCTCATCTTGATCCCGTTCGTCCTCTTTGCCTCCACTGTCCTCCTGAACTGCGTTAGCCGGCGGGATCATCCCCCTGTTTTTCTCTGATCTCTTTAAACGCACACACACTCACACACTGTTGCTCTTTTCCACTCCTCTCCGACAGTCACTCCGGAGATCCGACAGAACCAGATCCGAAAGAAGCAGAGAGAAAAAATTAAAAAGAAGTTCTGATTGGAGCGTCTGTGATGAAGTGAATCCCAAAATCAAAAACCCTGAACAGTTCGGCTTGGAGCTGTCCCGTCTGTCTGAAGAAGGGGGGGTTTTCAGCTTTGTCGTTGCGTCATGCGTAAACCTTCCAAGACGTCTCCCAAAATAAATAAATAAATATTCCACGCTGCGCGCGTCTCACACACTGACTGCCTACTGCTTCTTCAGCTGGGAGGAGAGGAGCTGAAGGAGGAGGACTACGACATATTCACTCCGTCTTGTCAAAAATTAGAAAGCAACAGAGAGGAAGCCCACAAGTGACCAAATGCTGCCTGAATTGCTCGTAGGATGAGTCCACGCGTGTTTCTCGGTTCTAGAACTAGTCAATCACGAAAAAAAAAATGTTTGGTTGGTCTGGGCGTTTATACCCACAAAAAACAAATTCAACACAAGTAAAATTTGATTCATCCAGTTATTTTAAAATAAAGATTAAAAAATAAATTAAGACAAGACTTTAATAATTAGCAGACGATTTTATATTACCATAAAAAATAGGAGTTTGTACTTTACATTCATATTTGTTGTGTAAAATATGGGGCGCCAAATGTGTAATAAAATGTTTAAAAAAATGTCACTAACAAGTATTAATTAGCCTATTCAGCTCACTTTGAGTAAAAAAAATGCTAGTTAAAAAAATTCCACTAAAATATTAGTGTTATTTTGCTCTGTTCTTATATTTCGCTAATTTTTTACTGAATGTTACATTTAGCCTAAATGATATGTAGCCTAAACAATACATAATCCAAATGTGTAAATCTAAATGCAAAAGTTAAGTCTTCAGTGTTGGGGCTAAATGTTGACGTTTACACTTAAGTATTTCAGAATGGAACACAGCCTTTGCTATTGATGCTTGGCTTGTGTTATGATGTCATTATCCTGAGACAAAAATAAACTGCTACCGCTGCTAACACTTTCCTACAAGACATCAAACTTTCAGTTGCGGCCGGTCCAAGCTGCACTTCAAACTTCTAAACCACAGGTAACACCCATATTGATTTCAATGAACACATTTCGATTTTAAAATTTAAATGCCATCTTCATCAGCATTAGCAGCGTTAGCAGCGTTAGCAGCAATAGCGGTTTCCTAAGTCTCAAGATGATGATGTCGTAAGGCTACATTTTATTCCGAAATTCTTAAATGTAAATGTCAACATTTAAGATTTCACCTTTAAATTTATATTTACATATATTAAATTTAGGATATAATTTTTTTTGCCACTTCAGTAGAAAACATAAGTAAATACATATGAAAATATTAGTTTCTTCATCATTAGTGACATTTTTTCCCCAATAGAAAAAAAAATAGAAAAATGAAAGAAAAGATTGAAAGAGAGACAAGAAGATATGTGAGATTTCCATCCAGAAAACGCAACACAACACAATGGATATCTGCCTCCACACCTGCAAAAGGGGACAAAACAAACAAAAAACAAACAAACAACATAGCAGCAAAATACATGTGCTTACAATAACAAAAATTAAATCTTGCTGAAGTGTATACATACACATATGTACACCCACATATACACATATACATTTAGTGACCAACGCAGAACAGAATGTATGTCAGAAACCCCTGGATCTGGACCCCTAATAGAGTGTGGTTGTGAGCATGCATAGGTTTCTCCAATGGAATATTTAATAGTGATTGTGGAGGACCACAGACCCGACCCCCAAGGCCCGAGACAGACATGATGAAGACCCAAGAGGGACCCCAAGCATGGAGCCCCCAGGGGCACCAGCGCTGGAACAACTGCTTACCCACCCCCGAGAGCAGACCAGAGGAGAGAACCAAGACAGTCTCCTCAGCAACCCACGAAGTAATCCCCTGGTGCCAGCAGCGATGAGCTCATAGGCCCCATTGGGACCCACTGCCTGAGAAGGTCCGACCATGGACACAGAGACCCAGGCCCCCAGGGCCCACCACCCCCCAGCCAAGGCCCGACTAGGCCAGATGACCCAAACCCCACCAGGCAGTCACCAGGGCGAGCCGGCCCAAGCACCCAGCCCCAGACACAGAGAGCCACCAGTGCACCGGCGGGCAAAGGCATAACCCACCAGGGGGCAGTGTGGCAGGAGGGCGAGGCCCACTACCAGCAGTGAACCAGAAGAGGGGGCAGTCCAAGTCCCAGCCTGACAAATATCCAAGCATACACAGACACAATCACCCAATTCCACCCTCATCCTCACATCCAGTCATTCAAAGACACACAAGATGGACGCCATATTCCACTCACACTCCTTATACACACTATACCCCCCCCGGTCCAGGACATGTGCCCACCCCCTACAGAGGGTAGCCCACATCCGAACTCAGGAGGTAGACCCATTCATTCCGGGGTGGAGAGGCGCAGACAGCCATGGCAAAGCCTGGGATGCACCAGGCTGGCCGGCCGGTCGGCATGGTGAATTTCACTTTTGCTAATAGCCATTTGGGATTAAAAATGATCATGTAACCAAATAAATTTATGTTTGCTCAATGTAGAATACAAACAGGCACATGTATCTTAGTTGTTGTTGTGATACATGAAGCTGCCTCCCTCCAGGCTCCTTGGTGATGTGATGTCCTTGAAGTTATGTTGCAGGACGAAGGAGGCAGGCGCCAGACTGCAACCTCCTCACTCTGACAGGAATTCAAACACCAACACAGTCCCAAAACATGAGTCCACACTTTGGCTTTCAGCATAAGACCAGAAGAGATCATCCCATAATATTCATGCCTGTTTTTTTTTTCTTTTTGTGCCACTAGCTTCTGCAGCTGGCCCTTGTACTTGATGAGATTTGCTGCTGCCGTAAAAACCAAAATCACCTGTTATTTTAGTTCAAATATTTGATATGTCATTGAAATGATCCATTGTGTTAAAAAACAATATTTTCAAATCATTGCATTTTCTTTTAATTTATATTGTTTCAACTTTTTTGCAACAAAGATTTAACCAGAACTGTTATTTTCAAGTGAATTTTCAAAGCTCACATTTAAAAGAATATTGGCTATATCAAGTATTTTAGGAGGTATTTTTATTTCTTCTGAATTAAATCAGTGATAAGTTAAAAAGAAAACCCCCAGAATTAGTTAAGCAGAGTGTGAGTCAGACTTCCATTTGTGCACACATACAGTGTGAGGCCATTGTTCATCATCTCACCAAAGAGACTTAAATGCATGACCATTTGCTCCAGGAAGCGAAAGGAAGGAGAGAATTGATTGTGAGAGCATCAAAAGAACATGTTAATTTCCTCCTTCGACTGCCGAGCATCATAGTAGGAAAAAGGGGCGTGAGAGGATGATGAGAGAGGAAGATGGAGCGATGAGGGTGGACAGGACAGAGGGTTATTTAGTTCAAAGGAAAGGTTTCATTAAGGCCAAGCTGTGCCGTTTCATGTCTCTTTGAGTATTCCTCCATTTTTTCTTTCCCTTTATACTCTATTATTCCATTTATAGAGAAACCACATGTGAATCCTTACTAAATGATTTAAGTATGACGAGACTCCGAAGCAACTGCTTTCCTTTGTTTCAGATGTACAGTATTGCAAGATGTTTACACTACCACCAGATGACACATCTGCTGAACTATGTTCCAATATTCAAGCAGATAAAAAACAGCCATGTCCGTCAAGGCAAATGTTTTTCTTGGGATTTTTTTTCCAAGGCTGGTATTTCCTTAATATTCTTCAATTTTCTCAAAGTCTTCATTTTTGGCTACTTGGTTTAGCCTCCAGCAATATAAATAAATACTTCTATAATTCTATATTATTATAGATTTTATTGCTTCACAAGTGATAAATTTGTCTTTGCTTTCACATTAAAGCAGAAGCTACTGATTATTAACTATATACATTTACACCCGAGCAACACAAAATGTGATTTTACCTCACTAAATGACACACGTCACTTTTTGTGATGTAAAAATGTGTTTTTTTTATCATGTCCTGAAGTTTTCCTAATGGCAGCATGTGCTGTAAACATGTCTCACTGCCGTTTTACCAGCTGATACCACAGAAGTAAATGTCTGCAACAGTTTTAGTGCCTCACTGAATGTTTAATAGTTTCACACAGGAATGTGCTGAGTAGAGAGAAAAATAAAATAAAATTGTCAATTGTCAACAGAGGGAAGCCTCCCTCCGCCTATGTGTGGGGGGACGGGTCCTGACTGTTGTTTGTGCCTATGCGTCTAACAGCAGTCCAGAGTACCCACCCTTTTTGGAGTCCTTGGAAGGGGTGATGGAGAGTGCTCCTGATGGGGACTTCCTTGTCTTGCTGGGGGACTTTAACACTCACATGGGCAATTACAGTGAGACCTGGAGGGGCGCGGTTGGGAGGAACGGCCCCCCGGATCTGAACCCGAGTGGTGTTTTGTTATTGAACTTCTGTGCTCGTCATGGATTGTCCATAACAAACACCATGTTCAGACATAAGGGTGTCCATATGTGCTCTTGGCACCAGGACACCCTAGGCCCCATTTCAATGATCGATTTTGTTGTCATCTCATCTGATCTGCAGCCGCATTTCTTGGACACTCGAGTGAAGAGAAGTGCGGAGCTGTCAACTGACCACTACCTAGTGGTGAGTTGGCTCCGATGGTAATGGTAATGCACCATCTAATGCTACAAGGAATACCTCTGCATCATTGGCCACTACAGGCATAAAAACAGAGAAACTTATGGTGTGGCCCCCATCCTCCACTGACTACAACCCTTGCTGAGAACTTTAGGAGCAAAAAGATCTGAGTGTGGGAGGCAGTTCACATCCTAACAGCAGCTCTGGCAGGCTAATCTGATATTCTGCAAAGAAATTCAAGCTGAAATTCTCCAAAAGCTCACCAGTTCAATGGATCCTTGACTGTTCAGAACAGCTTTAGTAAATATGACCTCCTACTGCTGCAAATTTAACAAATGATCATTTTCAGTTCTTTACAACCTATAAAATGTTTAGAAACTGTTGTGCGTAATAATTTGGAACAGTGTTTTTTAAGTTTTTTATTTTTGAAAAAGAAAAAACATACTGTTATCAGTTTTTCTTCTCCAATAACATTTGAATTATACTCTGACTGACAGTTGACGACTCAAAAATTATGTTGATTGTGATTTAATTGACTGGAACATTTTCACTTTGAATCTTTCCTTCTATTGCCAGTGGGCTGTTTGTGTTGTATTGTTTACTTGGATTATTAGCAAAATATTGTATTCTTTTAAGAATATGGTTACAAGTCAATATCACTTTAATTTTGTGGATTAGAAGCTTTAAAATGTGAGAACCACTGATTTAAAAATACTTAACTCCCATAATGCCACTGATCTACTTTTCTACAGAAACTTGATTATATGAAAATAATAAATATCTTGAAAAGTCCAGGTAATGTTTTCAAGTGAGATCTCAGCCTTTGTCTCGTGCACATGCTGCCTGTGAAAGCTTCAGGTGCCAAGAAAACGTGAGCACTGCCTAATGTAATCACTGTCCTCCCAAACTAACAGTTTGTTTATGTCTTTCCCATTATGATGCTTTCCAACAAAAAATCAGATCATCAAGGATGTAACTTTAGCTCCAAATTAGTTCATCAATTACAAGAAGCCCCCCCCCCCGCCCCCACACACACACACACACACTCAATTTTTTTTCAACAGTACCATATATTTTACATTCTTTAGATGTATTATACAACATTAACATTTCTCAATTTCCCAGGAGTACGTAGCCTATTTACCTGGTGCACTGCAATTTGGCTAGGAAAAATTACAATACGATTCAATAAGTACAGCCATAATGTGACAAGAGCAGACTAGAACCCTACATGTCATTTTCACCAATTATGCTGAAATGTACACTTATGACATTGTAAATTTTTTTTTTCAAGTTGCATCTGTCAACCAGTTTATTTCTATTGTGTCAGAATAAATGATGTCATTTTATTGGGGTTATATTGACTGGATGAAATTATCATAGAGGTCATAACCCCGCAGCCCCCAAATTACACCCATGATCATCAATAAAGCTTCTTTGCATAGCAAGTGTTTTATCATATACAACAAAGTTCTGTCAGCATTAATAAACAGTGGTAATAATTTGATTTCCTGAACCAAAAGGCGGGGATGAAAAAAAACATTTTTTTTTCTTGATGAGGTTATTAGTAAATGTTGAAATGTCTCTTTAATGTCTGTCATCAAAAATTGAACAGTATCTATTCTCTGTGTCCTCAGCATGAAGCAAAGCTGAAAATGTTAGCAATTACCACTGACCCAGCCTGACATTATACAACCCACAAATACACACACACACACACACACCCACGCACACACACACATCCTTGTACTTGCATCAAACTGAGGACTTTGTATTGACTTCCATTCATTTTCGTAACTGTATTTATGCCCAACCCAGACATTTTCCCTAAAACTAACTAATTCCTGACCCTAACATAAACCACAACTTAATTCACACCATACCTTCAAACCTAAGCACAGTAGAGCTGCAAAAAAAGTGAGGACCAGGAAAATGTCCTCACTTTGTTCTTTAAAAACATATGACGGTCCTCACGCTGTAGCAGAAACAAGTACACACACACATGCCCCCGTATGTCTTACAGCGATGGGCGAATGGATTCCCCAAGAACCAAGTCTAATTAGCTCTCTTATTATGAGACCCCCTTTGGAATGGTCTCTGCAGGGTACAACAAAGTAATAGGAGCAAGAAATATAGAAAAAGTGTGTGCACGCGCATGTGTATCGATGTGAGTGTGTCTGTGTGAGAGAGAGACAAAGATTTCTCCTTCCAGAAATAATAATAACCAACACATTAAGTGTTAAGACTGAGGCCTCATGGGTCGGTTTGACCCAAGAGGAGCAGGAGGGTTAATTAAAAAAATATTTGAAAAGTGGAAATTTATATATCCAATATTTCAAAAAAGCTGGTATTTACCTCTGACCACTTCGGTTTAAGGTTTAAATGTCATTGTACATGTCTTTGAAGCTGAAATTGATTAAAATAAGAAGATGGTGATTGACTTACTGTAGCTTGAAAATGGGCAACCTATAGAAAGTTGTGATTATGTTTATATCTATCTAAATATGACTTTTGGAAATCAAGCAGCTTTGACTAATCCCCTGATCAGCATCTGAATCCTCTGGAGGCTCAGCTGGATGCCGGGCCACCAACCTCCTGAGGATGTTTAAACCCTGTTTAAAAAGTTAAAAAAATTGAAATTTACATTTTCAAGAAGGAATGCAATAGGCAGAATGTCTGTGTATGTGTGTGAGAAAACATACTTTGGAAGTAGTTTTACTTTTTATGTTCTGTAGCACCAAAATGTTTTTTTTTTAACTCATCTGTCTGTGATTCATGAATCTTCAGCACCTCACTGGATCTCACAGCTCGGAGGTGTCAGTTTTAACTGAATGGTATTAAATGTTCTGTTCGTTTTCCTCGACTGGATGATGGTCGATGTTAGAATGTTCTTTTAATTTAAGTGAACTGCTTTACCAAAAAAAATGACCTGCAAGAAGGAAAATGCTCAGACTTTAGGATCGCTCATTCTTGTTCTATATGTAAAATAAAAATGTTCAAATTCTGCATGTGCACTCTTTTTTTATTTTTTTCATAAAGATGGCCTGAAGGGAAACATTTTATTTATACTTAAGTTAAACCAAGAAATCTGATTTATTAAAGATGTGTTCCAGCTGTGCTGTTCATCTCCTTATCTCCTTAGCTTGGTTTTATTGGCTACTACACCAAATTCCCTACTCTGTTTCTGTTTTTACTTTGATTTGCAACTTGTTTTTTTTTTTGTTTTTTTTGAAATTTGAAAATATTATGAGAGACAATCCCCAATGAGCTCTTTAGGCCTGTGAGTTTATGCAACATGGATGCAACACAGAGTAAATCTTTAGAAGTAAAATGAGCTCTTATGGCATAAATCTGTTTTAATGATTTGTTTAGGACCTGTTTTCCCCCTCTGGTTGCAGCTATACATTCAAGATTATTAACATGAGACCGTTAAACATTCAGTAGTATAGAAAAATAGTCAGTGTGATTAACTGGAGTTTTTTAAATCAGTTGTTTTCAATCCTGGTCCTCAAGTGCCCCTATCCTGCTAGGGGCTCTTGAGGACCAGGATTGAGAACAACTGTTAAATGACTTAATAAAGTTATTATTTATTCAGAAAGAGGAAATTCAATGCTCGGGTCATCTTAGTGGGTTCATCCATCCATCATCTTTACCTGCTTCTTCCTTTCAGGGTCACTGGTGCCCATCTCCAGCAGTCACTGTGAGAGGGGCGGGGTACACCCTGGACAGGTCACAGACAAACAAATAATCATTCACCCTCTCACTCCCACCTCACAACAATTTACAGTTACTGATAAACCCAGTTACGATTCCTGTTTTTGGTCTGTGGGAGGAAATCAGATTGCTCGGAGAAAACCCACACATGCACAGAGAGAACATGGGCCGGGATTCTTTCAGCAACCTTCTTGCCGAGAGGCAAGAGCTCTACCAACTGAGCCACAGCAAATCCTCTTAGTGCTGTCAGATTTGGGGGGGCATTGGTCAAAATATTGCTTTGACTCGCGTGTTTGAGAACTCCTTGAATCTCCTGTGGTAGCCATGTGGAGCTACCTAAATGCTTAATGGTACAAAGTACCGCCTCTTTGTACAAAGCTCCTCCCTGGAGCTCAGTCCCCAGCTGAACTCCCGCCCCACAGAGCACCCCTCCCCCGAAGCCTTGGTGTAAAGATGTGCTGAAGTGAGAATGTTGGAAACAGTGGGCAGTTCTTAAAAAGTGACAAAGACAAATTTCAAGGTGTATTGTGGAGGGTCCGGTGGCGCTGGTGCATGCCAGCCCCACCTCTGTCAGTCCAACATGTTCTCACTCCCTACTTGTCTTATATGGACGCTTCATCAGGCTCCCTTGGCGTCACATATTAACGCTACAAAGTAGCTTACCACCATCAGTGTGTGAATGTGTGTGTGTAAATGACTGTAGTGTAAACTGCTTTAGAGTCCTTGGACTTGATAAAGTTCAGGTTAATTACATGACAAAAACCAACAGGACTTTTAAATTCCACTTTCATATATAACCAGCAAAGTTTTCAAGATTAAAATGAACAAAACTTGATCCAAAGTAGCTCCTGGTTGGGTTAATCTAAAAACACTTTGATTATAGTAATTTTAAAAAATCATAATGTGAAAATCATGAGAGAATAAAGCCTTTGAGGTGCTGTGAGAGGATGTAGATTTATAATTTTCCTGAAGAAATCTTGTAATTTATATGTATAAAAAAATACTGTTACACACAGAACACAGTACTATGGAGCTCACAATCAAACTTAAGTTTCTGGTCCTAAATATGACTCAGAGCTCTGGGGCCATTAAATCAAGAGAACAAATCATTTTCTTTTACTAAAGACACTTTTAGGATATTTTCCTTCAATTCACTCATCGCTGACTGAACTGAGAGTGACGGGCAATGCCACACTTGAGCGTGTGCAGCTCCACTTATGGCTACAATTTACTCTGCATCACAAAGCAATCATCTTTAAAGGGCAAACCCACTGATGAGACTCTTCAGATGACCAAAAATAGAAACGACGGAGTGAAAATTTTTCAATCGAGCTGTGGGCACTTGTGTGGAACTGTCGCTATTGTGAGTCAGAAGTGTGAGTTTTGTGTCTTGATGACGCAGCAGTTGGGTGGTGGTGGGGGAGCGTGGGTGACACTGGGGAAGAGTGGGCGACCAGGAGCAGCAGATGCAGCTCTTGTGTTCCCCTGGACCCTTGTCAGTTTCATTCAGCTGGTCGTTGCTACGATACGACAGCTGAAGATGAAAGCAGCTTCGGTCTCAGCTCAAAGGTCTTGACCCCATCAGATCTGTGTGACATAAACACAAACTGTTTGCACTTTATATATTTTTGTCAGGGTTAAACAAAAAACAAACAGGATCTAGACCCTGCAGACAAATGATGGAGCACATGCTTGATTTTTGTAAAGCTAATGAGAAGGACAGAAGCTGTGTTGATCATTGTAAGACTGTTTTTGGCATTTGAATGAATGGCGTCCTTTCCAGAAATCTTTTTCCTTCCTAAAACATAGATAAAATAAATAAAAAGCTTTACAACCAGGTATAACAGCAGCCGGGGGTGAATGGTGTCCATATTGTATCGTTCTAATATTTTGTCCAAATGTGCTTTAAGGAAAAGTCCTACAGTTCTACATTAAACAAACCGAGACTGATTAAAAGTTTGGTGCCAGACATTCATTTTTTAACATTTCTTAAAATTGTGCAGGAACAAAATGTGAAACAATAGACTGCTGAGCACAAATATGTCAAACACCCCCTTTTATTTAAAAACGAGAAACCAAGTGACAGCAGGAGCTTTGTCTTGAATCTTTTTATGGTTTCTCTTTCTGTCGATTTGTAGTTATATGAGGTGTTTTTGTGTGTGTGTGTGTGTGTACCAGTTTTGCTACCTGGTGAGGACATTTTTTGACCATTTTCCTAGTAAACACAGCCTGGTCCCACTGTTCCTTATGGGGACAAAAGCCTGGTCCTCATGGGAAATACCATTGTTGGGTCAGATATTTGATTTAGGACTATGGTTTAAACTGAGTTTAGGCTAGATTTAGGGTCAGGTTAGGTTCATTAACCTGTGAGGTTAGGTTGAGGGTAGGGGGTCAGGGTTAGGTTACAGAAATGACTGGTAAATGATTCATCATTTCATCATTTTAGTGTCTTTGTGATTCTTTTAGTCATTTTGTACATCTTTTAAAATCTAATTGGTTTATTTTCTGACTAAATTTGGATTTTTCTGCAGATGTTTAGGGTTTAGGGTTTGTGTTTCATAGAATTTAATTCTTTGCATTTCTAAAACTGTTTTGTCTCGTTATGAATAATTATAATCTCCTTGAGGATGTTTTGTATCTTTTTGTGCTTTAAAGTTATGCATTTGTGTCGTTGATTTGAATTATTATACATCTAATTGATCTTATTTTGTAAATGTGGCCTTTTTGTTGTCAGAAACAAATCTCAGCCGTCACTGAAACATTTCAGAGTTTGCGCCTGACCAAATATTTTTCATTTATAGTATAAAAATGATACATTATTCACAAGGAAAAAAGGGGTTTAATTAGTGTCATGTTAGAGGTTATTCTGTTAATGCAGAATTTTCTGGAGTGAAACACAAATGAGGCGTTTTAATTATTACCTCCTGCCTCATTCTGTGTCACACCTGAGCTCTGAGAGTGACTGCAGTCAAAATCATCCCTCTTTCTTCAGTTTGCGTTCACTCAGCCACGACTCACACCATACTTGCTGCAGCACAGTTGTCAGACAGATTAATCAAAGGAAAAAAAAAAAAGCCTAAAAATGCCCCTGTCAGATGAAGTCTCTCACCACAAAAGATTTTCCTCTGATCAAGATGGTTCCTGGAAGTAACAGATGACTTGGGCACATGGGAGAGCAGCTAGGACACAGGATAGATGATATTTTTAGGTTTATTTATGAAGAGCTTCCAGGAACCTGAGGAGACGTTGATGGAAAGCCCAGAGATGGAGCAGTCAGGATGACAGATGCTCCACCTGTTGGACCACTCATTTAGTGCTGAGCAAGATCTTCAGTGGGATGGGATTTGGCCTATAATGACGGGATTTGGCCTATAATGACATTAACAAACGTTCTCATCTTTAGGTTGAAGCAGAATCATTAGGTGTCAATGCTGAGACAAGTCCTATAAAACTTTCACCATATTTTCTATCAGAGTACTATATTTCTGAGTTTGAAGAAAGGTTTTTTTCATCTTTTTTCCCCAAGAATCTTTCAGAAATATCTCATTCAAAGGGGTCCTTTTTTTTAAATATTCAAACAAGTGTTACAGTAACGAAAGTGTGCCAATGTCACTTTGAACCAAAAGGCTTTACATGTACAGCAGAACCTCGTTTCGCCACAAAGCCCCATTAACTGAGTCCTCCACAGACATTTTCCTGCAGCTAAAATAGGTAGATGGATCTGTCCCTCCTCACCTCTACAGTGGAGGTGAGGAGGGACAAAGTAGGCCAAGGACTCTCTCAGAAAATAGACTGAGAGTCACAGAGGGGCCCGGATCATCCTGGGAAAGAACAGGAAGTGGGGAAAGAATGTGGGTTAACTATAATTACGTGAGAAATTATGAGCTCACAAGGTCTGTGAGGGGATCTGGTAAAGAGTCTGTCAGGCTTTATCCCTCCGTTATTATACGTCTTTTCAGCTTTTAGAAAACTATGAACTGTGTTCGTAGACAATAAGTAAAAAGAAATATGAATCTTCTTTGAATTATTTATTAAATTATTGAAGCTGTTTTTGCTATTTTGAACTATGTTTGTTGTAATTCATGTTTTATAAAGAACTAAATAGTTTCTGAACAAACAGCTGATGGCTCAGTTCAACACTTTTGTTTTGCTTCAGAGCCACAATGTTACAAATACATGCAGAGCAGTGTGACACTTTGAGCCATGCATTAAAAAAACAATAATTAATAATATATATATATATATATATATATATATATACACACACACATACATACACACACATATATAATGAAGCATAAATATCTCAACAAGCTGCATATATAGCAGGTCAAGTAACACATTCATTACTTCCTGTGTAGATTTTGACTTATCGAACTATCCAATCATGAACATTGTGTGGCTTGCTCTTCTTAGACCCAATCGTATTACTGACCTGTAACTAATTAACCTAATTAGTTGCAAGATGAACCAGATTTTTCCATCTTTTCCTGTCCCTAATACTTTGACATTTACTAATGAGGTAAAAAAAAAAAAAAAAAATTATTGAGTTGCATCTATGGTAACATTTGTAGGAAAGAGGAAAACTGTAGTAATTCAGTGGTTCTCAATTCCGGTCCTCGTGACCCACTACCCTGCATGTTTTAGTTGTTTCCCTGCTTTGGCACACCTGA
>JARVJO010000173.1:4824809-4843940 GCA_031762555.1 Cynodonichthys magdalenae | reverse complement strand
AATTTCATTCTACATTGCATCCCTGATGTTGTGTTGAATGACAATAAAGTTCTATTCTATTCTATTCTATTCTATTATTACTTTTTGAATGTCTCTAGCTTTTAAATAAATTACTACCATTAACCCTACCACTGCGCAATGATGTTTAATACAATTACAGTTTTCATTAATATTGTACCACAAAATACCACAATTGTTTTAGCAAATCTCTAAATCAGTTCAACAACATGTTAATTATGGTATTCTTGTATGTTACTCATGTGCACTGAATAAACTAAAACATTAGAGCAAAAGTAAATGCTAAATAAGTAAGTGATTTTGACTTGTTCAATAACCCTTTTTCTTGGAGCAGACATACCTGACTCTGGCATATGTCTCCTCTTCATCTGCAACAATCCAGGCTATGTCTGCCAAAGTAGGGACAGAAGGGCCGTCCATGGGACGAAGAGAAGGCAAACCAGGTAACTCCTAATGGCCAAAACCACAAGTTGTTATAACTTATCCAGCAGCACATTTATTGTAATTACCAGGGCAACATAATTTCCTGGCGGATGTGTATAACAGAATGTTAAATGGACCTGGAAACATGCTCTTTGTGGAGCTCTGAGTGGAAGAGTTGAACCTATTCTTCTCACAACACTACGAGTTGATCCATGAGGCTTATTCTGCCAGATGGGAATAACTTCCTGCAAAAAAACCCACAACTGCTAGATTTTCCTTGCTTTATAACCAAGTTTCCTTACATAACAATTCTATGTAATATTCAGTGTTAAACAATAAAGTAACACTTATATCAGAAACTTACTGCTTCCGTTTCCATAATGACAGTGGGTCACTCTCATTCGCTAGAAGTATGCACACCAGGGTTTGGTGCTTGCAGTGTCTGAAGATGGAGCAGTTTAGTGAACAGATGTCATGTTAGTCTGACCACCAATTCCTGAGATCAAAATGAGTAATTAGTAGGAGCATCTGCTGAGGAGAAAAGGGCAGGAAATAACCAACAAATTGCTTATCATAACCTAACAATGCATCCATAAACATAATCCAAATTTGTATAAATCTGAGTTTTTGGCACTACCTAACCTCTTAACATTTCGGTACAAACAACACCTTATAATTCCTCGAAATTAACACTACACACAAGCCTATACGCTAAAATACTTTGGCTTTTTCTCGGTATTACAATTTATATTAAAACTAATAAAACCTATGTTTTTTTAAACTTAATTCTAATACGCTGAGTGTATAAAATAACAGCTTTTAATTGTTAAATTCAACACGTAAAAAAATGCAAAAAATTATTTGCTAACGAAGCTACTAGCTAGCTGATTCGTATCCAAGGAATATGGTAGCGCTGTACCATGCAGCGACTTGGGTTACTAGGGATGGACAGAAAATGATGCTCATCCAATATAAAAAATATTTAGTGAAAATACGTTATGAACCTTTCAGTTTATCAGCAACCGGTATCTGTGGTAACTAGCTTAGCAACGAATGAAACACACAGAGAGCGTCGGTTAGCATTAGCGGCAACTACAAGGGCCTTAGATTTGACCCTTCATTGCTTATTTTTACCAACATCAAACGGAAAGTTTTGGTTATCTTTCCCAACTCCCATTAACACGAAATAGGTGCGACTTACGTTGGATTAAAGCTGAACACTGGAAAGTCAAAACATTTTAGTTACAAACGCTTCCTCCTATAGTCTTTCACACTGTTGACGTTATTTGTCCTGTGATTTGATTGGCTGGAAGCGCCAGTGTTCGAGGAGCGCCCCCTACAGGCAAAGATAAATAGGGCTGAGATAAGTCAATGGTTAATGATTTTCATTCAATTTTACATACAAAAGGAAAAAAAGCATAGACAATTAATTGTTGGAGAAAATATGCAGCACACGCATAAATTATTTTATATAAAAAACTTATCTGAACACTGACAAGGTCTGTGTGGTGAAAATATAAGATGTTTCACTCCCAAACTACGGTCATATTCGTGTTTGTTACTCAGCCTTCAGAGCAGGAAAGTGGGTGACTATCTTGACAAGACCAGACGACGCATTAAGGAAAGGGCGGGGCTTAAATGATAACTGTTTACTGTTGTCTGCAGTGATATCATAAACGCTGCAATATGAAGACACTCTCATGTGACCGCCACTCGTCTCCATCCCTGGTTAAGACTCAGGTCAGTAAAGCTGTTACCTAGCTTACCTTCGTTGAATGTCTCGTTTCCTTTCCGTTTGCCTTTTTGCTGATGTCATTTGTTTCAGCCATAGCTGTGGTCTCGATCATTTTGTAATGTCTGAAAATGTTCACTTCGTCCACAACGATAATTGTGTCTTCAACATTTACAGGAAGCAAGATTTTCTTTTTAATTTCCGCACGGCTGATGGATGTAATGAGGCTCTTGAGTATTCAGAACAAGCAGGTTTCCCCAGCTAATTCTGACGGTACAGACAAATCTAAAGGGGTGTGAGCCCCTGAATGCCAAATGTGTGTCATGATAATAACATGCTTATTATTGTAGCTAAAATCATCCCAGCTCTGCTAAAATCCAGGACAGTACTTTAATTGAACCATATTATTTCAACAAATAGATATGGTCTATAATATGTTTAAAATATGAACTTTTAAAAACACACACAACTTTGCACTTTAATGTTGACTCTAAGTGCACGTTTACACACTAATGGAGATGAATGGCAGTTTTATTGAACTGAAAGCCTGACTCCATTATTTTCATCACTGTCTGGTTAACCTTACCAAGTCATTTAGCTGCTGGTGCATTAAGCTTTTCCGACCTGTTAAAATCATGTGCATGTGAAATCATCCGACTTTATGGCTTCCTTGTTGTCCTCTGTAGGTGCTGTAAAAAGGGCAAAAGATAAAGTAATGATGAGGAGTAAAAGGAGGAAGGATGCCAGCTGAGCCCCTCATGCCTCAGACTAAAGATAAACAGAAAATGGCTCAGTCTGTGAGGCGACCAGACACTTTAGGAGCCATGAATCTCAAATCTCAAGGAGACAAGACCAGGACAAGCTACTTCTGCAACGTGAAGTCCAGGTTAGTGCCTCGAAAATTGCAGAAGGACTTTTTTTTGTGTGTGTGTTTCATCCACAGTGTCGCTGAAGGGCTCCACCATGAGAGCATCATGTGGGGGGTGAGAGCAACCCCAGCTCTCTGTTGCACAGACGACTTCTGCTCCACTATAAATACCTCTGAGCAGATTGTGAATGCTGCTTCGTAAAGGCCTAACATCTCCTATAGGAATGCATATCACTCTCTTTATTTCATGCCAGAGTTTGACACTAAGATAATTTTATCGTGTGAACTGATGGAGTTGTAGTCATTTTGGTCAAACCTTACTTATCTCACATAATCTGTTAGCTCTTGGAATACAAACTGGGATTGACTCTCAGCTACCACCACACCAGATTTTAGCTCAATATCTGTAAAATTCACTGTGGTAAAGACATTTATATGTAGGGTAAGGTTTATTAGTTGTGGTGGCCTGCTATCTTGGATAGGTCTGACTGTACTGTAGATGTGCACCCAATGAATAATCCTAAATCCTAATCTGTTTAGTGGTTCATGGAATATTTTGTTAATGCTTACCACCTCAGAAAAATAATGATTGTGTTAGATTTGTTGGAATTTTAAACATAATATTTTGTCTGTAAAAAAGATGAAATTGCTCCATATAACTGATTTGAAGTTAGGGTTAGGGTGTTTTCTTCAAAATCTGTGTGTATGTGTGTCTGTTAGCAAAATATCTCATGAACCACTGGTTGGATTTAAATGAAACACTGGGTATGTGTATAACTACCTTTTGGAGTCAAACCTATTCAAGATGGCTGCCACAGCTAATCAGCCTTAGCCGACACAAAATGGCTGTAACTCAGATATTGAGCAAATATGTCTTTTAGTAGCTGACAGTCATTCAAAACACATACTGTAAGTGTCTTGCATCAGATCATGCATGTTTTAAGTTTTGACTAAACTACTTCCTCAATTTAAAATGATTTTAGTATGAAACTCTGGCATGAAAGACATTTACTTTATTCATGTTTAAGTAAACATAACTGTTCTTAGAACTATTTCAGGGCATTATTTACTGTGTGGTTAGCACAGTAAATATAACATGTTTAATATGTAAATATAAAGCATTAGCATGGTGTGACACCCCTATTTAATTGTTGCCTGGCGATAATAAAATGGTAATGGATCTGTTCCCTCTCTCAGGTTGGGATCTAAGCTGCCTGCCGGCGTCTCTCAGCCTCCTCAGTTTGCGAAGCCCCCCTGGGACACGCCTCCTCAGGCTCAAATGATGCATGAGGCCACAGCCAGTATGCAGCATCCAAACCGGCCCCTTGACCACATCCCCCACATCCGAAACCCCAAGCTGCGGCAGTACTACCTGCAAGGTGTTCCTCTTCTCAGGAGAGATTCAGCCTAATTTATCCTGTGGAGAGAAAATTAAAAAAAACAGATGCAGGAGGAAGTGGCTCCCGAGTTTACATACAATTTGAATCCTGTCAAATGTCTGTTGAATGAGTTATTTTCATACAGATTTGTGTTCTTTCACAGGGACCTCCTGGGATCTAAACAGCACTTTAGTGACTAAAGTAGCTGGACCATCAGATGGCAGCACAAGCAGCGGGGTGAGTTTATAAACTTTAATCTATAACTTGTGAACAGTGAGACACTCATCTGAGGCAAAGCAAGGACAGATGGGAAACAGTTTCTATGCGTATGACATCTGATTATGGTTGCTAAGGGGAAGCAGTTTGGGATTTGTGAGTGCTTTAGCAATTTATGGTCCTGTAAGAGTTTGATAAAGAGTGTCCAAAGGTTCAGAGCTGAGTTCAGCTTCACAGTAGCTGACACCATGGGGAAACAGAGTCTGCTTAATGGCTTTTGGAACAAATACAGCAGAAGGAATGTGTTTTCAGACACTTATTCCAAGGTATTTACCAGTTTTTTTATTAATATTTAATTACTGAACTTGTTATTCTCAGTTTAAGAAAGGAAGTAAGAGTTTAATTTATTGTCTGTTCTGAATGTTCACATCTAGTGGTGAAGCTCTTTCTGTAAAATATTTATTTTATAAGCCTTGTTCATCATCATATTTCTCTTTTTTTTCCCTACTGTCAGTATTTATAAAGACAGACACGTCAGAAGCCGATGGGCTCACACCCACTTATAAAGAGAAGTAATTTTATGTGGTTACATAATCTGTCCGACGCCGGTAAATCATTTTAGGTCAGCGGACGACATTTACAATGACTCCCACAGTGTTAACTTGATTATTCTGTTTGCAAACAATCATCATTTTTATTCACAGAACTCATCAGATAATTTACTCACAGACGTTGGAAGTGATTTAGCATCAAATCATCCTAAACCACAAAGTAAATGATTTATAACAAGTGGTGTTGTGTATCTGAAACTGTAATTTTTGATGTTTCTGGACTCATTTTCTGTATTTTTACTTTTAAAATTAAATTAAATCAAAATCTTCCATGTGGCCATTTAGTTGTTGCAGGCTACAAAGAAAAAAAAAATCATGACGTTCTTTGCAAAAAGTACAAAAGGAGTTGAAAAGGTTTTTGTGACAAAAATGGGAAAACAAAAATTTTAAGAAAGGACACTTAATAGCTACAGTATACTTGTTTTGTAAGGCATCGTGTTAAAAGTCAAGGTTTGGTGTTTCCAGAGTTTTATACTAAAATCATCTTGTGTTGACTATTTCTAGCCATGTTGATCAAACCCTAAAAACAAATATTAGGTGCAATCTCAAGCGACTTTACAAAATGTGACACTTTGATTATTGGTTTTGATTGACTCTCAGCTACCACATCAGATTTTAGGTCAGTATCTGTAAAACTGACTCAGTTGGCAGCGGTGGCCATTTAGTATGGAGTTATGGTAACTCTGGAATTTGATCAGTCGTACATTTTGTGATTATTTCCTGAGAGTTTTATTGAAATGCTGACACCGAGTACCGATACACAATGACGTTAAAACCTACAAGAACAAGGTGTCTCTCTTTCCTTATAGGCCTACAGCCTCTAGCTCAAATCAAATCAAATATACAGTGTGATACGTATATAAGCTGGTATCGGTACATCGCTGCTCTGTGAAGTCTTAATTCCTCCAACTGTGCTTTGAAAAGTTGTGCAACAAATAATTAGTGTGAGATAATTCTCCAACATTCATGAGCTGAAGCTGATTTGTTTTTGTTTCCAAAGAAATTACAAAAACCCTGAAAGAAGTGTGACTGTTAAGCTATTACTGGAAATATTTTAACAGTTATTGCTTCATAAGGAGATTAGATCTGACCATGACAGCAACTGTTACTGTTGTCATAAACATAAACTGCAACTTAGTGTTCTTTGTGCGCAGATATTGTTTCCAAAAAGTACAAAACTTTTCAGGTTGATGGTGTGTACATAGCATTTTGTGGAGCGTTTTTTGCGACATGTTTAGTTAATTTTTCCTAAACTCAAGTCACAAACTGGAGTTGAATCCATTCTACAGGACTGAGATGTGTGTGAATGGTGGGGTTTTTTTTAAACTCCTAGTGAAATCTAGAAAACTGTCTGATGTTGATGTTTTTTCCACTCGTAGGGCGTCCCCGGTGACTCGGTGTTCAGCGTTTCGTCTCAGTTCAACAGCAGTGACGTATCCTCGCGGGAGGAAAAGGTAAAGCTGTCCTCCCATAACTCCACACACCGAACATCTGCTACCCTCATACATACAGAGCTATTATTCACCTATGAGCACATGATAACAACTGACTCAGTGTTTGTATACAAATAATAAACCAATTTGATTTGAAATGCCTTCTTTCTGATTTAAAGATTTAGCATCAGAGCATTGAGCAAAATCCAACTGATCATAAGATCCTTTCAGTTTGAAGTCACTTTAATCTCGTGGATTGGAGTTCTGTAGATCCGAGCCTGTGTGTCCACCCTTACAGTCACATCTACTGCCCACATAGCTCCTAATTGAGCATAAATGTGACTACAAACACACAGAGAGGAGGGGAAACGCTAAAAGGGGAAGTGATCGCTCCTGTCACTGGGTTTCACAGCGAGTTAATGTCATTTTTAGAGCTAATCCTATCATGGCTTCCCTTCTGAAGCAGCTGGTCTCGAAGGTGAAGAGTACCTCGATCAGTGAAGAGTCCTCTCAATCAAAACTGGACTCGGAACCTAAAGAGAAACCGGATGAGGAGGATCAAGATTGTTTGGAGACACTGAGTGCTCTGCCTCAGTCCCCCTCGCCAGAGGCAGAGTATGACAAATTATTGGTGAGTGGAAAAAATACTGCATGTTTTGCATTGTGTGTGTGTGTTTAGAACAATGTCTGTATACTATTTATAGCACTATTTTTCACAGCAGAACCTTCTACTTACACTGAACTTTAGGAATATGATGGACAACTTTAAGCAGATTTTTTTAAAAAGCTGTTGAACTGAACACGTCCATCCGTCAGCACACAGCTACTGCAACACAACAAACAGCAGACAGCTGCAAAGAGCGGGCGACGCAGTCATGAGACGCTTTAGAAGCGCCTTGAAAACCTGTGCCAGGCCTGAGCTGGGGGTAGATTTCTGGAGGACTTGCTCCATGAAGTGGAGCACTACAGCTGACCTAAAAGTAAAATCTGTTGCTTTCAGAAATAATAATTGAAGTGAAACAGCAGGAAAATTTCACAGAACTAGAACAGAACTTTCTTTAGATCAAAAACAACAATCTGTAAAAACTAAAGTTTATTTGCTTACAGACCCATTTTTTTTTAAAATGAGAAATTGTACAAAACACAATGATTTGCAAACCTCATATTTTAGTCACAATTGAACTTAGTAAATATGTTGCCAATATTTAAACTAGAACCTTGAATCATTTTTATAAAAAGTAAGAAATTTTTAACTTTAAGGTAGCAGCACATCTTTAAACAGGAGACATGATTTTTACTAATGTGAAGCATGTAAACATCGAGGAACTTCAGTTTTTCAGTTTTTTTCTATGTAGAATTCAAGCTGTTCAACAGTTCTGAGTTTTCCCTGTTGTTGGTTTTTTATATACTGTTCTGCATTGATGGTGCCTTTCCAGATGTGCAAACTGCCTATACCACAGGCACTAATGCACCCCTATACCTTCAGAGAAGCAGGCCTTTGAACTGTGTGCTGATAACAGGTCCATCTCCTCTTTAGTTTAAACTTTTGATATGAATATTTTTCATTATAAACAAAATTTGTGTTCATGAGCTTTGCAAAACATTGCATTATGTTTTTAATTTTTTTTAAGTCTCAACTTTTTCGAATTTTGATTTTAGTTGCCTTTGCAAAGCTGCGACCATTTCTTTCTATTTTCTTTTTAAAAAAATATGTAATTCTTGCAAAATTGGAAAGAGTGTGACTATGTTGCTGACAGGATGTGGAGTCGGTCTCGCTGCCTGACGGACAGCTCTGCCTCTTGGCACTTCCACCAGAATGCTGTCAGGGAGAGGGTCCGGAGGCCGTGCTGTACCTCAAACTGATCTGCCGCTACATTACTGACGGCAAGGTGGGGAGAGGAAACACAGCTCTGATTTGAATTTTACAGACGTCAATAAACTACCTGCAACATTTCTGTCCCTGTCAGGGCGTGGTGGCGGGTATCCTGTTGGTGACTTCTAATAAAATCTTCTTTGACCCGAGTAAGACCCATCCTCTGGTGAAGGAGCACGGCTGTGAGGATTACCATCTGTCGTGCTCTGTAGACACGCTGGCATCTGTCTCGTTCTTCTCGGACATTTCACACGTTCACTTCAACACCTCCCAGCAGAGGTCAGCAGGGATTTGCTGTTTCTTATTGCAAAACTTAATATTGCACAGAAAAAAAAAAAAAGCCAACCCAGCCACTTCTTGTTGCTTTCATTTTAGGAGAGAGGGAAAAGGAAAGAGGATTTTCCGGAAGCTCAAAAACGCCAAAATCCGAGCGGGCGACCTCAGAAACCGTAAAGAGTTCGAGTTTCGTCCAGCTCTGGTTTCATCAGAGTCCAAGGTTGTTTCTGAGGAGGAGGAGGAGGAGGAGGCAGAGAGCACGGACATGGCGGAGGCTGAGCGGGAGCTGGACGCCAGCTCTCTGGAGGTGTTGTCAGAGGAATCTGTGGGCGGCCTGGCGGTCCTGAGCAGCGCCACTACTTTCTGCTGCGGAGGTCAAGAGACGGAGAGGAAGGGGATGCTGGACACGGAGAAGTCCTCCGTGAAGACTCAGAGCGCAGGTGTGACCGATGTCTGCCTGATGAATGGCTGTTTTCTAATTTACACGCTCTTCACTTTAAATCTGCCGATCCTTTAGTTCCTCGAAGGACGTCTTCAGGGAGTCTCGGGGGTTGGATGTTTGTGCGGCTGCAGGTTCAGTCGCCTGCAGGAAAGAAGAAAGGTTCAACCAAAACTTTACCCAGGAGGGACACCTGGCTGGCTCTGTCGCAGGAAAGGTAAAAAAAAGTTTTGCTTTAGAACAGGGGTTCTCAAGTGTTTTGAGTCTGGGGTGTAACATATCCAGAGACCTCCTCATAAACCTCATGCTGATTTCAAAATATTTTACTGCCATTTTAACTCCTACATGTCATGGGACTGATTATTATTCTTTGTTTGGTTTAGTATGTTTATTTTACTTGTACATTGTTTCACATATTTATGCATTAAATAAAACATCAACAATTTATTGTAATTTTTTGAGGACCTCCAAGCCAAAGCTTGTGGACCCCTGGGGGTCCTGGGACCCCGGTTTCAGAACCTCTGCTTTAAAAATTGTCAGTGCAACTTTTTTTTTCTTTAAACTCCTAACAGCAGAGATTTAAGCCCAGCAGATTTACAAAACAACTCAGTTTAAAACCTTAGTATGTGCTGTAGGAAAACAAGCTTCTCTAATTATTAACTGTTGTTGTTGTTATTATTATTATTATTATTGTTATTATTATCATTGTTGTTAGAGATTATCATCAGTATTTTTCTAAACTCTCCATTTTTTCATTGTCAATTTCTGTTCATGTGTTCATTTGTCTGTCTGTTGCCAAAATAACTAAACATAATAATAATAATTAACGAACCTAAAAGTAATGAGCAAATATATCATTGCTAAAATAACTAAATAATAACTAAAATTAATAATAATAATTAAATTAGCTAAAAGTAATGAGCGAATATATCATTACTAAAATACCTAAATAACTAAATAATTTTTGCTCACCAAATCTTTTGTTGCCTTCTGTTCCATTTGCCCACACCTCATGCATCAAATATGTAGATTTCAATGTCTTTGAGGACTTTTAAAGCTTACTTGAAGCTGGTTTCATTTTATGCAGGTGTTTGAACAAGTTTGAACCTTGTCTATGTTTTAACTGTGTAAATTTGTAACTGTCTGTTGGTTGTTATCTTGGCCAGGTCTTCCTTAAAACAGAGATTATTAATCTGAACAAACTTTTCCTGGTTAAAGGTTGAAACAAATCTCTGTCTTCTCCATCCTCTCTGAACGTGATTTTACGAGGAAACTCTTTTAGAAAACTGTTCCCCTGTAGTTTTGTGCACTTGAATGTGACACATAGTGGGGGGGGATCTGTCGTGTTAAAAGTAATCCTGCGTTCTGCTCCCGCTGCAGCTCCAACGAGCTGCGGACCTACCTGAAGCGCCTTCGGCCAGACCTACGTATCCTCGAGGGAGAGGAAGGAGGGGACCACGACGAAGAGGAGTTTGTTCTTATTGAGGGCAAAGGGGAGGAGGAGGAGATGTTCCAGACGCAGTTCAGCTCAGGGGACGACTGGGAGGTGAGTGGGTTTATTTTGGTTTCATAGGGTCAAACAAGAAGACACAGATGTTAGAGAGACTTTTTTTCAAACTTGTCGCTGTTTTTGTTTTTCTCTCTGTAGATGGTGCTGATGGAGGAGAGTAAAGACAAACCCAGTCTGGTCATTGACAGGGAGCCGGAAGGCCTCGGTCATGTGGTGGAGGGCAGCCACATTTTAGGAGCGTCACACATCAGGGGGGTGAGCAGCAATCATTTCCTGTTCGGCACAACCTGGATCTCCTTCAAACTTTGCCAGATTCTTTGTGACTTTTGGATTGTGAAAACGTCAGCATTTTTTTTAAAGAAGTGGGTCGAGTCAAACATTACTTCGCTGGTTTCAAAAGTTAGTTTATTTTTACTGAAGTGTTGCAACGAGGAAATATTTCACTGCTGATTGTGCTTTTGTGACTCTACATGTCTGCACAACATGTAGGCAACGCATTATTCACATTATCCTGTTGATTTAGATTAAAGCATTACTCTCTCCCTTTTTTTACCTTGTACCAGCTGAGTAAGGAACTGCCCCCCAGGACGGTGGGCCTCACGTGGCAGCTGGCCTACAGCACGTCTCGTCACGGCGCCAGCCTCAAGTCTCTGTACAGGAAACTGGGCGCCGCGGATTCTCCTGTGCTGATTGTCATCAAAGACGCACTCGACGAGGTAAAAAGCTTTACTGTGAACCATAAATACGATGCTGTTTTGTTTGTTGTTGCTGCATTTTGTCACCCTGGCTCTGTCCCGTGAATCTGTCAGATTTTTGGAGCCTTCCTCTCTCACGCTCTGAGACCCAGTGAGGCATTCTACGGCACAGGAGAAACCTTCCTCTTCATGTTGCATCCTCGTTTCAAGGTAAGTTAGTGTATACTGGACTCAACAAAATCTGTATTTCGTGTGTGGTTTTGGGATGTAAAGGATCAGAAGTTTAAAATCCTCGCATTCCTTCAAGGAATGGATATTTCCTGTTGCTTTTTATTACAAAACTTTAGACAGAGTTGTAGCTGCTTTGTCAAACCTTGAGAAAAAGATGTCAATCTCATGAGATATGTTTCATGCTCAGAGTATGTGTCTTGAATAACTCTCAGCTACTACCACGACAGATTTTAGCTCAATATCCCTAAAACTGACTGAGTTATAGCCATTTTGTGTTAGCTGATGTTGATCAGCTAGGGTGGCCATCTTAAATCAAAAATACTCCAAAAGACAATCGGCTGTAGAACTACAGCCAAAAATTCCTTTGTAAGTTTTATTAAAATCCATCTAGTGGTTCATGAAATATTTTGCTAACAGACAAACAACCCTGCCTCCAACAGTTAATACTAAGGATTTAAGCAAAGATCTTGTGCAACAAGTAGCACTTGGAGTATGTGTTATTAGTGACCATCAGCTACTAACTAACTAATTTTAGCTCAATATGTGTAAAACTGGTTGAATTATAGCCATTTTGATGGTTTTTAGTCAGTTGGCTGGGGCGGCCATCTCGAATTGGGTTAGTTCCAAAAGAAAATCAGTTGTGGATGAACATCCAATGAATCTTTCCTAAAAGTTTCATTACAATTCATCCAATAGTTCATGAGGTATTTTGCTAACAGACACTTAGCGATAATTACAGATTCCAGCTCCAACAGTGAGCACAACATTATTGTTTTTGGAAAATAATCTGCTTCCTATTTCATGTCATCTGTTAGTGTTTCAGGTGGACTGGAGAGAACTCCTTTTTTATTAAAGGAGACTTGGACTCCTTTGCTGTTGGTGGAGGAAGGTAAAGCCTTCCTTAACATCCCCACTTGTTTTTGTCTAATTGCCTGTATATGAAATATTATAACATTTCTTCTCCTCAGTGGTCACTTTGGGCTGTGGGTGGATGAGAGTCTGTATCGGGGCCGCAGCAGCCCTTGCTACACCTTCAACAACTGCTGCCTCGCTGAGACCGACGACTTTCGCATCATGGAGCTGGAGGTGTGGACGTTCAGCAGCTGAGGAGAGAAGGACGACTTTGTCTCGTCTCACTGCAGATCAGCTTAAAAAAAAAAAGAAATTTATCACCAAGCAATTAAAACACTGAGCTGCTTCTTAATTTCATGATGAAGTCCATCTATAATATCAACATCTGGATTTATTCTTGATCATGTTCTGTGGATTTTAGTGAACTTGGCGAGGCTCGTAGTCTGAGCGGGACTTTCAGGCAGCGGATTGCTTTTTAAGTGCTTGACTCCTTCCTGTGGCTTTGGCAGTGAAGCTGAACTGGACTAAAACTGGATTCTTTGAATCCTCCTCTTCGAACGAAGTGGGCTACACGTCTCGGAGAATGCACTTTGCTCTCAATGTGAATTAGCAACTTCAATAGATTTTATAATGTATCCTGTAAATACGATGTCTGCCACGTCACCTAATAATAATGCATGACTGTGCTTTCATGGAACTGTTCGGTTCACGTCTAATGAAGAGATTTCTGTCCAGCCAACATTTTTCTCTTCTCAACCACAAAATAATTTATTCGTCATGTTTTTCATCAGAGACTGCGTACATTATTACTGACTATATGGAGCTACGGTTTGAGAGAAGCTCCTGAGATGAGCCTCTTTCATTAATATCATTCCTCGTGTTTAAAATGCTGAGCCTTACACAACTGTGGTTTCTGTACGTGAAAGAAAAAAAAGCATTTGTCATTCAGCTGTAAGGATGATCATGTAGGTTGATTTTGCTCACACTGTACAGTACTGTGGATAAGGTAATAAAAAAATCAAGACAATGTGTATTTGAAGTCTTGATATGATGATAAAAATTTTAAACTGGTACAAAAAAAAGTGCTTTTGGAAGAAAAACATCGAAGGTCAATTAGTTATGGCAACCATCTTAAATGTGTTCTACTCAAAACGTAAACAAGTTGTAGATCCAGTGAATACTTGGGGAGTTTAACGAAACTTTCAGCAAGTGTTTCAGGAAATATTTTGCTAACAAATATATTGACACAAAGTTGCTGTCAATGTTTTAAGCAATGATCAGAGCTCTGACAACAAATTTAATTCTAATATCTGTAAAATTGGCTAATTCTGTTTCTCCTCGTTAGTTGGCTGTGGCGGCCATCTTGAATTGGGTTGACTCACTAGGTTGTAAACACATCCGATGATTCATTTCTGAGTTTCATTGAAATTTTTTCAGTGGTTCACAATATGTTTTGCTAAAGCTACAGGCAAACATGGGCATATAAAACACAATCACCTTAATAAAGTTAGTTTTTTTTTATATATATCTGTGTTCTTGTTTTATAATATGAGATGAGACATGTCAAGAATCTTTTTTTTTTGTTTGTTTGTTTTTGTAGAGACACAAGCAAGCAATCCGTACATAGTATAAAATGATTTTATAGTTAAAACAGATCATTTGTTTCATAGTTGCATAAATTATAAAGCAAGTGGGAACAAACTTATCTGCCGAACATAAAAAATAAAAACAGCACTCTTTGGTGTGGTCTCCATTCCAATTCCATTCACAAAGGCAAAACATTTTAAACACACGGTTTTACACCCAAACTATAAAATAATACTTTACGTGCAACAACCTAGCTCAGTTTTTCCTGCTGGTTTCGTTCCCCCACCGTCGAGTCGGAGGATGGCGTTTCCTCCAGCGGCCTCAGCAGCAACATCAGGCGTCACCCTGCTCAGGGAGAGCTTTCAGGGGAAGTCTTCACAAACGGCAGAGACACAGCTGGAGGCAACGACGTCACACATCCACTCAGAGTGCAAAGAACAGCAGGAAAGTCTGCTCATGCTCATGCAATACAGAACAGAAAAGAATAAACCAGGGTATGCTGTGTTGGATGAAGTCACATTTTTATGATATTAATCTGCAGCTGTGGGCAGACACAAAAGATCTAAATGTGCTTTTAGAATAAAAACACCTGTATAAAAAACGAGACGTGCTCAAATAAATACGATGTTTCCCAGCTGCCAACACTGATTAGAAAGCTTTCCTACATAGTGTTTTTTTCTCATCCAGGATCAGTACTCTGTCAGGAATGATTGTCACTTTCTGAAGTTGAAAGTCTCACGTTACTGTGCCATGTACTCCTTGGCTTTCTCCAGCCCCTCTTTCAGGAAGCTGATATAAGTGGATGTGGAGGGGTCTTCAAAGCCCCCAGAAAAACTGAAAGCTGCTCCTTCATCCTCTGGTTTCATGGCTGTCTGGTCCAGGAAGTAGTTAGCATTGATGTGGTGGACCTAGAAAAGACAGATAAAATCTTTTACTGGGACTATTTATGTAACAGGGCGGTAATTACTTCAAGATACAATAAGAAGCACTGCAATAAACATTTTGACAGTAATTAGGACAATTTTACCATTAGTGGTCACTGGTTTCTGCTGTGTTAACTGCTCTAGTTTTAAAATATAATTGTGGTGATTCATGAGGCATTCAAAAGAAGCAATGTTTGTGTTTTACTGCAACGTAAATATTTAATATTTTCTTATAATTTAAAAAACTAAAGTAAAAGCTGTATTTACAATGGTTCCGTTGGGGAGTGCCACCATCATCTCTACAGGGAAATTGTAATTTTCCAGGTGTAGGCGGGCCTTTTTACTCAGAGCAGGTTTCTGCTCATCAGCCTGCCGCATAAAAAACACAATCTTTGTTATTACACAGTTATCAGTAGTTGCTTATTGTCTGGTTTAACCGAAGGCTCACCTGCAGGTTCTCCAGCTCTTTGACCAGAGACCAGCTGCTGATGAAGCTCTGGTTGAGCAGAGCCAGAACGGGCGAACTTTCCAGGACTGTCTCCCGGAGAGTTCGCCCCGAACCTGCGGATGGTGTGAGGAGGACAAGAAGATGAAAAAAAACATGAGAATCCATCACTAACTGTATCTGAACACAATTACAGGATTTTTTTGTTTGCGACCAAGAGTGTTATTCTTTTATCACAGCCTGCAAAGTAAATGTATTGATTTATTCTTTTAAAATAAAGAATCTGAATAAAAAAAAATATCTCTATAGTGATGACCTTACCTCAGCAAGACTGATCATCTAAAGCTCCCCAGAGCAGGATTGAATGCACCAGCTTCTTCTCTGCCTCAGCTCGCTCAAAAGCCTCTGAAAAATGCAAGTAGGGCACCTAAAAAAACACACACATTGTCAACAACAAAGCAATTGTTAAACAGCACTAGTGATGTCATCACTCTCCTGTAGAGATTTACCTTTTTAAAGGGGTAGAGGGTCACCTCCAAGTGTCTAAAAGCTTCTTCTTGACTGATCTCAGAACTCCAATGAATGTCCTCAAAAACAAACTGGATCGGTTCGCCACCGACAGCACGACTGTCGATTACATTTCCCTCCTCATCCGTGATGGTGGAGGGAGTGGACGGGCCTATCGACTGCAGCTCCAACTACGAAAACAAGTCATCAACAGACCAACACTGAAGCAATAGCTAATAAAAAGTTGTAAGAATAACTTTATATCTGCAGCTGTACCTGTGGCAGGTATCCGATGTCTACCTCCATGTTGCTGCTCTCACTGGCTCCATACAGCCACTCCATGTCCACATTCAGAGACCTGCAACCCACAGCTCGGGTCACACATGAACTGATAACAGGACACAGTCAACAGGCAGCAGCTTACCGGTCATTAGGGACGTAGAGGTGGAAGTAGCGGACGTGAGAAGCATCTTTAGAGAGGATGATGTTGCCGGTGAACTGTCCCGGGGTGAACCAGAAGGGGAAGTTCGGAACATCGTTGAGCTGGAACTCTGCGTGAATCCTGCCGGGGGTGTGAAGAGATGAAACAGCGCAAGACTTTATAGTCTGTTAAAAGCTCCACAAAACAATTCATAAATCAGGGCAAAGAGGAAATTGAAATGGAAGTACAGCTTTCCAATTTAAACATTACAAAAATCATAAACTGTAGGCTGGATCGCGCTGGTTTGATTTTACGCTGGCAGTGGCTGCCTGCCAGAATAAACAAACATTGATATTCATTATATTTTCTGGACAGTCATTGCTGAGCCAAGGAAGATAGAAAATATTGCAGAACTGGCAATAATGTAAAAACGCAACACCAAGGTCATTCACGCCTCCTTTTTTCTCACTCCTCACCTGAAGACGATGTCGTAATAAAAATCGCTGCTGGCACGTATGCAGGCGACTGTTCCCTGTGGAGCAAAACGTGACTTGATGAAGGGCCGAGGGTGGAACATGCTCAATAAGGAGTGGATGAGAACCTGCAGCAGGAGAAGAACGGCCATCAGCACACAGAATAAGAAATGAAAGTTACAATCCAAACAAACTGAACGGGAGAACTATTTTTTAAGGCATTACCTCTTTGCCTTTTGGGGCGGGAGGGTGGTACCGATTATTGGGCAGGTATCCAGTGAAGATGTTGAGCTCACTGGGAATCACCCACCAAGTGTCTCCAACTTCCACCTTATTTTTGGGAGGCAGAAATACTCTGAACTGGCTGGCAAAGAAAGACAGCGAAGGCACTGCTGGGTCCTTCCAAGAGCGGAGGCCACTAAGTGAGCTGTGAGAAACCTGGTTCACAAAAAAAATACACATGCACAAAAATCCTTAGAAATCCTCTGATAGTGGCTGCTTTAATAGAGCACTAAACATGCTGTATAATAACCAGCAAGAGGAGCTGAGTGCTTTCTTACTCCAAGAAAACCATCCTTGCTTTTTGTCATGGAGTCAAGCAGCAGAGCCTGCATTTTGGCTTCCAAAATCAAAGTCTCTCCATTTGGGTCATGAATCTCTTCCTCCTCCAAATCCACCGGGGCTGTGATCCCTGCGAGGATTCCCAACAGTTACTGTGGGTTTTATATGACAACAAGAAATGAAGAGTGTACTAAAGCTGAAACGACCCACCTGTGAGCTTTTCTGCTATGGGTTTGAACTCCTCTGGACTGAGATATAGGTCATGGTCGATGTCCAAAGAGGAGAATAGAAAAAGGCCCTCGGCACCCAGAGTTCGAACACTCTCTTCCTGATGGAAGGAAACACTCATTAAAAGAAACCCTTATTGTCAGAACACGCTTCAGAGATTCTGAATGCAGCATCAAAACTAGGACGCTGAACAATGACATCGCTTGTAACCCAAAATATTTGGGAACAGGACTAATCACGTCAAAAACATGGTTGTAGATGCATAATGCCGTTTCAATAAATAATCTAAAGACAGAATGTCATTTAGGCTCAATAGCGCAGCCTGAATGAAAAGCAGCCTTGAGGATACAGATTACAAACATGGATTTTAGTCTAACCACCCTTTCTAGTGATGCGTGCCTACCAGAGTCTGTACAATGGAGGGGACAAAAAGGGGGCTAGGGAGGTTCAAGAACAATTTGGTTAGGGATGTGTTTAAGCAGCTGGTAGACAGAACCTCCCACCTAATAAACGCTTCCAGTAAAAGGTGGGGAAACTGCAGATGAAAGCTTTTAAAACGAGAATATTATAGAATATAGAAAAATTCACCTACAACCATAGGTCATTAAACGCACCAGCAGGTCACAGAAAGTTAGCTTCGTCCTTTTCTATTATTATTTTTTTAATAAGTTATGTCCTGAACTATAAAACGTGCATTCCAGATGTGGACCTTACGTGACGTCTGAAGAGCTGGACATCTTGATAGTACTTGATCCCAAAGGCTAAAAGCGGCACCGCGCTTAACACCAGCAGGGTCCACATCCCCCGGCAGAACCAGGATCCAGAGCCCGGCGTGGTCTGGTGCCCATTCTGCCTAGTCTTGCTCTCTGTCTCGGGGCTTCTTTTATCAACGTCTGCGGCCATCTCTGACCCCGGTCAGAGCAGCTGTTTAGAGGAGTACATCTAAGAAAACAATTGCTCAAGATAACTTTTTTCCCTTCTGAGATTGTAAAAATTTAAAGCTACGTACGGCTGCAGTCGAGATTAGTGCGTCGTTTCCAGCCGTTAACGTCTGTCGCGCGGCAGCTGTACAACGTTAGCTAGCTGCATAGATTTCTTATTTCCCACATCCTATCTGGAACCATGGATGCGGTTAGAAATGAACCAGTGACGGACATGATAAAACCGGAAATGGGGTGTGCAAGAATTCAAAACAAACGTTCAAACGGAAGGTGTAGTCCGGAGAAGTGCTTAATGGCACTTTAAAATAATGTTTAATGCACAAACATGTTTTTTTTTTCAAATCACATGTTCATTTGTACTGTGCTCAGTGTGCGCTAAAAGAAAAAACTGCTGTAGCCCATCCGGCTGGAAGTGATTTCGACTTTATATTTTGAAAAACAAACCGGAACTCGCTTTTACTCTCTTTCAAGAACTTCGCATATTTACAC